>JAFMOC010000136.1:517500-882500 GCA_019802505.1 Corydoras sp. C115
AGCCGAGGTGACAGTGGCAAGAAAAAACTCCCTGTTATGATGTTATTTTAAGGAAGAAGGGAGGACTTGGGAGGAACAAGACTCAGTGGGGGACTCATCCTCCTTGAGCAGCCAGGCAGCATGAACAGTGTAGGATACTATTGTACAGATTGTGTCGAGATCGGGGAACTGTATTTAACAAATGGAAAAACTATATGTAAGTCCATTCAGAGGGTTCTGCTGGACTGCCAGTCCAATCAACAAACGTACATGAAATGTAATCCACCAAAAGAAGTGGGGCCACTTTTTACAATAGTACGTCGTCACAAAGCAGCTTTACAGAATGAAAAGCCTTTAAACCCCCAAAGAGCAAGCCGAAGTGACAGTGGCAAGAAAAAACTCCCTGTTATGATGTTATTTTAAGGAAGAAACCTTGTAAGGAGCAAGACTCAGTGGGGGACTCATCTTCCTTGAGCGGCCGGGCAACATCAACAGTGTAGGATACTATTGTACAGATTGTGTCGAGATGGAAGTCCATTAAGAGGGTCCTGCAGGACCGCCAGTCCAATTAACAAACGTACATGAAATGTAATCCACCAAAAGAACTGGGGCCACACCAAACAGTGCGTTAATTGGTGAAGGAGCCACTACCTATCCAAATATTGTTAAAAAAATGTCAAAGGGGGAAGTGCCAAAAGGAATAGAGGAGTTGAATATATAGAATATCATGACGTGATCGATCCTCTGCTGAAAGCTGTGGGCTTGTGATCTTTAACATCTCCGAGATGTTCAGAAGCAGCTCTGTGTTTATTTACCTTGCCGTCTTTATTACAGAAGATGAATTCACTTCTCATACAGTTCCCATCTTAGTACAGAAGGTTAAAAGATGTCAGTGTAAGAACCATCTCCACCATCTAATAACAAACCTGCTGATAAATGTTTGATGGACAGAGAATGGGCTGAGTGATGTCATCATAGCAGTGATGGGGAGAAGCTCTAAGAAGATAATAGAGCTGTTAGAAAATGGAGAAAGAACCCAGTTCTGAATCTTGTGGGACACCTGTGGAGAAAATCTGTGGTGAAGCAATTCATGTGTTCATCAGTGTGATCTCCATCACCACTCATTTCAGTAATTATACTGTATAAGCTTCACTCAGAAGCCTGAGATTTGTACAGCAGAGGCATTTAAACGATCCTGTAATAGCAATTCTTAACTGGTGGTTGGGTCGCTGACACGTTCTGGATCGGACGGGGACAGCTTGTAGAAAATATACCATTAAAAAAAATTTAAATAGTCAACGCTCTTCTGATTTTGTGCTCGCTTATGATCCTGAGAAAGGAGAGGCAGAATGAGGAATTCTTGTTGCCATGGTAACAAGAATTGTATTTGTTTGCCGGTTTCTCTTCTCTTTAAATTTGTGATGATGATCGGAGGCAAGATGGCAAAACGCAAATCTAACCCGGAGTATTTGATGTGGATTTGTTCATTGAGGGCAAGTTTCTCAGTTTCATTAAAAAAAATGCTCAAAATTCACTTGTGTTTTTAAAGACAATTTTTTTTTTTAAATAAACTTTGGTCAGAGTGAATGGCCATGAGAAAATTTGGGTGCTGAGCTGAGACCTGTTGAGAACCCCTGCTGTAATAAACCCTTTAGGATGAGGCAGTGAGAAAAGGGTGAGTAAGTGCGCAGTACACCTCATTATTTAAGTTTTTATGGCAGACAGTAATTGTGTTGGCTTCCGTTTGTCCTGAGGTGAGAGACCCATCTTAATGTTCGGGGTTTTTACAAACTCTTCTTACTGGAAGGACTGAATCTGCTCATGCGCGACCATTCTGTCTAGACATCAGGAAATGTGTGACGCTTAAGTGAAATCTGCTGACCTTCAGGAATTACTGTTTAGAAACTGACTTTGGGGTTCTTCTGTATGAGTTGTCAACCCATGATGTCATCGCACACAGCTGAGGGTAGATCAGAGTCATTTCAGTTCTTTCACTGCATATATTACATCAAAACTTATTGCCTTATTGATATTAATCTCTTGTGTTATAATGCAAAATTAAGCAGCATAACCACCAAGAGGAAGAATGTGGAAACCAGAGCATTACACGTATAAGCTTAGAAAATGAATCATATTTAAATTACAATTTAAATTAATTGTAGGAATTGTATCTACACCATGTAGTGAGTTGGACCTGGAGGTTAGAGCCGGGGATAAAAAAAAAAATTTAAAAAACAAACAAAAAAAAATTTTATATATATATATATTTTTCTTTTTTTTTCTTTTTTTTGCTTACTGACACACAAAAAAAATTCATCCTTCACTTTGAACCCATTCGTGCAGTGAAACTCACACATATCCACACTGGTGAAGTAAGCACACATGTCCGGAGCGGTGGGCATCCTGTACACGGCATCCAGAAAGCAGTTCATTAACATGGTGTGAGAGAAACGTGCATTTCAGGCCGACAAAGTAAAGATATTTCCTGAGACATACACAAGATTAAAACACCACAGCTCGTTAAATTTGCAAGAAACTCCCCCTAATGCTGCTTCGGTCTTTAAGTATGAAAGTCAAAGTTCAGGTACTAATTAGTCATTAATGCGGAGAAGCTGAGAGAAAAACATGGCATTCACCAGAACTATAAATCAGTTCGAACTCATACATCAGACACCAAACTCATAGAACCATGTTTGAGGTTTACTGAGACGGTTCCCTCAGAAGAGTTCCCTCAAAACGGGTTGTATGGGAGTTACACCGTGCATATTTAATCTGTACGGCTTACGGAACATCCACAGAACTGTCACCACGTTTACCACAGTGAGTTGATCAGCCGATGTATTTTTGGCAGGTACCCTGGGTGCAGAGCTGCTTTTGGTGCATTTTGCAATGTGCATGGTCTATGTTGTGGTTAATGCTCCTGTAGGGTGCCAGTCAGGGTGCCAGTTTGGTTTTAGTGCAAAATTTCCACTAACTGACTTTACGTCAACACATCAGACTGATAATCGACCACATCTGCATTGGTTAACTCAACACTGCAGACCTGTGAACCTTTAGGTTAGATCGGATTCTAAAAAGGAACTTATTTTGCAGTTTTTTATTTAGTAGGATGATGATCAGCTAAGTGAGTTCCGTTCCGTTTATAGAACAGGGTTCTGTTAATAGATCGGCGTTCTGATAATAGAAAAGGGTTCTGTTCTAATTCAAATCTGCATCACAATACATGATTAAATGTTTTTTTTTATTTCTTAAATTTTTTATTATTTAAAATTATTTTTTAAATGGTGTTGGATTTAAGTATAGCACAAATATATATGACGGTCACTTACAGTTATGGTATCGCAAAATACACTCAAACCAGGGACCACATTTGCTGAAAATTAACATATTTCTTGCTCGAGTCAAATGTTTCTCCAGAGGAAGTAACGACGAAACAAACCACAGTTTTAAGGAGTGGACTTGTTTAAAAGACCAAAGTGTCAAGAGACTTTATTTTTGCTATGAAAATTAAAAGATCGAAAGCCTGTTTCAGCTGATAATCAAATGCATTGTCGAGTTAATAAGTTCGGGGACATTTTAAACCAAATGTCTAATATATTTGCCCTTTAGCAGAATGTACATACCTCCAAAATGAATGAATTTGATCACATGTCTAAAAAGAATATATGAGCACGCCCTTGTGGGCTTGACATTTAAAACACAGGTCAGATCCGACTGGGAACATTCTGTGCAGGCGTACTGGTGTGATTAAATCTATGTATGAATTTAAAATTAAGCTCATGCATATTGATTGAGAGAGATTTAGGATACAGATATGCTCAACACTTCTAAGTCCCTTTCTCAAATTCCCTTTAGGTTTAAAGTGGATGGAGAGGGATGGATGATAAAATGTAAATCTTAGAAATCATCCCTTTTTAAATCATAATGTTTGGTGAAAAGCTGTTTTAATTCTGTCATACCCATTTGCAACTTCTCCTTAAAGTGTTGTCCCCCCCACACCTTCATGCATTACATTTATAGGATTTACAGAGGAGAGAGATATTTTATTTTTTATTCTTATATTAATAAAAATTACTGTTAAACTACAATTTTTGTGACAAAGTATAAACTTGGTTATTTTTTTTTTGTGTGTGCAATTTTATTTGCAATTTGTTTGACTGAGCAGTTTAGTGGCAAAGTGGTTTAAATAAAGTCAAGTACAACAGAAATGACTAAAACCTGTTTTTGGCTGCATTTCGTTGTAGCGGGGTTTTTTTTTTTTTTTTTTTTTTTTAAACTTTTTAATTGCTAAATATCTTTTTCACCTTTTTCAATGTGACTTGCTGCTGAGAATGTGAATTTCCCCATTGTGGGACAAATAAAGGTCTATCTCATCTTATCTTATCTTATCTTGAAAGAAAACTTAAGTGCATCTAGTTTGATTATATATATATATATATATATATATATATATAATGTATGTGTGTGTATATATATATATATATATATATATATATATATATATATGTGTGTGTGTGTGTGTATATATGTATATATATATATATATATATATATATATATATATATATATATATATATATATATATATATATATATATATATATATATACGCGTGTGTGTGTATGTGTGTGTGTGTGTGTGTATATATATATATATATATATATATATATATATATATATATATATATATATATTATATATATATATATATCATTATTATAAATATATAAAAAATTCAGTAGTAAAAATAATATATGACAAAAATTGTGAGGGGGGATTCTTTTTAACATTAAATTATTAACAAATTTTAACAGAAAATATCAGAGCCTCTGTCTTTGAGCTTGCACCTTAAAAGTATGTGGAGAGAAAGGTCTGTTCTGCAATAAACAGGTCCTGACTTTACTGACCTTGGTTCACTTGTTGCAGCTGTAGCAGCTTCTGCTCGTCTTTCTACAAGAACTTACCAAAAGATTTTGGAGTGTGTCAGTGGGAAGCTTTGTTAATTTGTCTCCAAAAACTTTTTTTATCAGACCCAACTTCATTTATTTATTTAAACTAATTTTATATTATTATTTTTCTATTTAAACCAGCTTTTAGAGGTGAATTATAAATATTCAATAAACAGGGTAAAGGTTTATTGTTTAAACAGTGATGTTCTTATAATAAGTTTATGATGAGGTGTTTTTAAGCTCAGTATTTATTCCTCTTCTTGTTTTGTCGTGAACACATTAGGAGCCACTCGTGCATCTTTCTAACGGTTTTAATCTGTCTGTTGCAGCTTTATGACAAGATCAACACCAGGTCTTCCCCACAGATTAGAAATCCTCCTAGTGATGCTGTCCAGAGGGCCAAGGAGGTGCTCGAGACCATCTCCTGTTACCCCGAGAACATGGAGGCTAAAGAGCTGAGGAGGATCCTCACACAGCCACACTTTATGGTGAGATGAGATTAGATGGAAGTAGGTGAAGGAGATGATAAACTTTTTTAATCCTGTCAATCTATCGCTGGTCACACACACACACACACACACAGAGACACGCACACAACCACACTCTACATGGGGCAATTTGGAGAACTCAATTGACTTGATCCATGTTTTTGGACTGTGGGAGGAAACCGGAGAACCCGGAGGAAACCCACGCTGACACGGGGAGAACATGGAAACTCCACCCAGATGGGGATTCGAACCGGGAATCGCTAGCGCTGAGTGGCGAACGTACTAATCACTAAGCCCCCGTGCCGCCACACTGGATATGTATATAGTAATAATACTCTATCAGTATGATATAGGTGATGATGATGATGAATAAATGAATCATTCTTTTTGACAGGCATTGCTGCAGACGCATGATGTGGTGGCTCATGAAGTGTACAGCGATGATGCACTGCGTGTCACTCCACCCCCCACCTCACCCTACCTGAATGGAGATTCACCAGAGAGTGTGAATGGAGACATGGACTTGGAGAACGTCACCAGGGTTCGTCTGGTACAGTTCCAAAAGAACACAGATGAGCCCATGGTACGTTTAGCTTTTAAACACGTATCTGTTAATGTCATTATAACCAAAAAGACTCAGTCGGAGAAAAATTGACTCTAGAAATTAATATTGTAATCTTTAAGATCTGATTGGTTCAGAGAGAAGAATAATGAGTACAGTACAAGCTTTGCACACACACTCTGTATGCACTCTGTACATACTGCACAAACTCACACTCTCTGCATCAGAATATGTTAAATGCTGAGATTTTTACTGTCATTGGAACTTTAGGGTGATTAGTATAAATGTGCATGTTTATACAGTAAATGTATTCTGAATTTTTCAGGGCATCACTCTAAAGATGAACGACCTGAACCATTGCATCGTAGCTCGGATCATGCACGGAGGAATGATCCATAGACAAGGTACTGCTGGCTCCCTTCACTCATCCACCAATTACCCAACTAACACATCCTCCATTGGAACTGGTTGATATTTATCCATCCATCCATCCATTATCTTCCGCTTTATCCTCTATTAGGGTCGCGGGGGGGTTCCCCATGCCCATCCAGGGGAGAATGTTTCGGGCGCTGGGCAAATACACCCAGGACAGGGCGCCAATCGATCGCTGGGCACACACTCCCTCACACAAACACACTCTATATGGGGCAACTCTCTATTTGGAGAACTCAATTCACCTTGATCCATGTTTTTGGACTGTGGGAGGAAACCAGAGAACCCGGAGGAAACCCAGATTGGGATTAGAACTGGGAATCCCTAGTTCTGAGAGGAGAACATGCTAACCACTAAGCCACCGTGCCGCCCGGTTGATATTTAAAACATGAAAAAAGTTTACACTTTTTAAAATTTTCTGCTTCTTTATTGGGACAAAAGTACTTAAACGCCCCAGAATGATTAAATACAGGTGTTCCATTCAAAGGTGAAATATTAAACATCTAATCGTGTATTTTAACTGCAAGCTTTTAGTATTGTGGGAACATTTTCGTTTGAACATTTCTTATTTCATTCTTAATTTCAGCTTTTTCTTTTAATTGTGGGGAAGTTGTCAAAGCATTTCACCGCCAGCTGTACCGTGTACATCTTTGCATGTAACCACTAAACTTTAATTTGGTTTGATGTGCAGTGTGATGATTGTCATCAGCCTATTAAATGATCCTGTTTCTGTTATTTATAGGAACGCTACATGTAGGGGATGAGATTCGTGAGATTAACAGCATCAGTGTGGCCAATCAGACGGTGGAGCAGCTTCAGAAGATGCTGGTATGTGGAAAATGTTTTAAACGGGCATATCTGTGAATTAAAGTGCAGATGCAATGCAACTCGTCTGTTCAAGTGTAATTAAATACCACATCTTTCGTGTCTCCCAAACCCCACAGAGAGAGATGCGGGGGAGCATCACCTTTAAAATTGTACCCAGTTACAGAAGCCAGTCCCTCTCTTGTGATGTAAGTATAAAGACTGATGGTGTGCACACCATAACGGAATAAAAGCACTTTTAAAATACAACTTCTTACCACAGAAGGAGTCTCCGGATCTGTCCCGGCCGTCTCCAGCCAATGGACACGCCAGTGTCACCAGCTCTATACTGGTGAGTTATGATGTATAATATAAACAGCCGTGATCTAAGCTGTTCCAAATTGGGAGTGGGTGTGGGGTGGGGCTGAGCTGACAGCATGATCATAGTAAATGAATATTAAACAGGGAAACTGTTTAGATTGTATTAGACTTCATGTTGCATTTCTGTGATGTTCTGGGTTCATAATGAGGACTTATAGATCATGATGTCATTTTTAGGATTTACCAGCAACCATCCAACCAAAAGGACGACAGGTTCGTGTTATTACCCTCCCTCTGCCCTTCACTGTATCACCTGCACGCCACAATAACACCTCAGTATGTGTGTGTGTGTGTGTGTGTGTGTGTGTAAATGCTTCTATGTATAGAATAATAGATTCCTTTAGCTCCTCTGTTTATTTTAGCTCTAAACCTCATGACAATGGAAACAGATTTCAATGGTGTATGTCCTTTTACATATTTCGTACCCCCCCCCCTCCCCACACACACACCTGCCCCACCCCAAGGTTTGTTTGACGCGCCTTATGACGTGTGCATGTGTGTGTGTGTGCTTGCTGCTTTGGAACCTGTAGATCTCCAGGCCTGCAGTTAAGGATAAAATGATGATGAAGGTAAGTGATCTGAGGAGGAGATCTGCTCCTCCTCCATCTCCTCCACTTGCTCCTCTTCCTCCTCCTCCTCCTCCTGCTGCTGCTGCTGCTGCTACCGCTGCCACCACTGTGGTTTAGCCCTGTGGGGTGGTGGTTTAATAATCTCCACCTCCTGTTAATCATCTCCGACTGTCAGCGCACTCCTTTGCAACTGAGCCGTTTCATGAGGCTTTGCTTCTGTAGCTTATAACCCTTCATAGCAAGGTCATGTTACCTAATGCTTCTCCCTTTCCAAGTCCCCCCCACCTGCGTCAGTGCTGTATTCATCAGCTCTTTGATAAAGGCGTACGTGCGGTGTGTGTGTGTGTGTGTGTGTGTGTACTGTATGTGTCTGTGTGTGTGGTTTCATTACATTATTCAAGTAGCTTTGGTCTGGTCGTAGTTATGAAATGTGTTAAGTGATTCTATTTTCTGTCTCTGTGGATCTGTATTTTTGATGACATGATCACATCCTCATTTCTTTTTTTTCCTCTGCTGCCGGCTCTCCGCTTCTTTCCTCATTGCTTCGTTGTTCTCTTTCATATCAGTTAACAGTCGGGCTGTTTGAACATCACCCACAGATCTATGTGCGAGCTCAGTTTGAGTACGACCCTGCTAAAGACGACCTCATCCCCTGTAAAGAGGCAGGGATCCGCTTCCGTGTGGGTGACATCATCCAGATCATCAGTAAAGATGACCACAACTGGTGGCAGGGCAAACTGGAGAACACCAAGAACGGCACGGCGGGACTCATCCCGTCACCAGAGCTACAGGAGTGGTGCGTCTTCTCCACTTACCCACCAGCACTCACCTACCACAGGACACCAGAACCCCTCCATCCATCATCAGTATTCCCATTAATTATCCGTTTGAGCTGATGATTGACGATTACATTCACAGTCACACACTGAAGTGAAGACCTCCTCCTGTCCTGTGTTTAATTGATCAAGAACCCGATCGATTGGGAATCATTTCCCTAATGTTCTCTAACGAACAGAAAGCAGGTGTGAATGGTGTTTCCTCTGCAGCGACTTTGGTCTCCTTTACGCTTTCAAGGTGATGCCATGAACATGTGGGTGGGGCTCACCATTTACAATCTCCTGAATGGTTCATCCATCCAAAGCTTTATCCTCTATTAAGGTCGCGGGGGGGGTTCCCCATGCCCATCCAGAGGAGAAAGTTTCGGGCGCCGGGCAGATACACCCAGGACAGGGCACCAATCTATCACTGGGCACACACTCACACACACAGACACACTCTATATGGGGCAATTTGGAGAATTCAGTTGACCATGATCCATGTTTTTGGACTGTGGGAGAAAACGAGAACCAGGAGGAAACCCACACGGACACGGGGAGAACATGGAACCTCCACCCAGATTGGGATTCGAACCGGGAATCCCTAGCGCTGAGAGGAGAACATGCCAACCACTAAGCCACCGTTCCGCCACCTTAAACGGTTCATTTATTCATTATTTTACACTTAATGCTCTACTATGATCACAAGTGTTCCCCATGCGCTACAAGGGGTGAACATTTTGGGCGCTGGTCAGATCCTCACAGGACAGGATTCCAATCTATCGCTACTCCCTCACTTAGTCACACACTACATAGAGGAAATTTAGAGCAGCCAATTTACCTTAAATCCATGTTTTTGGATTATGGGAGGAAAGCAGAGAACCCGGGCAAAAGCCCACAGGGAGAACATGGAAAATCCAGCCAGATCAGGATTCCAATCTGGATCCCCAGTGCTGCAAGGTGGATGTAGTGGTTTTCCTCCAGATTCAGATCTAGTTCATTTTTTGTATTGTATATTTTAGAAATTCCTTTTTCCTGTAACATAAGGTATGTGATCCCCTGAGCAGCTCCTTTTAATCCCACATTCATTATTGTTGGTTTTGATGACGGAGTTCGTTTTTTTTTAATGAAACCGCTGAGGTCATGTGTTTTCTGTGTGTGTAGGCGTGTGGCTTGTATAGCAATGGAGAAAACTAAGCAGGAGCAGCAGGCCAGCTGTACCTGGTTTGGCAAAAAGAAGAAACAGTACAAAGACAAGTATCTAGCCAAACACAACGCAGGTCAGTGGAACCGAACACATGTTCTTCCATTCCCATCCCAACAGGAACCATGAACCCTGCATGTGTGTAAGCTGGGAGAGTAAGCATCAGTGTTCTAGATTGTGATGAAGTGATACCTCTGTTCTGTTACTGAGCCTTCGATGTTACAACATGATCACAGATTTATAGTGAAACTGTTAACTGCATGGCTTCAGTAACGATGTGAACCCCAGGAACATTAAGTGTTAATGTCTCTTTAACCCCGCCCCCCCTCCCCGTCTGTTCTTTAATGCTGTCTCTCCTTAATGGCCTTCTTGCATGTAAGTACAACTAACAACAATGTTCTACTGGTGTGTTTGTGTGAGAATAACTCTGTGTGTGTGTGTGAAAGTGAAAAGTAACACCACCATAACATTTAAATAGATAATAAATGTATATAGTTTTTTTTAAACAATTTTTAATGCAGGCACGGTGGCTTAGTGGTTAGCACGTTCGCCTCTCAGCGCTAGGGATTCCCGGTTCCCCATTTGGGT
The DNA here is from genome assembly GCA_019802505.1 of Corydoras sp. C115. Taxonomy (NCBI): domain Eukaryota; kingdom Metazoa; phylum Chordata; class Actinopteri; order Siluriformes; family Callichthyidae; genus Corydoras; species Corydoras sp. C115. The sequence goes on from JAFMOC010000136.1 coordinate 528,272, forward strand.
GGAGTTTCCATGTTCTCCCCGTGTCTGCGTGAGTTTCCTCCGGGTTCTCCGGTTTCCTCCCACAGTCCAAAAACATGGATCAAGTCAATTAAGTTCTCTAAATTGCTCCATATAGAGTGTGTGTGTGAGTGAGTGTGTGCCCAGCGATGGATTGGCGCCCTGTCCTGGGTCTATCTGCCCAGCGCCCGAAACGTTCTCCCCTGGATGGGCATGGGGAACCCCACCGCGACCCTAATAGAGGATAAAGCGGGAGATAATGAATGAATGAATGAATGAATTTTTAATGCAGCACATTAAAAAAGTGATATGATCAGGGTGTGTGTGTGTGTGTGTGTGTGTGTGTGTGTGTGTGTGTGTTTGGGGGGGGGGGGAGGTTGGGGGGTCAGTGGTTGGTAATAAAGCAATAAGTAATGTGAAAATTACAGGAAGTGGTGGTGTTAGTTCTTGTTTAGTCACAATAATACACAACCTCAAGTTTCTTATTGCTTATATGAAACAGTTATAAAACACTACAATAAAAACATTGTTTAATTTATAAATGTGTTTATTTAAAACCAAATTATTAATGATCTAATAGTAATCTTCCACAACATAATCTAGTAGAAGTGAACACTGACCCTGAGTAACAGGATACAGGTTTAGCGCTCATCAAGAATCGGCTCGCTGTTTATAATATCTGTATTTCTATTTATGTGGCATGATTTAAAATGGGGGCGGCACAGTGGTTTAGTGGTTAGCACGTTCTCCTCTCAGCGCTAGGGATTCCCGGTTCGAATCCCCATCTGGGTGGAGTTTCCATGTTCTCCCCGTGTCTGTGTGAGTTTCCTCCGGGTTCTCCGGTTTGCTCCCACAGTCCAAAAACATGGATCAAGTCAATTGAGTTCTCCAAATTGCCCCATATAGAGTGTGTGTCTGTGTGAGTGAGTGATTGTCGTACTGGGTGTATTTGCCCAGCGCCCGAAACGTTCTCCCCTGGTTGGGCATGGGGACCCTAGTAGAGGATAAAAGTGGAAGATAATGGATGGAAGGATTTAAAATAGCATATCACACTCCATATAAATGGAGACAGGTAGTAGAATTATTTATTTATTTATTTTTTTTTTGGGGGGGGGGTCGTTGTTTGGAGTCTGTGTGGAGTGTACATGTTCTTTAAGTGTCAAATTGGATTTGGTTCTCCATTTTCACCCCACAGTCAAAAAAACACGGGGCTTTAAATTGCCCCTATATAGTGTATGTCTGTGTAAGTGAGTGTGTGCCTAGCGATGGACTGGCACATTGTCCTGGGTCTATCTGCCCAGCACCTCAAAGGTTCTTCCCTGGATGGGCATAGGGAACCCCGCCGCGACCCTAATAGTGTATTAATATGAAGATAATGAGATCAAATAGGATTTTAACACCCATAGTCATGTGATCACCGAGGAGTGCACAGCTGGAGGAGTGCACAGCTGGAGGAGTGCACAGCTGGAGGAGTGCACAGCTGGAGGAGTGCACAGCTGGAGGGAGTGCACAGTGTTTACTTTTGTTAACACATCTGAATGGTTCATCTTTCTTCTTCTGCAGTGTTTGATCAACTAGACCTGGTGACATATGAAGAAGTTGTGAAGCTTCCTGCCTTTAAGAGAAAGACTCTGGTCTTATTAGGTGTGTGGATTTGGAACCTTCTCAATGTGCAGAACCTTAGAGAACCCATCACTCATTAACACATTAACACCTCTCTCTGCAGGTGCACATGGTGTCGGCCGGCGACATATCAAGAACACACTAATCGCTAAGCACCCGAATAGATTTGCTTACCCCATCCCACGTAAGACACACACACACACACACACACACACACACTGTTCCTCTTGTTCCTACTATATTTTCTGATTGAACATCAATAACCTTAATCAGTAGTAATCAGTATTTTTTTTTTATTGTTACTAAAATGAACTGGCATGTAAAACATTTTTAATTGTACCCCGTTACTTTATAACAATCATTTATTCATTTTAATCTACTTCCACAATTTGCACGTGTGTGACGTCATCGCGAGTGTGTGTGTGTGTGTGAGACGTCATCGCGAGTGTGTGTGTGTGTGTGAGACGTCATCGCGAGTGTGTGTGTGTGTGTGTGAGACGTCATCGCGAGTGTGAATGTGTGTGTGTGACGTCATTGCAAGTGTGAGTGAACGTGTGTGACGTCATCGCGAGTGTGTGTGTGTGTGTGAGACGTCATCGCGAGTGTGTGTGTGTATGTGACGTCATCGTGTGTGTGTGTGTGTGTGTGTGTGACGTCATCGTGTGTGTGACGTCATCGTGTGTGTGACGTCATCGTGTGTGTGACGTCATCGCGAGTGTGTGTGACGTCATTGCGAGTGTGTGTGTGTGTGACGTCATCGCGAGTGTGTGTGTGTGTGTGACGTCATCGCGAGTGTGTGTGTGTGTGTGACGTCATCGCGAGTGTGTGTGTGTGTGTGTGACGTCATCGCGAGTGTGTGTGACTTCATCGCGAGTGTGTGTGACGTCATTGCGAGTGTGTGTGTGTGTGTGTGTGTGTGTGTGATGTCATCGCGAGTGTGTGTGTGTGTGTGTGTGTGACGTCATCGCGAGTGTGAGTGTGTGTGTGTGTGACGTCATTGCAAGTGCGAGTGTGTGTGTGTGTGTGTGTGTGTGTGTGTGTGACGTCATCGCGAGTGTGTGTGTGTGTGACGTCATTGCGAGTGTGTGTGTGTGTGTGTGTGACGTCATTGCGAGTGTGTGTGTGTGTGTGACGTCATTGCGAGTGTGTGTGTGTGTGTGTGACGTCATTGCGAGTGTGTGTGTGTGTGTGTGACGTCATTGCGAGTGTGTGTGTGTGTGTGTGTGTGTGTGTGTGACGTCATCGCGAGTGTGTGTGTGTGTGACGTCATCGCGAGTGTGTGTGTGTGTGTAACGTCATTGCAAGTGCAAGTGTGTGTGTGTGTGTGTGTGTGTGTGTGTGTGTGTGTGTGTGAGACGTCATCGCGAGTGTGTGTGTGTGTGACGTCATTGCGAGAGTGTGTGTGTGACGTCATTGCGAGTGTGTGTGTGTGTGTGTGACGTCATCGCGAGTGTGTGTGTGTGTGTGACGTCATCGCGAGTGAGTGTGTGTGACGTCATCGCGAGTGTGTGTGTGCGACGTCATTGCGAGTGTGTGTGTGTGTGTGTGTGTGACGTCTTCGCGAGTGTGTGTGTGTGACATCATCGCGAGTGTGTGTGTGTGTGACGTCATTGCGAGTGTGTGTGTGTGTGTGTGACGTCATTGCGAGTGTGTGTGTGTGTGACATCATCGCGAGTGTGTGTGTGCGACGTCATTGCGAGTGTGTGTGTGTGTGTGTGTGTGTGACGTCATCGCGAGTGTGTGTGTGACGTCATCGCGAGTGTGTTTGTGTGTGTGTGTGTGTGTGACGTCATCGCGTGTGTGTGTGTGTGTGTATGACGTCATCACGAGTGTGTGTGTGTGTGTGACGTCATCGCGAGTGTGTGTGTGTGTGTGTGTGTGTGACGTCATCGCGTGTGTGTGTGACGTCATCGCGTGTGTGTGTGACGTGATCGCATGTGTGTGTGTGACATCATCGCGAGTGTGTGTGTGTGTGTGTGTGTGTGTGTGTGACGTCATCGCGAATGTTGTGTGTGTGTGAGATGTCATCGCGAGTGTTGTGTGACGTCATCGCGAGTGTTGTGTGTGTGTGTGTGTGAAACCAGCGCGAGTGTGTGTTTGTGTGTGAGTGTGAGTGTGTGTGTTTGTGTGTGTGTGTGTGTGTGTGTGACGTCATCGCGAGTGTGTGTGTGTGTGACGTCATTGCGAGTGTGTGTGTGTGTGTGTGACGTCATTGCGAGTGTGTGTGTGTGTGTGTGTGACGTCATTGCGAGTGTGTGTGTGTGTGTGACGTCATTGCGAGTGTGTGTGTGTGTGTGACGTCATTGCGAGTGTGTGTGTGTGTGTGACGTCATTGCGAGTGTGTGTGTGTGTGTGTGACGTCATTGCGAGTGTGTGTGTGTGTGTGTGACGTCATTGCGAGTGTGTGTGTGTGTGTGTGTGACGTCATCGCGAGTGTGTGTGTGTGTGTGTGTGACGTCATCGCGAGTGTGTGTGTGTGTGTGTAACGTCATTGCAAGTGTGTGTGTGTGTGTGTGTGTGTGTGTGTGTGTGTGAGACGTCATCGCGAGTGTGTGTGTGTGTGACGTCATTGCGAGAGTGTGTGTGTGTGTGACGTCATTGCGAGTGTGTGTGTGTGTGTGACGTCATCGCGAGTGTGTGTGTGTGTGTGACGTCATCGCGAGTGAGTGTGTGTGACGTCATCGCGAGTGTGTGTGTGTGTGTGTGTGTGACGTCATCGCGAGTGTGTGTGTGTGACATCATCGCGAGTGTGTGTGTGTGTGACGTCATTGCGAGTGTGTGTGTGTGTGTGTGACGTCATTGCGAGTGTGTGTGTGTGAGACGTCATCGCGAGTGTGTGTGTGTGTGTGTGTGTGAGACGTCATCGGGAGTGTGTGTGTGTGTGTGTGACGTCATCGCGAGTGTGTGTGTGACGTCATCGCAAGTGTGTTTGTGTGTGTGTGTGTGTGTGACGTCATCGCGAGTGTGTGTGTGTGTGTGTGTATGACGTCATCGCGAGTGTGTGTGTGTGTGTGACGTCATCGCGAGTGTGTGTGTGTGACGTCATCGCGAGTGTGTGTGTGTGTGTGTGACGTCATCGCGTGTGTGTGTGACGTCATCGCGTGTGTGTGTGACGTCATCACGTGTGTGTGTGACGTGATCGCATGTGTGTGTGTTTGACGTGATCGCATGTGTGTGTGTGACATCATCGCGAGTGTGTGTGTGTGTGTGTGTGTGTGTGTGTGTGTGTGTGTGTGTGTGTGTGTGACGTCATCGCGAATGTTGTGTGTGTGTGTGTGTGAAACCAGCGCGAGTGTGTGTGTGTGTGTGTGACATCATCGCGAGTGTGTGTGTGTGTGTGTGTGTGTGTGTGTGTGTGTGTGTGTGTGTGTGTGTGTGACGTCATCGCGAATGTTTGTGTGTGTGTGAGATGTCATCGCGAGTGTTGTGACGTCATCGCGAGTGTTGTGTGTGTGTGTGTGTGTGTGAAACCAGCGCGAGTGTGTGTTTGTGTGTGAGTGTGTGTGTTTGTGTGTGTGTGTGTGTGTGTGACGTCAGCACGAGTGTGTGAGACGTCGGCATTACGGTGTATTAGTGTGTAATAGCTTGTATGGAGTGTATTGGAGTATTACTGATATGATATCTGAAGGCTTGTCCCGCGACGTTCTGATGGTTCCTCTCATGTCACATGCTCAGATACAACCAGACCTCCTAAGAAAGACGAGGAAAATGGAAAGAACTATTACTTCGTATCACACGACCAGATGATGCAGGACATTTCCAATAACGAGTACCTGGAATACGGCAGCCATGAGGACGCCATGTACGGCACGCGGCTGGAAACCATTCGGAAGATCCACGAGCAGGGCATGATCTCGATTCTAGATGTGGAACCTCAGGTACTGGTTCCTCACAGCACTTCAGCACCTCTTTTCAGGACCTGCTGGGGGATTTGTGTTCTGGTTCTAACGACCCTGTGACCTCCGACAGGCGCTGAAGGTTTTGCGGACCGCAGAGTTCGCTCCGTACGTGGTGTTCATAGCTGCACCCACAATCACGCCGGGTATGAACGAGGTGAGCACCCCTCCTAACAACCTTAATGCCTCTCACAAAACAAAACAAGATTTAACGTCACCCTAAAACATTCATTCATTCATTATCTCCCGCTTTATCCTCTATTAGGGTCGTGGGGGGGTTCCCCATGCCCATCCAGGGGAGAACGTCTCGGGCGCTGGGCAGATACACCCAGGACAGGGCGCCAATCTATCGCTGGGCACACACTCACTCACACAGACACACTCTATATGGGGCAATTTTTGAGAATTCAATTGACTTGATCCATGTTTTTGGACTGTGGGAGGAAACCGGAGAACCCGGAGGAAACCCACGCAGACACGGGGAGAACATGGAAACTCCACCTAGATGGGGATTCGAACCGGGAATCCCTAGCGCTGAGAGGCGAATGTGTTAACCACATCAACTTCAACTAAGGATTTTCATAGTCGAATCTGATTCGTCAGATTTTCCCTATAGTCGACTGATAGTCGAATCAGTTAAAATTTCACCACAAGATGGCGCTATAAGCGTGTTTTTTTTTATTTATTTATTTATTTTTTTATACTTGTTTTTCTAGAGCACCGTAAATGGGTTAAAGCGCACACATCATTTAAAAAAAAATATTAACAGAAATTAGGATGATTTTATTTGACAAAAGGCTAAATATATGACGAAAACAAAGACATTTCATGTAAAAACTAATGCTTAGCAGCAGCCATGGGCACCCCCATGTGGTCAAAATGGTACATTCGATTATGAGGTTCATAGTCGACTACGGTTCTCCGAATGGAATCATCGAATCAGCGAATATTGCAGCTCACCCCTACTAACCACTAAGCCACCGTGCCGCCCCCACCCTAGAACATTTCATTCTTTAAAGAGTGGATGTCGAACATCTGAAGTTTCATCGGTGTTAAACCTCTACGATGACCTGCGTCATGAGCAGCGGTCACAGGATCAACAATAATGACGCTGCTCTGGTTATTAAGACTAGGGGTGTATTCAACTAAAGATTTTCATAGTCGAATCTGATTCGTCAGATTTTCCCTATAGTCGACTGATAGTCGAATCAGTTAAAATTTCACCACAAAATGGCGCTATAAGCGTAATTTTTAAAAAACTATTTTTTTTTTATATTTTACTTGTTTTTCTAACAAAAGAAAACCTTTTTTTGTTTTTCTTTTTTCTTTTTTTTTTTGAAATTAGGATGATTTTATTTGACAAAAGGCTTTTTATATATATATATATATATATATATATATATATATATATATATAACGAAAACAAAGACATTTCATGTAAAAACTAATGCTTAGCAGCAGCCATGGGCACCCCCATGTGGTCAAAATGGTACATTTGACTATGAGGTTCATAGTCGACTACGGTTCTCCGAATCGAATCGTCGAATCAGCGAATATTGCAGCTCACCCCTAATTAAGACATTTCCTTAATTCTGGAGGTTTTATAGTTTAACCCTCACATGGTGTGATGTCCACATATGAATTATAATCAGAATCAGACTTTATTGGCTTCACACATACAAGGAATTTGTATTTGGTTACAATAGCTCACAGTGCACAATAAGTGACAGACATACCCAAACTAGCATTCCTCACACACACACACACAGACACACACACACACACACACACGCACAGACACACCTGTAAACATGACGGTTGTGCAATTTGCAGATTGTATTTATTATAATAGATGCTAAGCAGCTGCTGGTGGAATCAGATTGTGAATATTAACATGAACCCTATCCTACACCTGGTGACGTTAGTCTTGCGATTGTTTCAGACGTTCTCGCCTCTGTTCTGTGTTTTCTGTTCGCTTTGCTTCCTGCAGCTCCATCTCTGAGATTGTGTCTGTGATATCTGTTGCACTTTGCATGATGATGTAGCCATTGAATTATTTTGCATGTAGCTTCTGTTTGCTTCTATTTTTTTTATCCCCTCTACAAACACCCCCCCCCCACCTTCACTGCACTCAGCTCCCCAGGTGGTGCAGAAAATTGCCTGTAAGTACTTATCTTATAGACTGTGTGCATGTATGTGTACTTTGTGCTTGTGTCCACGTACACCTGTGTAGGTTTGTGTATATTAAAGGAAGATACGTTAGATACAGTTAGATACGGTACTGATGCACAACCAGAAGGTTTGTCTACTTAGAGCCGTAGAACAGTGTTCAGTATTTTTTTCTCCAAAATTCAACCTTTTCTGGTTCTTGAAACTATTAAGAAATATAACCTCATCGGGGCGGCACGGTGGTTTAGTGGTTAGCATGTTCTCCTCTCAGCGCTAGGGATTCCCGGTTCGAATCCCAATCTGGGTGGAGTTTCCATGTTCTCCCCGTGTCCGTGTGGGTTTCCTCCGGGTTCTCCGGTTTCCTCCCACAGCCCAAAAACATGGATCAAGTCAATTGAGTTCTCCAAATTGCCCCATATAGAGTGTGTCTGTGTGAGTGAGTGTGTGCCCAGCGATAGATTGGCGCCCTGTCCTGGGTCTATCTGCCCAGCGGCCGAGACGTTCTCCTCTGGATGGGCATGGGGAACCCCACCGCGACCCTAGTAGAGGATAAAGCGGGAGATAATGAATGAATGAACCTCATCGGGGCGGCACGGTGGTTTAGTGGTTAGCATGTTCTCCTCTCAGCGCTAGGGATTCCCGGTTCGAATCCCAATCTGGGTGGAGTTTCCATGTTCCCCCCGTGTCCGCGTGGGTTTCTTCCGGGTTCTCCGGTTTCCTCCCACAGCCCAAAAACATGGATCAAGTCAATTGAGTTCTCCAAATTGCCCCATATAGAGTGTGTCTGTGTGAGTGAGTGTGTGCCCAACGATAGATTGGTGCCCTGTCCTGGGTCTATCTGGCCAACGCCCGAGACGTTCTCCTCTGGATGGGCATGGGAAATCCCCCCCCCCCGCGACTCTAATAGATCATTGATCACATTGATACTACATTAATGTGCAGTGGTTTAAATGTTAATAATGTTACAGCGTTAGAATGTTAGTGTTACATCGTCAGCGTTACATTAAGTAGTAACATTCATTCATTCATTATCTCCCACTTTATCCTCTATTAGGGTCGCAGGTGGGGTTCCCCATGGACATCCAGGGGAGAACGTTTTGGGCGCTGGGCAGATAGACCCAGGACAGGGCGCCAATCCACGTTGGGCACACACATACTCTATATGGGGCAATTTTTGGAGAATTCAATTGACATGATCCATGTTTTTGGACTGTGGGAGGAAACCGGAGAACCCGGAGGAAACCCACGCGGACACGGGGAGAACATGGAAACTCCACCCAGATGGGGATTCGAACCGGGAATCCCTAGCGAACGTTCTAACCACTAAGCCACCGTACTATGCCCCTAAGTAGTAACATATAAGTGTTAAATTGAGCATCAGTGTCATTGATGTCACTTTTCTTAAAGGAACAGGACCCTGGAATGGAGAGAATATTCTCGGTGCAGCAGTGACACACTGAGGTGTTTAAACTCCAGCAGCACTGCTCTGTCTGATCCACTGGCATCAGCACCATACACACTAACACAACACCATGTCGGTGTCACAGCAGCACTGAGAATCATCCACCACCCAAATAATACCTGCTCTGTCCACAGTGCTCATCTGTATTTTTATTGTATTCATTTGAAGCCTTTGTTTTGATGAACTCATCTGTGTAATTTATATAAAGTTTATATAAATACCCAGATGTATGGGTTCTAAGGGTAAGTGCAGTGTTAAAGGGTATTAGGTGGTAGATAAAAATCTTTTATCATCAATTAACTGTGATTTAGTTTAGCAGAAGGAAGGTGCTTTATACATACGAGAACTTTGAAGAACCTGTTTAATGGATGTTCACTGCTCATCGTTATTGCTCATTAAATTAATGAATGAACCCCACCCCCCTTTCATCAGGACGAGTCTCTACAGAGGCTGCAGAAAGAGTCTGAAGCTCTACAGAAATCTTACGCTCACTACTTCGACATGACCATCATCAACAACGAGATCGACGAGACCATCCGGCTGCTGGAGGAATCCATCGATGTGGTGTCCTCCACCGCACAGTGGGTACCGGTGTCCTGGGTTTATTAGCCCCGCCCCCGAGGACTCACCTTAACAGTGACGTGGCCATGTTCCACCCTTTCCTTCTGAAGAACCACACTCCTGGCTGTTACAGACTCAACCTCTAGTTCCTGTATCCACTCCCACAGGACTGCAGAAGCATAGTGATGTACATAAGGAAACATATAAATATATAAATATGAATATAATAAGAATAAATATTGTCCTGTACCTATAGATAGGGGGTTTGACATTTTGTATTTTTCCGTTTGAATAAAAGAGACAGTGTCTCAACTGATGATGAGCACAGTGAGGCGCTGAAGAGTGGGGGGGATCGGGTCAGGTGGTATCAGGGACAGTACCCAGGGTACGAGGTCAGATGCTCCATACTCAGTTCTCACTCCGAGTCTCTCACTAGTGTGGTGCCTCACACTGGGCGGAATGAGAACCCAAGTCCCCTTTCAGCCGAAATAATGTCACAGGGGCACGTCCATGGACGGTCTTTAAGCACAGTCAGCTCGGGTCCATCACTACCTTCCCATCTGCACTCTGAACAGAACTTCATCTGCTCTGGAGGATTCGCAATCAAACACAAACATCCAAATGTATTTAATCCCGTTTACTTTGGATCTCAGTTTGCACAAAGGAACAATAGGGAGAACATACTCAATATCTCTCGGTTCAGTTGAGAGGTTGAAAATGAGAGGTCTCTTTTCTCTGTCCGTTTTTCAGTTTTGTTTTTTTCTTTTTTTTTTTTCTTTCACTCTTTCTCCCTCTCTCCACTCTGTCATCGTCACTCTCGAGTTGTCAGTCTTTATTATTTGTCTTAGTCTTTATTTTGCTTCCTCTCTCTTTCACTTTTTTTCTCTCTCTCTCTCTCTCTGTTTTTCAGTCTCTCGTTCACTCATTCTTTTTCCCCTTTTTTTCTGTTTCTCTCTGTTTTTCAGCCTCTCTTTCACTCTTTTTTTTTCTCTTATTCTCTCTCTCTCTCTCTCTCTCTCTCTCTGTTTTTCAGCCTCTCTTTCACTCTTTTTTTTCTCTTATTCTTTCTTTCTCTCTCTCTCTCTCTCTCTCTCTCTTCTGTTTTTCAGCCTCTCTTTCACTCTTTTTTTTTTCTCTTATTCTTTCTCTCTCTCTCTCTATCTCTCTTTGTTTTTCAGTCTCTCGTTCACTCATTCTTTTTCCCCTTTTTTCTTTTTCTCTCTGTTTTTCAGCCTCTCGTTCACTTTTTTTTCTCTCTTATTCTTCCTCTCTCTCTCTCTCTCTCTTTGTGTTTTTCAGCCTCTCGTTCACTCATTCTTTTTCTCTTATTCTTTCTCTCTCTCTCTCTCTCTCTCTCTCTCTCTGTTTTTCAGTCTCTCGGTCACTCATTCTTTTTCTCTTATTCTTTCTCTCTCTCTCTCTCTCTCTCTCTCTCTCTGTTTTTCAGTCTCTCGGTCACTCATTCTTTTTCTCTTATTCTTTCTCTCTCTCTCTCTCTCTCTCTGTTTTTCAGTCTCTCGGTCACTCATTCTTTTTCTCTTATTCTTTCTCTCTCTCTCTCTCTCTCTCTCTGTTTTTCAGTCTCTCGTTCACTCATTCTTTTTCTCTTATTCTCTCTCTCTCTCTCTCTCTCTCTCTCTCTGTTTTTTAGCCTCTCTTTCACTCTTTTTTTCTCTTTCTCCATGCAGCTCATTCTTTCACTCTCACTCTGTTCCTCTCTCTGTTTTTCAGCCTCTCATGCACTCTCCATTTTTCGGTCTTACTCTCTCTCTCTCACTCCTTGAGAGTTCTGGTGTAGTCAGTGTTAGCGGTGCCAATCCTGTTCTGAGTTAGGTACTGAATGAAGGTTCTGGTTATTGAACAGAGTCCCAGTTTAAAGCCTGGAGAAGAGTCTGGATCATTGGACAGTAAACAGACTGACACTATGCACTGACCTGCAGCTCTGTTAACCCTGTGAATGGAGAACCTTTGTCATGCCCTGTGAAGTGACGTGTTTGTAAATTTGTCTTTAGATTTGATTTGTGTGGCTGGTGCTGGACCAGAGAGTCACCATTTCAGAAATGTGTTGTCTTTAAAGTATTATTGTTCTCTGTTCCTGTCCAGAAGCTGGAGGTTGAGGGATTTTATGGTGTAACTGTTTCAGTGGTGCATCCATCTGCGAGTGCAGTGGAGAATAGACATTAATGAAGTTCCTCGTGTACATTTCTCTGAAAATATGTCGCTCTTCACGTTGAGTTTTGTAAATAGATTTCCTTTCATGTGGAAAGAAGTAAACTGCCTTTGAAGTTACGCTGGAGTCTCTCCTCTGTTCTGCATCATGCTCTCACACAGATTCTGGGTTTCCATGAAGTCACATGGTCATGTCATCATCAGGATCAGAACCTTCATGTTAAATCCATCCATTATCTTCTGCTTTATCCTCTATTAGGGTCGCAGGGGGGGGGGGTTCCCCATGCCCATCCAGGGGAGAACGTTTTGGGCGCTGGGCAGATAGACCCAGGACAGGGTGCCAATCTATTGCTGGGCACACACTCACTCACACATACACACTCTTTATGGGGCAATTTTTGAGAATTCAGTTGATTTGATCCATGTTTTTGGACTGTGGGAGGAAACCGGAGAACCCGGAGGAAACCCACGCGGGGAGATCATGGAAACTCCACTCAGATGGGGATTCGGACCGGGAATCCCTAGCGCTGGGAGGAGAACATGCTAACCACTAAGCCACCGTACCGCCCTTCATGTATATTCATTGATGATTAATGTTCTTTTGATGATGGACTCATAAACGATAACATTAGTCAGTGTGAGAGAGCTTCAGTAGATGAGAAAATCCTCTGTGCTCTCACCACTGTGAAACTGAAACTCCACCCAGATTGGGATTCGACTCTCAGTGAGGAAACCATTATTATAAGAACATCATTCACTGATAGCAGTAAGACAGTAACTCACTGCTCCACCATCACTATGGTGTCTCAGCAGGTGATGGGATGGGATTTAGTTCTGTGCGGATCGATACAAATATCGATAATATCGATACCAACGCTGGTATTGGTATTGAACAATACTTGCGTAAAAAGATTGATACTCAAGACAGCGGCCAAGACGGATGTCTGAAAGAAAGAGAAGCGCTGTTTGGCTGTATTTTACAGCCGAAAATGCGACATCAGCAACCTGTTCAGTTTGCAAAAAGTCTATTAGGTACACAGGAAACACGACAAACTTATTTAAGCACATGAAAAAGCACACAGCACACCCAAAACCACACACAAAATTCTATTTGAAAAAAAGAAACAAAGAAAGAAAAAACTGTCGAGTGAGGGGAGCATTTTGACTTTATATTTGTATTGTCGTTTCTTACCTCAAAATATATATATTTTCCTCACGTTAAAGCAAACTTTGTTTTATTACTGTTATTTGTTTCTAAACAGCGGCACGGTGGCTTAGTGGTTAGCACGTTCTCCTCTCAGCGCTAGGGATTCCCGGTTCGAATCCCCATCTGGGTGGAGTTTCCATGTTCTCCCCGTGTCCGCGTGGGTTTCCTCCGGGTTCTCCGGTTTCCTCCCACAGTCCAAAAACATGGATCAAGTTAATTGAATTCTCCAAATTGCCCCATATAGAGTGTGTCTGTGTGAGTGTGTGCCCAGCGATGGATTGGCGCCCTGTCCTGGGTCTATCTGCCCAGCGCCATCCCGACATCTCGGGAGGATAAAGTGGGAGATAATGAATGAGGGGAGAACATCCTAATAGAGGATAAAGTGGGAGATAATGAATGAATGAATGTTTCTAAACAAAGATGTTGATTGGGATACATTATTTTGTTGTCACCTACAATGTTTGCCGAAATTCTATACTAGGTCTTTTGGATCAATGAAGCTTAAATATTAAAAAGTATCGGTATCGAATATCGCGATATTGGCTCTGTATTTACTTGGTATCGGATCGATCAATCAAAATTCTTGGTATCGCGAAGCTCTAGCGCATGGGTGTGGGGTATCATACAAGTACAGACACACGAGGATGGTGAATTCACAAACAACATTAGGAACACTTATACACACATCAAATGAAAGTTGACATTACACAGAACACACTCATGACATTACATTTTACTTTACACATTTTACAGACGTTATAACACTACATTTAGACACTAAGTATGACACGCAAGGAGTTATGGGAAAGGTGCCCACCCCCCTAACGGACCCCGTTACAATATCTAAAACCTAAACATTCATTCATTCATTATCTCCCGCTTTATCCTCTATTAGGGCAGCGGTGGGGTTCCCCATGCCCATCCAGGGGAGAACATCTCGGGCGCTGGGCAGATACACCCAGGACAGGGCACCAATCCATCGCTGGGCACACACTCACTCACACAAACACTCTATATGGGGCAATTTTGAGAATTCAATTGACTTGATCCATGTTTTTGGACTGTGGGAGGAAACCGGAGAACCCGGAGGAAACCCACGCAGACACGGGGAGAACATGGAAACTCCACCCAGATGGGGATTCGAACCGGGAATCCCTAGCGCTGAGAGGCGAAAGTGCTAACCACTAAGCCACCGTGCCGCCCACAACCTAAACATATACCATATAAAAAGTCATCTGATAAATAATGTAGTTAAAACATTTTGTCTGTTTTATCTGGTATTTACAGATACACCAACACTATATCTACATTTTATAAATATTAGATTTATTAGAATTTTATTATAAAAATAAGAAAATGTACAGGCTTCACTAATATACAATTTTATTAATTCTATTTATTAACTGTGCAATAAATGTATCAAATCTTGGCAAGTCTTTAAAAAAAAAAAAAATTCACTTCCCATACCGGGAGTCGAACCCGGGCCGCCTGGGTGAAAACCAGGAATCCTAACCGCTAGACCATATGGGACTTGCGTAAACCTCGTTCCTATTTGCTGATAAACATTCTCTCGCGAGGTTTGATTCTCATTGTTTGTTTATTACGTATATTATGAATAATAATGTAACTCATTTAAGGACTACAGCGCAACCCTTCAGCGTTTTATTCAGTTTTTTTTTTGTTTTAATTAAATTTAATTTAATTTATGTTTTGTTGCTAACCAGCGTCTCGCTCGTTTTTACGTCACAGTTGTGCGCGCGCTGTTGTGAAGGCGACAGGCTGTGTGTTAGCAGCACACTGAGGAATGTAAGTGAATTAAAGTTTTAGCTTTATAAACTCTATAAATCCATCGAAAAGCGACCAGTAAGCGCTAAACTTATGTTTTTATCGCAGGGCTGATTATTGGAAATCGCAGCCGAAGAAGTTTTGTCAGTATTGTAAATGCTGGATTGCAGATAATAAACCGGTGAGGTTCGATTCAGGTTCTGTAATCAGCGCGCCTTTAACTTCTTTATTTAACTCCATTTTTATGAGCTGCTTTTATTTTTACAGAGTATACAGTTTCACGAGAGAGGAAAGAACCACCAACAGAATGTTACCGCCAAACTCGACGAGGTAATCAAATGTCTCATAAATGTCTCTCTCTCTTCCCCTACCTCGCCCTTTCTCTCTCAGAATATCCATCATCTTCCACTTTATCCTCTATTAGGGTCGTGGGGAGGGGAGGGACAGGTGGGCAGATACTGTACACCCAGGACAGGGCACCAATCTATCGCTTGGAACACACACACACACACACACACTCACTCAAACAAACGTACTCTAGATGGGGCAATTTGGAGAATTCACTTGACCTTGATCCATGTTTTTGGACTCTGGGAGGAAACCGGAGAAACCCACGTGGACACGGGGAGAACATGGAAACTCCACCCAGAACGTGCTAACCACTAAGCCTCCGTGCCGCTCTCAGAATATCCACCCATCCATTATCCATTTTATCCTCTACTAGGGTCGCGGGGAGGGGGGTGTCCATGTCAATTTGGAGAATTCAATTGACCTTGATCCATGTTTTTGGACTGTGGGAGGAAACCGGAGAACCCGGAGGAAACCCATGCGGACACGGAGAGAACATGGAAACTCCACCCAAATTGGGAATGAGAGGCGAACCACTCCTAACCTGCAAACCACTAAGCCACCATGCCGCCCTCTCAGAATATGCCATGTGAAATTTTAACCTTTAATTTTTTTTAAATAATTCTAATAGCAGATCATTTCAGTTCATTTGGTGAGTGATGTTTGTGGAACCACCCAGCGATGGATTGGCGCCCTGTCCTGGGTGTATCTGCCCAGCGCCCGAGACGTTCTCCCCTGGATGGGCATGGGGAACCCCACCGCGACCCTAATAGAGGATAAAGCGGGAGATAATGAATGAATGTTTGTGGAACCAACAGCAGATTTAAATTTTGCTCCACTGTCATTGTTTCATTGGACTGTTGGGTTCATCAGAATCAATTGCAGTTTTTACAGATGCTCCATTTGTCATGTTTATATACACAAAAGTAAAATAGAGAATTAAAACTTAAGCACAAAAAATTAAACTCACAGTTCCAAAAATACAGAATCAAGTAAAAAAAAAATAGCTGTGGCTCAGGTGATAGTATAATATAATATTGCACATTTGAATCGTAATTGTCATGATTATGATTTTGCACATAAAATATCAACTTACTTGTTTGTATTTCATTTTAGTCAAATATGTGTGAAATATTTATTTGCTGCCAAATATTGATGTTTTCTTACACAATGTTTCTAATATGATAGTAATATCTTGGCCAGAGTTTTTTTTTTTTTTTTTATCTAAATTTGTGGGGGCTTTTTTTGTTTAAAACCAAATGAAGAATATAGTCTTTGAGCATTCCAAGGATATGTTGTGATTTCACTTAGAAGTGATTAACTTATTATATATTGATTATTAGCTTTAGACAACGCAAAGCAACAGTCATAGTTTATAATTTTTTTTTTACTTTTTTTAAATTATTTACATGGTCAGTTAGCTGAGTTTTAAAACACTCGCCGTTTCAAGGAACATTAGCAGGGCGAGATGCAGCTCAGCATCATGAAATTTGATTGGCTGACATCATTTGGCATCATAATAACTAAAATGTTTATTTCGAGATAAGCTGCTGATCATGGGATGTTTTTGGATGATGCTGTAACCCCTCCCATCTGTTCCCTCCAGATTAAGAAAACCAGTATCTCTAAAGCCAAGAAAGAAGAGAAAATGTCCAAGGAGTTTGCAGCAATGGAAGAAGCTGCACTCAAAGCCTTTGAGGAAGATATGAAGAGACTCCAAGCAGAATCAGGTAAACTTTTTATTCACACCGGTACACAGGCGACATTGCAGACAGAACCCAGTAATAACATTCTCTCTGTCGCCATGGACCTCAGCACTCTGAGGCCTCCAGTGAAAATGGTACTCTGATCACGCCGTAGTGTTCTTATAATTTTATTTAGGACTTTCTTTAATAAAATAAAGATGGACTTGGAAACCAGATTGGATAATGATCAGGTTTTTATAGCTTTATTGTAACTGGTTCCTTTTTAGTTACTGATTTGTGTTCTCTCGTTTGTAAGTCGCTTTAAATAAATGACTAAATCTAAATGATGAGCTTTGATCCAGCAATGATGTCACAAATATTTTCCTTGGGTGTAAAATAAATGCTGGATAATGTTTAGATCAGGGGACTTCTTCAGGGGATCTGTGATCTCTGTGGATCTGAACGTTTCCATTGGTTTTGATTAGATGAACTGTAATGAAAAACACATTTCAGTAGAATGGCAAATAAATGCCTTTTTTTGTGTGTGTGTGTGTGGGTATAGATAAGCATCTCAGAAGGTTTATTGTGTGAGCACAGCAGTAAAACTTACAGACCTGGAAACAAATGAAGCCGTTCATGTTGACCATTCAGCTGTGTGTTAATTTTGATTTAATATGAAACATTGTGCTGATTGGAGCTTTTCATTTCCACCTCAGTTCATTTTTAAAATCCTGGTGAATAGACTTCAGGCTTTTTTATTAGATTTTCACAGAATTGTAACTTTGCATGTATTTTAGTGTTATCCCCGTATATTAATGAAGTCAATGAGGTGACGTGTTTTATGGGTCAGAGCGCTCTGATGATCACCTCACCACATTTACCTTGTTGTTCTTGATCCATAGTCTGAACTATACAGGGAGAATTTCTGTTAATGATGTTTTTGCAGAATCTCTTTAAAGAATGAGGTAGAACAAGGTCACAGAAGCAGTTCCTCGAGGGAGGGCACAGTTTACAAACCCTCCAAAACAAATGGAGCGAACACATAGGCCGTATACACTTTCCTCTCACTCTAAACCAGTGATTCTCAATTATTTTCTGTTAAGCCCCACCTAGGAAGAAGAAAACTTTTTGCGCCCCCCCCCCCCCCCACACACAAACACTCACACACTCACCGCCCCCCCCCCCATACATGACAAAATGGGATGAAAAAGTATTTTTACACGCCCACTGTAGTATGATTTGTCTATAAATTTGTTATAAGTACCCCTCTTTTATAACAATAAAAAAAACAAAAAAGAAAGAAATATAGAACAACTTAGAACAAAGAATCATTTTATTAACTTTGTTTTTTAGTTTGTAACAGAAACGAATGAAATCCTTATTTAAACTAGAAACGTTTTTGAACTGACTGGCATTTGATACTGAAAAATGAAATGATATAAAATCAATAAATAATAATAAATTCATCAGCAACATTCATTCAGGAGCACAATTTATTAACTTTAACCTACAAAACTAAAATGAATACAACAATTTGTGCTGTTTTTTTTTTTTTAATCAAAATAAGGAAATCAGAACTGATGTCTCCAACGCGCCCGTTCTGCAGCACACAGCTTTTCTGAAGCAGCTTTCATAACGTGTTATAATTGCTTGCTGTACGCGTCACGTTTTCGATTAAAAACTCAAGCGGTTATCAGCGTGATCGGGTTTAATGTCTTTATGTGACGCCTTCATTTATTTGGCTTTATGCTGTCCGCTGCCAACATTTAAAGACACAGAAGACACGCCGGTCATTCTTCGTCTCCCACCTTCGTTACCAAGCGCTACATACACTTTCCTCGTTTTAACTTTCGGTTGACTTTTGTTGCTCTGTGATATCTTATGCGCCCCCCCTGGGGGGGCGCGCCCCACTATTTGAGAAGCACTGCTCTAAACCCACTAATAGGTCCCGTACTGGTGTACAGAAACATTTCTGACTGATATTCTATACAACATTCAATCGATAATTGGTACATTTGTTCCTCTTCTCGGGTGGCACGGTGGCTTAGTGGTTAGCCCGTTTGCCTCTCAGCGATTCCCAGTTCGAATCCCAATCTGGGTGGAGTTTCCTCCGGGTTCTCCGGTTTCCTCCCACAGTCCAAAAACATGGATCAAGGTCAATTGAATTCTCCAAATTGCCCCATATAGAGTGTGTTTGTGTGAGTGACTGTGTGCCCAGCATTAGATTGGCGCCCTGTCCTGGGTGTATCTGCCCAGTGCCCGAAACATTTCTTCCCTGGATAAGCATGGGGAACCCAGTTCATTTTTAAAATCCTGGTGAATAGACTTCAGGCTTTTTTATTAGATTTTCACAGAATTGAAACTTTGCATGTATTTTAGTGTTATCCCTGTATATTAATGAAGTCAATAAGGTGACATGTTTTGTGGGTCAGAGCGCTCTGATGATCACCTCACCACATTTACCTTGTTGTTCTTGATCCATAGTCTGAACTATACAGGGAGAATTTCTGTTAATGATGTTTTTGCAGAATCTCTTTAAAGAATGAGGTAGAACAAGGTCACAGAAGCAGTTCCTCGAGGGAGGGAGAATAGAAAGCCTTTATTGTCATTATACCCCGCATACCCAATATCGTACAAGGAGATTTAAGCTGCTCCTTAAAGTGCACACGGTGTAATATATGAATAGAAAAAAACAATAGAAAAAGACATTAAGAAAAACTGCAAAAATGTATTGTGCATAGACATGTAATGTGCAAATTAGTGCAGGTTTCCATTTAATATTTTAATGGGAAAGAAGCTGTCCCTGAGCCTATTTGTTTTGTTTAATGTTGATGTATAATATATAAATATTTTTTCGGAATTTGTGCAGGTTCCCCAGGAGCCTCTGTTTTACCTCTGAGCACTTCACTTCACTACACTTCAGTTCAGGCTCCAAAACAACCCGAGAAACGTCAGATAAAGATTAAAGGACCCAAAAAAATCAAAAGAAAACCTCAAGCAGATGTTTGGGTGATGGGAGTTACAGATGAGGGACAAAGTTACTACTACAACACCGTGACCGGAGGTGGGTTCCTCACTTTACTAATCGTTACTAAGCTCTTTTATAATGTCATTATGTAACAGCAGTTTAAAGGTGTTTTATTAATTTGTAGCGTCTCAGTGGGAGAAACCAAATGGGTTTAAGGGCGTGTCCTCTGCAGAACAAACCGGGGTAATTTCTGTTTAATCTATTAACTTTTTATTTATGAAAAAGATTAAGAGAGTATGGATTCCGTGGCTGTACTGAGTTTATATGTCTGTTTATAGACTTCATCAGAAAGCGTTTGGGTGGAAGCTGTCAGTCCAGAAGGATATACTTACTACTACAACACCGAGAGTGGAGGTGAGTTCAGTTTTGCTCAAATTCAGACAGCACACATGAATCACATTGCATGATTCTTTAACTATTTGCTTAGAGTCGAGATGGGATAGGCCCCCAGAGCTCAGTGTTCATGAGGAGAGCTCTGAGGGGACAGAGGTCCCATCCACAGAAGCTCCATCCATGAGTGAAGAAACAAACCAGGATCTAAATGAGGCTCCTGATCCGACAGAATCCGTGCCATCCCAAACTCCCAAAATCAACTTTAGGGTAAGAGACACATCCCTGCCCTCACACTCCCGCAGTCGCTCACACCACCAAATAAAAGGTTTGATCATGAACTCAAGTGAAATGTTTATCTTAACTTCATGTTCAGAGTAACAAGCTTTAAACCAATGCAGATTTAACATCAGGTCTTTACAGTGATTGGTCCAAACATCAGCTCTGTACTGATGCTGGGCTTCAACTTTTTTAAACAGAACAGTTCTCAAATGAAGCAGAAGGTCATCCATGGGTCTTCTCTGTTTTATAGTTCCATGTGTAACTATCCATCCATCCATTATCTTCCGCTTTATCCTCTACTAGGGTAGCGGGGGAGGGGGGGGGTTCCCATGCCCATCCAGGGGAGAACATTTCTGGTGCTGGGCAGATACACCCAGGACAGGGTGCTAATCTATCACTGGGCACACACTCACTCACTCACACAGACACACTCTATATGGGGCAATTTGGAGAACTCAATTGATTTGATCCATGTTTTTGGACTGTGGGAGGAAACCGGAGAACCCGGAGGAAACCCACGTGGACACGGGGAGAACATGGAAACTCCACTCAGATGGGGATTCGAACCGGGAATCCCTAGCGCTGAGAGGCGAACGTGCTAACCACTAAGCCACCATGCCACTCTTCATGTCTATTCATTGCTGATTAATGTTCTTTTGATGATGGACTCATAAACGATAACGTTAGTCAGTGTGAGAGAGCTTCAGTAGATGAGAAAATCCTCTGTGGTCTCACAGACTGACCGTTGTTGGTGGACCACCCTCAGAGAACTGATCCTGTATTTTCTTTAACACAGCCATTCAGACTGGACGATAAGGTTGAAACTCTTTACAGATGATTTTCTAACCCAAGATCTCTTACTTCATAGCGTCCAACACTGGACCACGTTATCAGACTTTAAAAGATCTGTCTTCTTTAAACAGAACAATGTCCAATCACCTCCTGACTGTTTTACCCTGTCGTTTCACATTTAAACTATGACTCCATGAGGTTCACTCATTTACACTCGCGTGTCCTCAGTGACTTATCCTTCATTGATTCATTTAGATCATTTCTCCAGCATCAGATGTGACGAGCAGGTGGTGGTGCGTTTGTACTGATTTTGATTGTTGGGCAGATTTACAATCAAATTTAATCCGAACAGAAAAGAAAGGAAGAGACGGCGCCACCTTGTGACACCCAGGAAAAGAAAGAAAGATCAGAGGATTCCGAAGAACAGAAGCAGGGGGAGAACGAAGAGGATACAGGAGAAGAGCAGAAAAAAGAGGAGGAAATGGGAAAGGAGCAGGAGAAAGAGGAGGATACAGCGGAGGTGCAGAAGAAAGAGGATGTGACGGTGGAGGAATCTGGAGGGAATTCAGAAGCCGCAAGAAGGAAGGAAAGTTCTGTACGGAGAAGGAAGGTGAACCCATATGGAGAGTGGGAGAAGATTCAGGTGAAAGTGGATCCATAGTGAGTAACTTTGTTTATAACTTGGGGTAACGGTCGCCATCACCCTGCAGGTCAGGGGGTAGGTCCTATCCCATCCTTCTGTGTACAGTTACATTTGGTCATTTAGCAGACGCTTTTTTCCAAAGCAAGGTGAGCACAGGGTTAATCACAACATCCCTGGAGCAATGAGGGTTAAGGGTCTTGCTCAAGGACCCACATTGGTAACTTCAGTGGACCTGGGATTTGAACCCCCAACCTTCAGATTGATAGCCCAACACCCTAACCACTGAGATACCACACCCTCAGTTTGTTTGAAG
Organism: Corydoras sp. C115; assembly: GCA_019802505.1. Taxonomy (NCBI): domain Eukaryota; kingdom Metazoa; phylum Chordata; class Actinopteri; order Siluriformes; family Callichthyidae; genus Corydoras; species Corydoras sp. C115. Next base: position 550,562 of record JAFMOC010000136.1, read on the forward strand.
GAAGCCCTGTACATCATTCATTCATTCATTATCTTCCGCTTTATCCTCTATTAGGGTCGCGGTGGGGTTCCCCATGCCCATCCAGGAGAGAACGTTTCGGGCGCTGGGCAGATAGACCCAGGACAGGGCGCCAATCCATCGCTGGGCACACACTCACTCACACATACACACTCTATATGGGTCAATTTTGAGAATTCAATTGACTTGATCCATGTTTTTGGATTGTGGGAGGAAACCGGAGAACCCGGAGGAAACCCACGCAGACACGGGGAGAACATGGAAACTCCACCCAGATGGGGATTCGAACCGGGAATCCCTAGCGGTGATAGGTGAACGTGCTAACCACTAAGCCACCGTGCCGCCCCCCTGTACATCAGTACTGTATAAATAGTCGTAGGTGCGATCGAGTGTACATTACAGCTGTCTTGTTTCACCCGCAGTGCCAACGTGGACCTTCAGCTTCCTCAGACCGACAGTGTGGATAGGACGCCCAATCAACCGCCTCCAGAACCTAAACCCAAGTTTAAGGAACGGATCATCACCTCTCTGGGTGATGAGAGCAGCGCGGGAGCCACGTTCAAAAAGAGGAACACGGAGAACGTCCGATCGCGGCGTCTTCGTCAGAGAGAAACGGACGAGTGAAGGTATCACTTCCTTCACAAACATCTGAATGAATCCTCTGACTCGGGAGGAATAACATACAGACCAATCAACAAGGCATGATCACTGACTGACTCCTCCCTTACAGTCTTAGCAGTGGGCAGCACGCAAACGCTGCATAATGCCATTGGTTTTTATATTTGGATTTTTTTGTTGTTCAATAAATTAAAGTGAATTTTTTGAGAACTAATTTAATATTTATACTTTACAGCAGGGGCACAGTTTACAAACCCTCCAAAACAAATGGAGCGAACACGTAGGCCGTATACACTTTCCTCTCACTCTAAACCAGTGATTCTCAATTATTTTCTGTTAACCCCCCCCCCCCCCCCCGTACATGACAAAATGGGATGAAAAAGTAATTTTAGACCACTGTAGTATGATTTGTCTATAAATTTGTTATAAGTACCCCTCTTTTATAACAATGTCTCCTTATTAACAATAAAGAAAACAAAAAAGAAAGAAATACAGATCAACTTAGAACAAAGAATCATTTTAACTTTGTTTTTTAGTTTGTAACAGAAACAAATGAAATCCTTATTTAAACTAGACACATTTTTGAACTGACTGGCATTTGATACTGAAAATTTTGAAAAAATAAATGAAATAAAATCAATAAATAATAATAAATTCAAATTCATCAGCAACATTAATTCAGGAGCACAATTTATTAACACTTTAACCTACAAAACTAAAATGAATACAACAATTTGTGCAGTTTTTTTTTTTTTTATCAAAATAAGGAAATCAGAATTAATGTCTCCAACGTGCCCGTTTAGCAGCGCACAGCTTTTCTGCAGTAGCTTTCATAAAGCGTTATAATTGCTGGCTGTACGCGTCACGTTTTCGATTAAAAACTGAAGTTATCAGCGTGATCGGGGTTTAAAGTCTTTAAGTGACGGCTTCATTTATTTCACGCTGTCCGCTGCCAACATTTAAAGACACAGAAGACACACCGCTCTTTCTTCGTCTCCACCTCAGTTACCGTGAAACCAAGCGCTACATACACTTTCCTCCTCAAGCGCTACATATACTTTACATACACTCTGTGATTTCTTGTTATGCTCCCCCCCATGCACCCGCCCCACTATTTGAGAAGCACTGCTCTAAACCCACTAATAGGTCCCGTACTGGTGTACAGAAACATTTCTGACTGATATTCTATACAACATTCAATCGATAATTGGTACATTTGTTCCTCTTCTCAGGTGGCATGGTGGCTTAGTGGTTAGCCCGTTTGCCTCTCAGCGATTCCCAGTTCGAATCCCAATCTGGGTGGAGTTTCCTCCGGGTTCTCCAGTTTCCTCCCAGAGTCCAAAAACATGGATCAAGTCAATTGAGTTCTCAAAATTGCCCCATATAGAGTGTGTGTGTATGAGTGAGTGAGTGTGTGCCCAGCGTTAGATTGGCACCCTGCCCTGGGTGTATCTGCCCAGTGCCCGAAACGTTCTCCCCTGGATGGGCATGACCCCCCCCGACCCTAATAGAGGATAAAGATAGCAGATGGTGGGTGGTTCCATTTATTTCCAGATTAGGAGGAGCATGATCATACAGGTTTGAGACAAGAACCACTGATCTGCTTTTATGGATTTTTAATATTTAGGTATATAGTATAGATATATAGTTTTTATGTTAGAGTAGGTACAGTCCGTTGTGTGTGTGTGTGTGTGTGTGACATTTCAGATTTGATCAGACTGAGGTCCATTTTGCACCAGATCTATCAGAGATTCTCTCTCAGCATTCTGCTGTAAGTTTGAGATTAGTTCTTCCAGCAGCTCTCCTCCCTTCATCAGCTCCTACACACACACACACACACACACACACACACACACACACACAGGTGCTGGGCTCAGATGAAAAACACTCTGATGTCACTCCCCCTTTTCAGATTAGTCGCTGAAGCAATACCTTTATGTCACGGATGACGTGTCCAATGCGGTGATCCATCACTCTGTCCTGACTGAAGTTGTAGGTTCGAATTCTCTCAGACTGTGAACGAGTTCCTAACTAAACCCAGATGCATGCTGCGATTAATGACGTGTGTGGAGCACTTCCCACTAGGAACATCATCATGAAGAACCAGCTACAACCTGCCGTTTTCTCGCGGTGCGTCTCTCCTCCGTCTGCTGGCCCAGGGTTTTCTGGTACAGCCGAGCTTTGAGGACACGCATGGCGGTATCGCGGTTCTGTAGTTGTGAGCGAGACTCCTGACATTCTGCTACAGTTCCTGGAAAAGAACAGTTCCGTCTGAGTGAATAATTGCTGCAGTGAGAACTTTCGATGGAATCTCGTGACGGAACCTGTGGGGATGTGGACGATCCTCACGGCGCTATCGGTGGTGTTCACACTCTGACCCCCGGCTCCTCTCGACCTGAAGGTGTCGATTCTCAGGTCTTTAGGATCAATCTTTATATCCACCTGGTAGAACGAAGAACATTGGTTGATCACACACTCACTCCAACATAAAGAAAGAAGACAGAAGATAGAGGTAAAAACTAAGAGGAATCCATCCATCCATCATCTTCCGCTTTATCCTATATTAGGGTCGCGGGGGGGGGTTCCCCATGCCCAACCAGGGGAGAACATTTCGGGCACTGGGCAGATACACCCAGGACAGGATGCCAATCTATCGCTGGGCACACACTCACTCACACAGACACACTCTATATGGGGCAATTTGGAGAACTCAATTGATCTTGATCCGTTTTTGGACTGTGGGAGGAAACCCACGGGGAGAACATGGAAACTCCACCCAGATGGGATGGATTCCCTAGTTCTGAGAGGCGAACGTGCTAACTAAAAGAGGAATGTTGACCAAATTCATCCCATTTGTACCAGGCAGACAGTTTGTGACCGAATGAGCTCCGATTTATTTTGCAGCTCTGTGATAAATGAAAACATACGAGAGAAGAAACTCACATCCTGAGGCTGAGGGAGGATGATCACAGTCATGGTTCCTGTATGGATACGCTGCATGCGAGAGGACAGTCCCACCTCGGGGATTCTCTGGACCCTGTGGGTTCCGCCTTCAAACTTTAACCAGCGGTACACGTCCTCCCCTGCGATCCTCACTGCTGCGTGGTGAAGACCCCCTGATTATCAGAACATTCCACAAGAACAGCTGCATTACCTTCTGCTCTAATTTTAAATCTTTATCACTCTCTCTCTATGTTCTTGTTCCTCTGCTCTCTCAAACCACCTCCCATCTTCTCTCTCATTTAAAGTGATCTATTTTGCCTACTGTACTTACACACAGAGGAATTATTCATTCATTCATTATCTCCCGCTTTTTATCCTCTATTAGGGTCACGGTGGGGTTCCCCATGCCCATCCAGGGGAGAACGTCTTGGGCGCTGGGCAGATACACCCAGGACAGGGCGCCAATCCATTGCTGGGCACACACACACACTCACTCACACAGACACACTCTATATGGGGCAATTTTGAGAAGTCAGTTGACTTGATCCATGTTTTTGGACTGTGGGAGGAAACCGGAGAACCCGGAGGAAACCCACGCGGACACGGGGAGAACATGGAAACTCCACCCAGATGGGGATTCGAACTGGGAATCCCTAGCGCTGAGAGGCGAACGTGCTAACCACTAAGCCACCATGCCGCCCGTCACCGGAATGTATATTCATTCATTCATTATCTCCTCGCTTTATCCTATATTAGGGTCGCGGTGGGGTTCCCCATGCCCATCCAGGGGAGAACGTCTCGGGCGCAGGGCAGATAGACCCAGGACAGGGCGCCAATCCATCGCTGGGCACACACTCACTCACACAGACACACTCTATATGGGGCAATTTTGAGAATTCAATTGACATTGATCCATGTTTTTGGACTGTGGGAGGAAACCGGAGAACCCGGAGGAAACCCACGCGGACACGGGGAGAACATGGAAACTCCACCCAGATGGGGATTCGAACCGGGAATCCCTAGCGCTGAGAGGCGAACGTGCTGACCACTAAGCCACCGTGCCGCCTCAGAGGAATTAGTCCTCCACATTTAACCCATCGGTGCAGTGAAGTGAGCACAGGGTACAACTGGGGTTAGTTTCATGGACCTTCCCCACATACACAGCTCTCCCACCCGCCCACACCTGAATGGATGGACCAATTACATCACATTTTTGAGCATCCTGTGTAAATGCTGATCTCCATTTTCTAAACCATTGTCTTGATCAGGATTACAGGGAATTCGTGCATATCCCAACACTGTAATAAACAAGGGGATTACAGAACAACAAAAAACAGAAAACGTGTGTCTTTAAAGTACCATAATCAGCCGACGTATAGTTAAACACCTGAAAGTCCCACTGTTTATAGGAGGCGAAGCCCTCGTACATATCCAACATCTCCCGTGTGAACTGCTGACAGATGTCACCTACGACAAAAATGAATCGCGCACTGCATTAACACGATAAGATATCACTAATCATTAATGCATAACTGACAATGATGGACTCAGTACAGACCTCCGGTTGTTCTACCTGCTGTGACCTCCAGGATAACATTACTGTGATCGTCAGCATCAGGTGGAACCAGAGTCTGTACCAGCTGAGACAACCACAAAGCTCCTGATTCAGCATTATTCAAACCCCAAATCGTTCAGGCACAATAACAAGTTCTAGAACTCACTGATCTATCCAGCATCTTGATTCTCCTTTGGATTTCCTGCTGCTCGTCTTGTAGAAGTTCATCCAGCTGTTTGTCCTCTGTTCCTGCATCTGTGGTCTCTGTAACAATCAGATAAGAGGGTTAACTCAGGAACAAGACAGACATATTACAATCAATAAATTCAACCACGCTGGCTTAGTGTTTAGCACGTTCCCCTCTCAGCACTAGGGATTCCCAGTTCGAATCCCCATCTGGGTGGAGTTTCCATGTTCTCCCCGTGTCTGCGTGGGTTTCCTCCAGGTTTTCCGGTTTCCTCCCACAGTCCAAAAACATAGACCAAGTCAACTGAGTTCTCCAAATTGCCCCATAGAGTGTGTGTGTGTGTGTGAGTGAGTGTGTGCCCAGTGATGGATTGTATCTGCCCAGCGCCCGAGACGTTCTCCCCTGGATGGGCATGGGGAACCCCACTGTGACCCTAATAGAGGATAAAGCGGGAGATAATGAATGAATGAATGAAATTTAACCATTTTTATTTAATCATTGTTTATTTAACGTGTAAACGTACTACGGGCAGCTATTGGCTTGTGGTTACAGAACCATCCTTGTGACCTGAAGGTCTCCGGTTTGATTCCCAGTCCCACCAAGTACTATAGCTGAAGTGCCCTTGGGCAAGGCACCGAACCCCAGTTGCTCATCAGGTGCTGTGTACAGGGGTCGCCCTTCGCTCCGGGCATGTGTGCTCACTTCACTCAGCATGTATATACATGTGTGTGTATCACTGCAAGGATGGATTAATGTGGACAAATTACTCTGTGTGTAAATACAGTAGGTAAAACAGATCTCCCCGATCCGGTGAAATGGTTCGTACGAGCGAGTGCCGTAATGTGGCCGTCGGTCCTATAAGCGTGACTAGTCTACGTCTATGATGTTATATATGTGCTGTGTGCTAAAAGGTGTGTTTTTCTCACGTTCCTAAACTGTGCTCCTGAAAGCATAATCTGGGGACTTATTATTATTATTATTTTTTTTTTTTTTTTAAATCATCTGTCTTTCATTTGCCAATGTATTCCATCTGATCTTTCTCACTTCAGAATTGCCCCATTGTGAGATTAATGGGGCATTAATTAATGTGAGATTAATGGTGGAACGATCTTCCCAACTCTGTCCGTAAGGCAGAATCTCTAAACGGTTTTTAAGAAACTACTTAAGACACATCTATTTAACAAATACCTGTTATAAAAAAAAAATAAAATAAAAAAAAGAGGGGGGAGGCGCAGCTTCGAATAACAATCAGGTTTGATGAATTTACAGTATCGTTGGTTTTCTCCATGGCTTCTGACTTGTGGTGTTCTCATTTGTAAGTCGCTTTGGATTAAAGCGTCTGCTAAATGACTAAATGTAAATGTAATTAATAAAGTATCATCAATCAACATACAAGACATTGTAACATCATTGTTACACCAACCGGGCGGCAAGGTGTCATAGTGGTTAGCATGTTCTCCTCTCAGCGCTAGGGATTCCCGGTTCGAATCCCCATCTGGGTGGAGTTTCCATGTTCTCCCTGTGTCCGCGTGGGTTTCCTCCGGGTTCTCCGGTTTCCTCCCACAGTCCAAAAACATGGATCAAGGTCTATTGAGTTCTTTAAATAGTGTGTTTGTGTGAGTGAGTGTGTGTCCAACGATAGATTGGTGTCCTGTCCTGGGCCCGAGACGTTCTCCCCTGGATGGGCATAGGAAACCCCCCCACGACCCTAGTAGGGGATTAAGCAGAAGATAATGGATAACGTCATTGTTACACCAACAGGGGGGCACGGTGGCTTAGTGGTTAGCATGTTCTCCTCTCAGCACTAGGGATTCCCGGTTCGAATCCCCATCTGGGTGGAGTTTCCATGTTCTCCCTGTGTCCGCGTGGGTTTCCTCCGGGTTCTCCGGTTTCCTCCCACAGTCCAAAAACATGGATCAAGATCTATTCATACATTCATTATCTCCCGCTTTATCCTCTATTAGGGTCGCGGTGGGGGTTCCCCATGCCCATCCAGGGGAGAACCTTTCGGGCGCTTGGCAGATAGACTCAGGACAGGACGCCAATCCATCGCTGGGCACACACTCACTCACACAGACACACACTATATGGGGCAATTTTGAGAATTCAATTGACTTGATCCATGTTTTTGGACTGTGGGAGGAAACCCACGCGGACACGGGGAGAACATGGAAACTCCACCCAGATGGGGATTCGAACCGGGAATCCCTAGCGCTGAGAGGCAAACGTGCTAACCACTAAGCCACCGTGCCGCCCCTCAAGGTCTATTGAGTTCTTTAAATAGTGTTTGTGTGAGTGAGTGAGTGTCCAATGATAGATTGGTGTCCTGTCCTGGGCCCGAGACGTTCTCCCCCCCCAGTTCGAATCCCAATCTGGGTGGAGTTTCCATGTTCTCCCCATGTCCGCGTGGGTTTCCTCCGGGTTCTCCGGTTTCCTCCCATAGATTAAGGTCAACTGAATTCTCCAAAATTGCCCCATATAGTGTGTGTGTGTCCAGTGATAGATTGGCGTCCTGTCCTGGGTGTATTTGCCCAGCGCCCGAGACGTTCTCCCCTGGATGACCCTAATAGAGGATAAAGCGGCAGATAATGGATGGATGTTACACCAACCACGAGGTGGCGACATTGTTACAGCGTTTATCTGCAGTGTAGAATCTCCTGACGCTGTCGGTGTGATTGTGTGCGGCTGGACCGTCCTGATGCAGAACATACCTTTAATGAGAGCTTGAACATGACTGAGGTCGGTCAGCGCCATGTTAAACTTCTGAAAGGTCTGCATCACAGGCGAGAGCTCCGCCAGCTTGCGGTGTAACATCCGTCGGACAGAGTCACTGAGAGCCTGGTTGTTTAACTGAACTTTAATGCCCTCGTATTCCTCCAGCAGCCGCTTCAGGTGAGTCTGCACCGCCGCGTTTTGCACCGAATAACCGCCTCGCTGACAGTAACCCCGCGCCGTGCCGCCGCCGCCGCCATGACGCCGAGCTCCGCGCGTTAAAGTCCCGCTGCGTTTCAGACAATTCATTACAAACCTGACCGATGACATCATACAACTCCATCAGATATCAACTTACTATGACGCATTAAACACAACGGACAGGTTCTGAAATTATAAAGACATCCCGAGACTCAAAACGTCAACAACAGGCAACTTCGCTCGCGCTCGGAACCCTGATAAAGGAGAGAACACACCACATGTAACCCAACAGAAAGTGACGTCATCATGCATACTGGGAAATGTAGTTTTTTAAAGGTGACGTGACCATTTATTCATTATCTCCCGCTTTATCCTCTATTAGGGTCGCGGTGGGGTTCCCCATGCCCATCCAGGGGAGAACGTCTCGGGCGCTGGGCAGATAGACCCAGGACAGGGCGCCAATCCATCGCTGGGCACACACTCACTCACACACACACACACAGACACACTCTATATGGGGCAATTTGGAGAATTCAATTGACTTGATCCATGTTTTTGGACTGTGGGAGGAAACCGGAGAACCCGGAGGAAACCCACGCGGACACGGGGAGAACATGGAAACTCCACCCAGATGGGGATTCGAACCCTAGCGCTGAGAGGAGAACATGCTAATCACTAAGCCACTGTGCCGCCCATGTGACGTGACCAAATGGTTAAAAACGCGTTTGAAGAAAGGGTCAGAGTTAATAGAACAGAGTGGAAGTACATTATAGTTACGTTGGATTAACTTCATTCATTCATTCATTATCTCCCGCTTTATCCTCTATTAGGGTCGTGGGGGGGTTCCCCATGCCCATCCAGGGGAGAACGTCTCGGGCGCTGGGCAGATAGACCCAGGACAGGGCGCCAATCCATCGCTGGGCACACACTCACTCACACAAACACACTCTATATGGGGCAATTTGGAGAATTCAATTGACTTGATCCATGTTTTTGGACTGTGGGAGGAAACCGGAGATCCCCGGAGGAAACCCACGCGGACACGGGGAGAACATGGAAACTCCATCCAGATGGGGATTCGAACCGGGAATACACAGCACTGAGAGGTGAACATGCTAAACACTAAGCCACCGTGCAGTCTGGATTATCTTCATTCAGTAAAATCCTGTGGACAATAAAGAAGGAGCTTTGTTAACAACGCGGACACCACAGGAATTAAATCTAAATATTCAGCTTTAGGGCGGCACGGTGGCTTAGTGATCAGCCTGTTCTCCTCTCAGCGCTAGGGATTCCCGGTTCGAATCCCAATCTGGGTGGAGTTTCCATGTTCTCTCGCGTGTCCGCGTGGGTTTCCTCCGGGTTCTCCTGTTTCCTACCACAGTTCAAAAACATGGATCAAGTCAATTGAGTTCTCCAAATTGCCCCATATAGAGTGTGGTTGTGTGTGTGAGTGTGTGCCCAGCAATAGACTGGCGCCCTGTCCTGGGTGTATCTGCCCAGCGCCCGAAACGTTCTCCCCTGGATAGGCATGGGGAACCCCCACTCCCTTTTTTTTCATTTATTAATCATTATAATAATCCTAACAGGTTAGAATATGTTTATTCAGTTCTTAATGCTTGAGTTGGGGCTTATGATATATTGGCTTTTGACCAAAAAAACGTATATTTTCTTTAATAAAGTATTTCTGGACATTATCAGTGAAAAAAAAAAAAAAACAAGGAAAAAACAAATAATTACGGGTCATGAAAAAATGAACTAAGCAGCAAGAACATGGCATATTTTTATTAAACATTCATGCACTTCCCTTCAAAAAATAATGTTTAAATTTAAACTCTCAGCTTTTATGCAAATTTTGTATTTATTGTTGAAAAATGGAAGACTAATACAGTCCTGGCAAACCAAACCAAAATTCTGATACGAAACAGAGGTCGTTCAAAATCTGAGCACCTTAAAGTCTTACCTTTAATCGAAATGCTTAAATAAAGGTACTTTATCTTTATGTAGCTTCTTAAATGTGTAAAAGCATTACATTGGTGAAGATCATATATACAGATGTCCACCATGTAACGATGGGATGTAATGTCTGCATACATTCTGCACATCGTTTTACATCTCCGAAACATTGTGGAGCAATGTCCTTAAGGTACGGATGCATTTCTCAAAGACAACAATTCTACTCTGTGATTCTGCATATCAGATTTCAGCTGTGACGCAGAGCTCTTGCTTTTGCTGGAAGCAGAGTGCTGTTCTCTCTTCTGGTGTGCTCTTGTGTCAGGTGAACCCTGGCATCAGAGTGCAGCGAGGTTCCTAATGGCATTTCAGTACCGTCCCCTAGTTCCTCGAGACATTGTTAAGGGAAGTGTGACTGAAGACAGTGAGGACACCTCCCAGTAAAGACTGCGAGACAGAAAAAGTCTGTACAGGACTACCACTGATATGGACTGACACAGAATAACCCCAATGGTTATAACCTAAACAACACAACAAGAAGAGGTCAGACCAAACCCATTTTGCATCTCAGTTCTTTATGCTTATGTTAGCCTTCTCACCTTTTCTTTCTGGTGCTCGTTGAACATCACAGAGAGGAAAACCAGCACTGGATGACACAAGAGCCAAAGGAAGCAACCCTATAGCACATAGAGGAGAACAAAATTAGTGTCCAGATTAGATCATCCAATTTAAGGCTAGAGTTGGAAATATGTGGACACTGTTGTGGATAATAGTAATTAATAATAGTAACAACTAGCACCTCTTTATATATTCAACCCCCTGGTAAAAATGATGGGATGTATAACATTTCATTTCATTAGGACAACTATTGTTCATGTACATCACAGATCTGCTGTTTTTGACAGTTTCTTTATGCCCTCACAGAGGAGAACAGATACATCCAAGACAAGGCGCCAATCCATCCCTGGCACACTTACACAGACACACACACTTTATTGGGGCAATTTAGATAGAGGCAATTCAGAGCAGCCAATTGACCTTAATTCCATGTTTTTGGACCGTGAGAGGAAACTGGGCGAACCCGGAGGAAACCCATGTGGACACGGGGAGAGCATGGAAACTTCACCCAGATAGGGATTCGAACCTGGATTCCCATTGCAAAGAGGCAGACGTGCTAACCACCAAGCCGCCAGAATGACTGAAATATCAGTGGGCTAGTGGGTGTGATGAGAAAAAATACAGGGGAAAATGGGTCGAAAGACTTTTGTAAGCTTCTGACAAGTGTATGAGTTCAATACAAAAGTATGATTTTAAAATGAATGAAAAATAAAAAATGTAAATTCTGGATTTTGGAAATCTGGCTGTTAAATCTGGTTATGCAGTAATGACATTCATGTGTCCACATATTTTATACCAATATCTTTTCAAACTTTCGTGTGATGCTATTGTGGGTCAGGTCCAGACTGAAGTACCTTAGCAAAGTTTAAATAGAAGTCTCTTTTAAGCACGCTTCTCTCAGCCGAAACCATCTGATACAGTACTGATGCAAGCAGCAGGGCCAGGATCACACGCAGCAGCATCAGCAGTATGCCTGGAACACTGTAGTGGGCATGGTAACTGTAGTGCTCTGTGTCCTCAAACTGCTCCCAAATTAACAACACACCCTATAGGAAACACAACTGATTAACATTGATTCTGTTTACTTTAACTGTACACTTCTAAACCAGAAAAAAGGCTTCACAAGCTCAGGAACTGCCTTTTTTTGCATATCCATCCATTATCTGCCGCTTTATCCTCTAGTAGGGTCATGGTGGGGGTTCCCCATGCCCATCCAGGGGAGAACGTTTCGGGCGCTGGGCAGATACATCCACAGGACCATCCACAGATACATCCACAGATACACATCCAGGACAGGGTGCCAATCCATCGCGGGGCACACACTCACTCACACAGACACACTCTATATGGGGCAATTTTGGAGAATTCAATTGACTTGATCCATGTTTTTGGACTGTGAGAGGAAACCGGAGAACCCGGAGGAAACCCACGCAGACACGAGGAGAACATGGAAACCAGATTGGGTGATCCACCCAGATTGGGATTCGAACGGGGAATCCCTAACGCTGAGAGGAGAACATGCTAACCACTAAGCCACTGTGCCGCCCCCATTTTTTTTGCACATATACTAGGGGTGTCTTCAACTAAGGATGTTCATAGTCGAATCTGATTCGTCAGATTTTCCCTAAAGTCGACTGATAGTCGGATCAGTTAAAATTTCACCACAAGATAGCTATAAGCGTGTTTTTTAAAAAATATATTTTTTAAATATTTTGTTATATATTTTATATTGTTAAAGCGCACACATCATTTAAAAAAAAATATTAACAGAAATTAGGATGATTTTATTTGACAAAAGGCTATATATATAACGAAGACATTTCATGTAAAAACTAATGCTTAGCAGCAGCCGTGGGCACCCCCATGTGGTCAAAATGGTACATTCGACTATGAGGTTCATAGTCGACTATGGTTCTCCGAATCGAATCGTCGAATCAGCGAATATTGCAGCTCACCCCTAATGTATACATTAAAATTCATTTAATCAACATGTTGGCTTGTATAACTGCAGCAGCACTGTATATCCATGTTGATTCGCGGTCTCTACCGCTGTGGCATGAGACGTTCCAGCTTATAACACCTACACACGTTCATCAGTTGAGCCAAAGACAGGTGCGTTAATTAACATCATCTCTAATCAACATCCATCACCATACACCCCCTTTCCCTAGCATCACTGTGCTCTTGGAACATCTTGCTTTCTGCATTGATCTACAGATTGATGGGGACATTGAATTATTGTTCGGTGATGAAATTTTGCTGACTTTTGTCTGATAGGTTGTGATTGAATTTTAGCATGTTCTCCTCTCAGTGCTGGGGATCCAGGTTTGAATCGCGATCTGGGTGGAGCTTTTTTGTTGTCTCTGTTTCCACTTGGGTTTCCTCCATGTTCTCTGGTTTTCTTCCACAGTCCAAAATGGATTCAAGGTTTAATGCCTGCTCTAAATTGCCCCTATATAAAGTTGACACGGGGAGAACATGGAAACTCCACCCAGATGGGGATTCGAACCGGGAATCCCTAGCGCTGAGAGGCGAACGTGCTAACCACTAAGCCACCGTGCCGCCCTAAATCCAAACTCAACATTAAAAATACAACGTGGCATTAATAGCCTGATTCTCTTTACCCTCATTCATCTCACTGTTTAAAAACAGAAGGAAATCAGTGCTTAGAATATTTTTAACACTTTGATGCCTGACTGACCTGTGTGACGACTCCACCCAGAGCCAGAGCAGTGGATGCAGGTGATGAGTCCCACTGCAGAGGTTTACTCTGAGACTTCCTGCCTCGACTCAGTGTCCAACCCATACAGAGACTCAGCAGCATGAATAACATCTGTACCTGAGCCACCATGTCACAGACTAGACACACACACACACACACACACACACAGAGGTATTTAAAATTTGTTAAAAATTATCATTATATTTAATATTCCCCTGTAATGTAGCATACTGTGGTTCTGGGGGTCCCATGCCCAGCCAGTGGAGAACGTTTTGGGCGCTGGACAGATACCTCTAGAACAGGGTGCGAGTCTATCGCTAACATACACAATCAGATTATACATATAGGGCAGTGATTCTCAATTATTTTCTGTTAAGCCCCCCCTAGGAAGAAGAAAACATTTTGTGCCCCCCCCCCACACACACACACACTCACCCCCCCCACATGATTTATCTCCCCAAATTTATCAAAAATGGTATAAATTATTTTTACACGCCCATTGTAGTATGATTTATCTATAAATTTGTTATAAATACACCTCTTTTATAACAATGTATCCTTATTAACAATAAAGAATACAAAAAAGAAAGAAATATAGATCAACTTAGAACAAAGAATCATTTGATTAACTTTGTTTTTTAGTTTGTAACAGAAACGAATGAAATCCTTATTTAAACCAGAAACATTTTTGAACTGACTGGCATTTGATACTGAAAAATGAAATGAAATAAAATCAATAAATAATAATAAATTCAAATTCATCAGCAACATTAATTCAGGAGCACAATTTATTAACACTGTAACCTACAAAACGAAAATGAATACAACAAGTTGTGCTGTTTTTTTTTTTTTTTTTTTTTTTTTTTTTTTTTTTTTTGAGGAAGTCAGAACTAATGTCTCCAACGCGTCCGTTTTGCAGCACAGCTTTTCTGAAGTAGTTTTCATAAAGAGTTAATATTTGCTGGTTATATTCGTCACGTTTACGATTTAAAAACTCAAGCGGTTATCAGCGTGATTGGGGTGTAATATCTTTAAGTGACGCCTTCATTTATTTGGCTTCATGCTGTCCACTGCCAACATTTAAAGACACAGAAGACACACCGGTCTTTCTTCGTCTCCACCTCAGTTACAGTGAAGTTACAGTTACAGTGAAGCCAGGCGCTACATTCGCTTCGACATTTAGTTTTCGGTTGACTTTTGTTGCTCTCATTATCTTTGTCTCTCTCCACCTTTCTCTCCGTCATTCCTGTTAAATATTTCTCCATGTTGTCTCTTGAGGGTTTGTTCAGTACACTTAATATCACTTGCTCTGTGATTTCTTGTTATGCACCCCCCCAGGCACCGCACCGCACCCCACTATTTGAGAAGCACTGATATAGGGGCAATTAAGAGCAGCCAATTTACCTTAAATACATGTTTTGGACTGTGGGAGGAAACTGAAATACCTGAAAACTCCACTCAGATCAGGATTTAAACCTGGATCCCCAGCACTGAGAGGTGGGCGTGTTAACCACTATGCTGCGTGGTCTCAAAATCTAAAAGTCTTTAATATTTAACAAAAAAACAATGATTTGGACTTCAGGTTCCAAAGCAAGTTAGTTTCATAGAATTCTGATTTAAATCTGTGAATGCTGCGCATTGCTGTACAACCAAACTGAGATGAACTCACACTCTGCCAGGTTCCCCATTAGAGGAGCTCCAACTCCATCTCTAGCAAACCTGCAGACAAACAGACAGTGACTTTCACAAGCTTCACAGCGCCTCCTGACGGTCCACATTAATACTAGCAGACATACCTGGCCATGTGAATGTAATTGAAGAGCACTGATAGACCTTGGAGGAACAGAGCTGTGGACAAGACCTTCAGTACAGTGTGCATGGGCCCACCCTTATGAAGTGCGTGCCACAACGGCTGCACATAGATACAGCAGGCCACAAAATAAGCCAGAATCAGCAAAAAGTAGAAGCTGTGCAAACCTGAGGACAGCAGGTGAACAAGCAATTACAGGTCATAACTTAAAGCTAACTCTCACAATAAACCAGCAGAAGCATCCTCTCACCTGCCTTCTCGGCACTGAAGTGGTCCAGTGGGTTGCCCGCTGAGTCTGGATTCAGCATGGTGAGCTGAAAGCCTACATCGCCCATCTCACCCTCTAATTCCTCTTTCTGGCAGGTGTAGCGATCAGCATATACCACATAACAGACCTGAGGACTGGTCTTTAGGGTCAAAGTCTCATTGTGCTTTTCTGTGCTCAGCATTACTACAGAAAGAGACCATTTATCTGCTATTTACATTCGAAGAAAGAAAGACAGGACAACATTTCTATGTAGGAATTCAATTATTCATTCATTCATTATCTCCCACTTTATCCTATATTAGGGTCGCGGTGGGGTTCCCCATGCCCATCCAGGGGAGAACATTTCGGGCGCTGGGCAGATACACCCAGGACAGGACGCCAATCTATCGCTGGGCACATGCTCAAACACACAAACACACTCTATATGGGGCAATTTGGAGAACTGGGCCTGGGGCAATTTGGAGTTTTTGGACTGTGGGAGGAAACCGGAGAATCCGGAGGAAACCCACGCGGACACGAATCGGTTCGAATCCCCATCTGGGTGGAGTTTCCATGTTCTCCCCGTGTCTGCGTGGGTTTCCTCCGGGTTCTCCGGTTTCCTCCCACAGTCCAAAAACATGGATCAAGTCAATTGAATTCTCAAAATTGCCCCATATAGAGTGTGTCTGTGTGAGTGAGTGTGTGCCCAGCGATGGATTGGCGCCCTGTCCTGGGTCTATCTGCCCAGCGCCCGAGACGTTCTCCCCTGGATGGGCATGGGGAACCCCACCGCGACCCTAATAGAGGATAAAGCGGGAGATAATGAATAAATGTATATGGGTGGCTCAGCACTAGGGATTCCCGGTTTGAATCAGAGAGTTTCCATGTTCTCCCCGTGTCTGTGTGGGTTTCCTCCGGGTTCTCTGGTTTCCTCCCACAGTCCAAAAACATGGATCAATTGAGTTCTCGCCCCATATAGAGTGTGTGTGTGTAAGTGAATGTGTGCCCAGCGATAGATTGGTGCCCTGTTCTGGGTGTATCTACCCAGCGCCCGAGACATTCTCCCCTGGATGGGCCTGGGGAACCCCCCCCCCCCCCCACGACCCTAATAGAGGATAAAGCGGCAGATAATGAATTAATTAATTAATTAATTAATATATTTTTTTGCATTTCACTTTGTGTCTGTTCAGTCTGATTGTCAAGATTCTTTATCCAGTTGTGAGAGCTCTTCCTCTTTTTAACTTCAGTCTTTTAACAGATGCTTTGATTGCGTTTTTAGGACATGCTTTTAGGACTTGATCACCATGCTTCACACTTAGCCAGATCAACCACTTTTCAGCCAACTGTATATACAGTTCATACAAGAAGCACAAGTGTTCACATGAGAAGAGTACTTACTGATGAGATTAGCTTCTGACATTTTTTCCAGGCAGCTAAGATTTTCAAAACCTTGAAAGCCCTGGAACAGCAGCAGTCTGGCCTCTTTCTGCACGGCCAAAGGAACATCCTGCAGATGGTAAGCGATCAGTCCATACTCCCCTACATGCAGACAAATAACACACATATATAATTAGTTGGTAAATATCGCTCATCTCTTATCTACTACCATCGCTGGGTCTGTTTATTATTAGTTATTACTTCATCGTTATGGTATGATGTACTTTATGATATGGTGGTGCAGTGGGTAATGCAGTTGTCTTTGGTCTTTTCTGTGTTTGATTGCCATGAGGGGCGGCACGGTGGCTTAGTGGTTAGCACGTTCGCCTCTCAGCGCTAGGGATTCATGGTTCGAATCCCCATCTGGGTGGAGTTTCCATGTTCTCCCCGTGTCTGCGTGGGTTTCCTCCGGGTTCTCCGGTTTCCTCCCACAGTCCAAAAACATGGATCAAGTCAATTGAATTCTCAAAATTGCCCCATATAGAGTGTGTCTGTGTGAGTGAGTGTGTGCCCAGCGATGGATTGGCGCCCTGTCCTGGGTCTATCTGCCCAGCGCCCGAGACGTTCTCCCCTGGATGGGCATGGGGAACCCCACCGCGACCCTAATAGAGGATAAAGCGGGAGATAATGAATGAATGATTGCCATGAGGCCTGTTTTTTTTGTTGCTCTGCCCAATGTTCTGATTTTATTCCAAAAAGTTCACTAGTGGGTGAACAGGAGATTGTCCCTAGGTGTAAAATGTCTTGCAGGGTCGAGCATTGTGGTAGACTCCAGCACATCTGTGACCCTAATCAGTAAAAAAATGAGACCGTGCAAAAATGTCCAAAAAGAATGCCCACGCCCATCCACGGGAGAACATTTTGGGTGCCGGGCAGATGCACCCAGGACAGGGTACCAATCTTTCACTGGGCACACTTAAACTATATAGGGTTAATTTATTCATTCATTATCTCCCGCTTTATCCTCTATTAGGGTCGCGGTGGGGTTCCCCATGCCCATCCAGGGGAGAACGTCTCGGGTGCTGGGCAGATGGACCCAGGACAGGGCGCCAAACCATCACTGGGCACACACTCACACAAATACACACACTATATGGGGCAATTTGGAGAACTCAATTGACTTGATCCATGTTTTTAGACTGTGGGAGGAAACCGGAGGAAACCCACGCAGACACGGGGAGAACATGGAAACTCCACCCAGATGGGGATTCGAACCGGGAATCCCTAGCGCTGAGAGGCGAACGTGCTAACCACTAAGCCACCGTGCCGCCTATATGTAATATAAGAAGTTCAGTCATTCATTATGTCTCGCTTTTATCCTCTATTAGGGTCGCGGTGGGGTTCCCCATGCCCATCCAGGGGAGAACGTCTCGGGCGTTGGGCAGATAGACCCAGGACAGGGCGCCAGTCCATCGCTGGGCACACACTCACTCACACAGTCTAAAAACATGGATCAAGTCAATTGAGTTCTCCAAATTGCCCCATGTAGAGTGTTTCTGTGGGAGGAAAGCGGAAAACCCGGAGGAAACCCACGGGGAGAACATGGAAACTCCACCCAGATGGGGATTCGAACCGGGAATCCCTAGTGCTGAAAGGAGAACATACTAAGCACTAATGAAGTTCATTCATTCATTATCTCCCGCTTTATCCTCTATTAGGGTCGCGGTGGGGTTCCCCATGCCCATCCAGGGGAGAACGTTTCGGGTGCTGGGCAGATGGACCCAGGACAGGGCGCCAATCCATCGCTGGGCACACACACACACTCTTATGGGGCAATTTGGAGAACTCCATTGACTTGATCCATGTTTTTGGACTGTGGGAGGAAACCGGGAGAACCCGGAGGAAACCCACGGGGAGAACATGGAAACTCCACCCAGATGGGGATTCGAACCGGGAATCCCTAGCGCTGAGAGGAGAACATGCCAACCACTAAGCCGCCCGATTGTGTTTATGTTTGTTATTGTGACGTCACTGTAAAAACGGCGGTACATTAAAGGTGAAGCTCGGACTGACCGTGGAACAGAAAGCGGGTGATGTACTGTCCGCTGTGCTCTCTCGCTGCGTCGCTGCGAAACACTCCGTTCAGCGTCTTCCCCTCAGAAACGCGCCGACTGTAAACGAAAAGCACGAACACGAACGAAAAGCGGAACATGTTTCATCCCGAGTGAACACACAGCTCCAAATCAATGAACACCCAACCGCTGGACACTGACAACTAAATGATTGACAATTCAGACGACCAATCGGTTCGCAGAGATCTTATTCAGCGACCCAATGAGGAGGCGGAGAAGCGGCAGCCTGCGCAACGCTGGCAGGGGATGTAATACGTGTACAGAAGTGCCGTAAAGCGCTTCATTTGGTCGCGAAAGGCGTTGTTGACAGGCTGTTTATCGTAGTTTTCTTTTTGAATTTAAAATTTAAAGTTTTTAGAAGCTCCGCGAGGCGAGGTTTGTACACTTTACACGTTTCACAGCGTTTAATACAGTTTTAACAGTTGCAACGCTATTTTCGAAACTTTTTAAAAATAATTTGAGAACAGTTTACGTTCTGAGGTAAATGTGTGTGAATTAACGTGTGACCTGCTTTAACTTGTTAACTTCGTTTACTATAACGTAACCGAATAATTTCTTTCATGTGTAGCTCGGTTTAATGCGTTTGTGGACCAAATCTGTCCGTGAGGCAGTATCACTAAACAGTTTTAAGAAACTACTGAAAACGCATCGGCGGCACGGTGGTTTGGTGGTTGGCATGTTCTCCTCTCAGCACTAGGGATTCCCGGTTTGAATCCCCATCTGGGTGGAGTTTCCATGTTCTCCCCGTGGGTTTCCTCCGGGTTCTCCGGTTTCCTCCCACAATCCAAAAACATGGATCAAGTCAATTGAGATCTCCAAATTGCCCCATATAGAGTGTGTCTGTGTGAGTGAGTGAGTGTGTGCCCAGCGATGGATTGGCGCCCTGTCCTGGGTGTATCTGCCCAGCGCCCGAGACGTTCTCCCCTGGATGGGCATGGGGAACCCCACCGCGACCCTAATAGAGGATAAAGCGGGAGATAATGAATGAATGAATAACTAACAAATGGGCACGGTGGCTTAGTGGTCAGCACGTTCTCCTCTCAGCACTAGGGATTCCCGGTTCGAATCCCCATCTGGGTGGAGTTTCCATGTTCTCCCCGTGTCTGCGTGGGTTTCCTCCGGGTTCTCCGGTTTCCTCCCACAGTCCTAAAACATGGATCAAGTCAATTGAATTCTCCAAATTGCCCCATATAGAGTGTGTCTGTGTGAGTGAGTGTGTGTGTGCCCAGCGATGGATTGGCGCCCTGTCCTGAGTGTATCTGCCCAGTGCCTTAGATGTTCTCCCCTGCATAGGCATGGGGAACCCCACCACGACCCTAATAGAGGATAAAGCGGGAGATAATGAATGAATGAATAACTAATAAATGATCAAACAAAATGAATGTAACAACAGTTTGAAAAATGGATAAATACCCTCATTAATGGGCAATTTTTAAACAGGACAGATGGGGAATAAGGGATCTGGGCTAAAGCCCCTGATGTTTCTAAACCCTAAAAACGCCCCTGCTGTAGTCTATGGCAGTAGTGGAGAAGTCTGATAACAATTAGTTATTTTGATTTTATTAAGCCTCAAAATAAGCATATTTGAAAGCCATATTTGATTTTTTTTTTCACAGTTTGCAATCAATTTGCTCAAAATTCCCACAGTAAAAATGGACCAAGCTCATACAGTAGATAGATGGGGTGCTGTAGTTTATGGCAGTAGTGGAGAAGTCTGATAAAAATTTGTTATTTTGCATTTATTGCCCTTTAAAAAAAAAAAAAAACATATTTGAAAATGATATGATTTTTTTTTCAAGGTTTGTAATCAATTTACTTTCCATAGTAAGGATGAAGCAAACTTATTCAGTGAGCAGAAGTTGTATACAAAGGTTGTATACAGTGTAGCATGGTAACAGGTAACATAGCTTCATGGTGTAACAGAGTCTAATATGATTGTACCTAGTGTAACAATTTCATTGTTTTGCTTTAGGTTAATCACACTGGAAATCTCTAAATAATGAAGCTGCTGTCAAGATTAAAGAATACAACTAAAGTAACAGAATGTTGATTTTTAAACTGAATTAAACACAAATGTCAGCTGGAAGTGAAAAGGTCACTGTCAGTAAGACAGTTTTGGTGACTGGAGGAGCTGGATTCATGTAAGTTCTTTTTTTCTGTTAATTCTAAACTCTGGATTGTATTTAAAATCCCTTTGTTCTTGCTTACTGACATATTTGCCAACCATCTTTTGCCATTCAACTATAACCACCCTACTATAGATCTTTTTCATTCATTATCTCCCGCTTTATCCTCTATTAGGGTCGCGGTGGGGTTCCCCATGCCCGTCCAGGGGAGAACGCCTCGGGCGCTGGGCAGATACACCCAGGACAGGGCGCCAATCCATCGCTGGGCACACGCTCACTTAGACAGACACACTCTATATGGGGCAATTTTTGAGAATTCAGTTGATTTGATCCATGTTTTTGGATTGTGGGAGGAAACCGGAGAACCCGGAGGAAACCCACGCAGACACGGGGAGAACATGGAAACTCCACCCAGATGGGGATTCGAACCGGGAATCCCTAGTGCTGAGAGGCGAACGTGCTAACCACTAAGCCATCGTGCCGCCACTATAGCTCTTGTTCTGTTTATAAAACCATGGCCTGTTTAATAAATCAGGTTTATTTTTATGCAGTAACACGGACTACACTAAATTGTAATGCTTGGCTTATTAGTAGCAGTAAAGCTGGTGACTAGGGTTAAGGAGTGGTCTTTGAGTTCCTCCAAATCAAACTATAAAACCTTTACTTTGTGAATCTGTCTTGATCCTCAAAAACATTGGACAGATGTTCAACAGACTTAATTAAGTCAATTTTAGTTATTTACCAATATAATTCCCTTCAGTCCTGTTGCAGTAATGGTTACTTGTCCATGTAATCATACCCAGGATGTCTCTCCTCTGCCCTCCATTCCCATCTTTAATTGAATTATGTTTACATTATGTTTACGACTTTTACTTTTAAGCATATGCTGTAGCACAAACATGGCACAAATATATATTAACGCTCATAAACCATCAAATTTCCGATCTGAAACCGTAATTTGAACATTGTGTTGCTTGATTAGTGGGTCCCACCTGATCATACTTCTGGCTGAACGGCATCCACTGTGGCGCATTATCAATGTTGATTCGGTAGGTTTGTTTGTATTTTGTTTTGTATATTGTCATTCATTTATATCAGTTGTGAATGTGGGTTAAAATGTTTGTGTTTTTTTTCCCAGTTGGATTACTGCTCAAGTTTGAAGAATCTCAAATGTCTTGAGAATAAAAGTACTTATACATTTATTCAGGTATGTTTTACACCTGTGATCCTGATTTCTAAAAGCAATTGATCTAAGGAAGGTCGGTGTCGTATACATAATTAAGCCAAAAATATGTGGAAACAAATTGTTTTTCATCTTAATGCAGTGGTTTTTTTAAAGTGGATGGCCCATTGCGACGATATAGACCCACTGCGTTTGCAACAATATTGCCAGGGGTAGGATTGAATTATAAAAAGGTAAACAATAAGTGAATTGGGGATAATAACCAATCAAACACCCAATATCTTCCGCTTTATCCTCTATTAGGGTCGCGGGGGGGTTCCCCATGCCCATCCAGGGGTGAACGTTTCGGGCGCTGGGCAGATACACCCAGGACAGGGCGCCAATCTATCGCTGGGCACACATTCACTCACACAGACATGCACACATACACACCCTATATGGGGGAATTTGGAGAACTCAATTGACTTGATCCATGTTTTTGGACTGTGGGAGAACATGGAACATGGAAACTCCACCCAGATGGGGATTCAAACCAGGAATCCCTAGCGCTGAGAGGAGAACGTGCCAACCACTAAGCCACCATGCCGCCCGGATAATAACCAGTGCATGAGAATTTGAGTATTGATGTATAAAGTAACATTTGTTTATATTTCCTGAACAGACTTTAGAGTAAGAATTATATACAGTTATGAACCAGGTAGATGTGACTGACAAACTAAATCAAAATGATTTAGTGTAATAATCCTTTTTTCATTCAGAGTTTTGTAGATTGTTCTGTACATTCTAAATGTATTGCTCTTTATACTGCTAATCCAGTGTTACAAAAACTGATTCTATCCCTATTTACTTTACCACAGGGTGATATTTGTGATCAGCATTTCGTTAATCATCTGTTCCACACTGAAAACATCAACATTGTCTTTCACTGTGCTGCTCAGTCACATGTTGGTGAGTAATGACCTAAAACATATTTCTTCATTTTAGTTTTGCTTACTAAAACAGTATTGTTTTATATCTGGGGTGGGGCGGCATGGTGGAGCAGTGATCAACATACTCATTTTAATACAATAATGTGCTGGATTTAATACCCGAGCATGTTCTCTATCTCTGTATGTATGTGGGTTTCTCTCAGCAGCTTCAGCTTTCTTCCATATTCCATAATGCATTTAAAGTTTTATTAGGTACAGGTTTATGTTTTTTGGAATGTGGTCCCTGAAGACAAACCCTCACAGGCACAGATGGAACTTCGTTCACCCCAACTAGGATTAATATCAAGGATTTTGTTGTTGATGGGTGGAGGTGCTAACCAGTACATCACAGTGCAGCTTTGAAAAAAGCTGAAAGGGTTCTATATGTACTATCCATCCATTCATTATCTTCCACTTTATCCTCTATCTATCTCTACCAATCTATTGCTGGGGTTCTATGTTCTAATATAATTTAATAAAATAATGAGCTGAGCCTAGTGTGTAATCACATCTTTTCTTATCAGAAAAAACTGCCTTATGTTTGCTTTTCTTTTCGATTTTAGACAATTCTTTCCT
The DNA here is from genome assembly GCA_019802505.1 of Corydoras sp. C115. Taxonomy (NCBI): domain Eukaryota; kingdom Metazoa; phylum Chordata; class Actinopteri; order Siluriformes; family Callichthyidae; genus Corydoras; species Corydoras sp. C115. The sequence goes on from JAFMOC010000136.1 coordinate 574,505, forward strand.
GTTTCCATCTCACTTCATGCATGTGAATGCAGCTGGAACTCGAGCTCTACTGCAAGCTGCATTTGAAAGCGGTGTGGAAAAGTTCATCTACATGAGCACTGATGAGGTCTATGGAGACAGTCTGGACAAGGTCAGTCATTATGGTGTAAATATTTAATTCTCTGTGATTTCTGAACTTTCTGGGTATTCCTCTTAAGAAAACCAAATGTTTACATAGTACAGTGCCAAAAGTATGAAAACACCTTCCTGTTTACTGAGAATAGGCTCCTTTGTTTTAGTGGTCAGTTCTTAGGTTTTGTAAAGGTTCTGTTATTGGACAGAACAGAACTTTAGCAATATGGACATATGAGAACATGACATGATTTGAGGCTTATCAGACATTTTTTGGGATTCTTGTCCAGCATCACTGGAGACTGATAAACCCTGTGTTTATGCAGTGGTGAAATGCAGACTGCAAATGGAGAGGACTGCATGCTACTAAACATGGAGTTTATTATGAGAGCCTCTACCATGATGGATAAAGGGGAAATAAATCTATAGAAAAGTTCATACAGTATAAGTGTAGGATGAGCTTGTATGTTGTTTTCCAGTTTCAGCTGAGCTGTTTAATTTTTTTGATTCATTTATTCATTCATTCATTATCTCCCGCTTTATCCTATATTTGGGTCGTGGTGGGGTTCCCCATGCCCATCCAGGGGAGAACGTTTTGGGCGCTGGGCAGATACACCCAGGACAGGGCGCCAATCTATCGCTAAGCACTCACTCACACAGACACGCACACATACACACCCTATATGGGGAAATTTGGAGAACTCAGTTGACTTGATCCATGTTTTTGGACTGTGGAAGGAAACCGGAGAACCCAGAGGAAACATACGCAGACATGGGGAGAACATGGAAACTCCACCCAGATGGGGATTCGAACCGGGAATCCCTAGTGCTGAGAGGCCAACGTGCTAACCACTAAGTCACCGTGCCGCCGCTTTTTAGTTTGTTTTAAATAATACATTTAAAATGTATTTATTTATCTGGACAAAGTACGTTGTGTAATTATTATTCATTAAGGGTTTTAAGTGACACATCCAGGACTAATTATTAAGTTATAAAATGCACTTTATTTAGCAGCTGCTTTTGAACTGTTCACTAAATGAGGAGACATTATTATTAAGCCACTGCTACAATTTGGCCAGAGATGAATTAATGTGCCTGTTATCTCATCAACACCTCCCACTGTCAGCCAACACTTCTTCGCTATCCTACTGCTGTTCCACTGTCCTACAAACCGAGCAAAAATGAGGTCAAAGGTGGTGTTGTCATGCTTTTTGCTGTACATTTTCAGGTTAGGATGTGTAACTCATTTTTTTTGCCCCTCAGGATTTTGATGAACGAAGTCCCAAAAACCCAAGCAATCCTTATTCCATATCAAAAGCAGCTGCTGAGAACATTGTGCTTTCGTACTGGGAAAAGCACAAGGTATCAAAAAGAGTCTTTAAAAGAGATTTAATTTTCATATCCCAATTTGATTCTTATAAAACAATGTTACTTTTCTGTGTATGTTTAGTTCCCTGTGCTGATTGTTAGGAGCAGTAATGTGTATGGACCCAGGCAGCATTATGAAAAGGTACAAATAATATCAATGTTTAGAAAATCACATGTATAGAATATCTAGAATAATAAATAAATGATGATTTTTCAGGTTATTCCCAGATTTTTATTTCTTCTACAACAAGACCAACAATGGTGAGCATTTTTCATTTCACTTTTGGAGAACATGAAGTTATTGCAGTCTTATTGTATTATGTAAAATTAGAAGTCGACAGTCCAAACATGCAGACAATTGTCAAAAGTGTTTGTGCTCAGTTTATTTTAGCATTCCTATTTAGGTTTTGAGGTTCATTACAAAAAATTAAGCAGTATCATTGTACAGCACCATTCAGGGTTCAGGCCTCCAGTCACGACATTTCCTCTATGTTGATGACATCACTGAAGCTCTTCTGATTCTCATGAAGAAAGGCATTCTAGGAGAAATATATAACATTGGGGCAAACTTTGAAATTACAATCATTCAGCTGGCCAAAGAGCTTATAAAGAGGGTAGGTCTTATTTTATTTTCACCATAAAAATTATGCTAAAAGAGATAATAATAATAATAATAATGTAAATAATGTACCAACTCTGATTGGTTTTTGGGATAAAGGAAAGTAAAAAAAAAATTAAGTTAAATATTAGTTGTTTTTATTTTTTACCTTTCTTTTATGTAAATAATTCTTTACATGTTCCAGATGAAGAACTCTTCCAATGATGAGCTGGATAACTGGTTACTGTTTGTAAATGATCGGTGAGTAAAAATACAAACCCAAACCTTTAGAATCCATCTAAATAAAGCAGTAACTTTTTCTAAAGAAACAACTGAACTTAACAATCACATTGTTTTATGAAAAAAAAATTAACAAATGAAAATGGAATTATTTAGTGGCAGTGAAATCGAAACTTATTAAATATCTGAAAGATTTAGAAGGACAAATGAAACGGTCAGAATATAGATTCAAACTTTAAAGTCCACCATCAAATATTTACTAAGTATAATGAAAAATGTTTGGATCTTCTGAGTCTTTAAACTACAGTGCAGATGGACCATGAAAGGCTTACACATTAAATAAGAAATGAAATAAAAGTGCAGGGCTAAGGATCATGGAGTGAGTGTATGCTTAATGATGGAACCCCCCCCCCCATCCTAAGTGGAAGATAATGAGATGAGACTGAAGTTTGTATTGAATGATCAGCACTATCCTGTAAATAAGCAGTTATGTGTTTTTTGGTTTAGTCCCGTCAGTGATCTGAGATACCCCATGATCTCCGAAAAGATTCACATTCTTGGATGGAAACCCAAAATCTCCTGGGAGGAAGGAATCAGAAGGACCAGTAAGTTTATCTTTCAGATTTATATTTCTTTTCTTTTATTTATTTATTTTTTATATATATATAAAAATCTTTATAATTCCATTTGTAAGTTAAATGGAAGAGGATTCGAGGAGAGGATTTCACAGCAAAACCCGTGTACACAAGGAGTTTATCGCACTTATTCAGCCTTTCACACTTCTATCAGCTTTTCAGAAAATATATGAAAAAAATTAGGTGCATGCATATTTTTGTTTGTTTCATCTATCTGGTAACAAGGCATTTCACTTGGAAACCTGAAACTTTATGGGAATGTAACTGCTATATGATTTCAAGACTTGGATCAGAATGTTTAAGGATTAAATACTCTAAACTTCTTTCTTTTACAGTTAAGTGGTATGAAGGAAATACAGGCTACTGGCCAGTGGGTTCTGATAAACCGCAGCAACAACAACAAGAAGTGATGAACAAACTGCTGTATACAGAAGCTGCGGTCTTCATGCAGTAAGAAAAAGAATCAGTCTGCGCTCTCAATCTGAATATGATCAATTCAAACCCTGAAGCAGATGTTTTTCATAAAATTGATCGTTGATCCATGACCTGAACACCTGACTGCTGGATTAATTCATAAACACTACACCTGCTCCCAGCACAAGATGTTAAAATAAACCTTGAGACTTATAATTAGGGCTGTATTCAACTACAGATTTTCATAGTCGAATCTGATTCATCAGATTTTCCCTATAGTCGACTGATAGTCGAATCAGTTAGAATTTCACCACAAGATGGCGCTATAAGCATAGTTTTTAAAAAAGATTTTTTTAAAAATATATTTTACTTGTTTTTCTAACAAAAGAAAACCTTTTTTTGTTTTTCTTTTTTCTTTTCTAAAAATTATGATGATTTTCTTTGACAAAAGGCTATATATATAACGAAAACAAAGACATTTCATGTAAAAACTAATGCTTAGCAGCAGCCATGGACACCCCCATGTGGTCAAAATGGTACATTCGACTATGAGGTTCATAGTCGACTACCGTTCTCCGAATCGAATCGTCGAATCAGCGAATATTGCAGCTCACCCCTACTTATAATGTACTGTATTTTTTATAACAGACTTCTTTATTTAATTTCATTACAATTAATATCATGCGCAGTCATGAAGTTTGAGGTAAAAAACATTCCAGCTGCAGTAAACACATCACACTCCCATCTAGAAATATAATTAAGATAATAAACCTTTTATTAGCCCTACATTGTTTACAGCAGCAAAGGGACAGTATTGCACAAGTAGTATACAATTTTTAAAATGTATATTTTTAAATATATTAAATTATTCTATTTTTTTATTTTAATAGTATCTTTACTGTATGTAGCCACCCCGATCGCTTCAGCGGTGTGCTCAGAGGTAGCCGGGACTTATTACGTCTGCACATGCATTTGAACCCATGATTAGTCCCTCTGTCAAGCCAACATCCAGAGAGCACTTATTAGATCAAACACTGATGTTGGATGAGCGGATTTGATCACAATGCACAATCTCTGTTCTAGTTCATCCCAAAGGGTACTGTATAGGGTGAAGGTCAGTACTTTACTTCAAGTTCTTTCACACCAAACTCAACCAGCTGGGACTTTATGGACCTTGCTTTTTTTTGCACTGGGGTACAATCATCCTGGGTCTTCCCCAAACTGTTCTCACAAACATTTTTGTCCTACATTTGTCCACCATGCATGGTTATGTGCTTTTTTGCATATCCTCTTTTGGTAATAGGACTGAATGTAAGACTTTATTTTTTATTTTTATATTTAATGATTAAAAGATGTATTTCAATAATTTTGTCCTTATGGTGATTATAGTGTATTTTTAATGTAAATCTCATTTTTCACACATTTAGATTCTGTATATGGGAGATGTTTAAAATAAGAGAAAGGGTTAAGACATTTGTTTATAAATGATGGTTTAAATAAGAATGAATATTCTGCAATGGGCTGGTGACCTGTTCAGGGTGTTTCTTTTATCGCTTGTCACTCTGGGATACAAATGGTTTGTGTATCATTAACTAGTTTTATTAGTGACTTATTGTGTTCTGGATCATAATTGTTCCAATATTAAGGAGAAATAGTTTAATTATATTGATGTCTATAACTTTTATGAATATGGTTGTTTTTTGCCTTTTTTTACTTTTGAAAGGTAGTATCTGATTTTTTTTCTAAAAATAAGCAGAAATCAGAATTGTTTGATTAATCTCGGAGACAATTTGCCGAAATGTGGATGCATCTGACTTGTTTGCACTGCATTTTGGTCCAAAAACTGACCAAAAAATTTGTACAAAAATAAAGATGATTAATTTTTGTGGGATAAAGCTTCAGTTTGCATTTCTTGATGCAGTGGTGGATTTCATCCTGTTCCTGCACATGATTACTTTTCATGCTGAATATTTTAATGATGTTATGAGCTATAAAGCATTACATGCTAATAAACACTAATAGTGAAACTTTAAAAGGAATATTTGATGGAGTTGTCTATTTCAAAGGAAAAACATGATGCATTTGTTTACGAATAATCAGGATTTTTGGTGAGTGCAATTTTTCTATTATGTATTATTATGAATTTTTTTTTTTTAATTCTGGCTAAATGAGTTATGCATTTGTGATTCAACGGCTCTTTATACAGCATTTTGGCATAATAAGATGGTTCTTAAAGATATAAATTAGTTACCGAAACTGGTAGGTTTATAGTTTAGGAAACAGATCATTTTTAACAAAAAGAATTTGTATTTTTAGTGGACAGTGTCATCTGAATAGTTCATTGTTTTAAATTACAAACATCAAAAAAAAAAACTTTCAACTTAACTATTAAATTCAACATAGAATTGGAAAAATGCTATAAATAAAACACAACAACGATACTACAGATTATTTATAATAAATAGTTGTGTATATTTGTTTTATTTATCTCTTTATTAAGGGTCGGCACGGTGGCTTAGTGGTTAGCACGTTCTCCTCTCAGCGCTAGGGATTCCCAGTTCGAATCTCAATCTGTTTAGAGTTTCCATGTTCTCCCCGTGTCCGCGTGGGTTTCCTCCGGGTTCTCCGGTTTCCTCCCACAGTGCAAAAACATGGATCTCAAAATTGAATTCTCCAAATTGCCCCATATAGAGTGTGTCTGTGTGAGTGAGTGTGTGCCCAGCGATGGATTGGCGCCCTGTCCTGGGTCTATCTGCCCAGCGCCCGAGATGTTCTCCCCTGGATGGGCATGGGGAACCCCACCGCCACCATGTTCTCCCCGTGTCTGCGTGGGTTTCCTCCGGGTTCTCCGGTTTCCTCCCACAGTCCAAAAACATGGATCAAGGTTAATAGAATTCTCCAAATTGCCCCATATAGAGTGTGTTTGTGTGAGTGAGTGCCCAGTGTGTGCATCTGCCCAGCGCCCGAAACGTTCTCCCCTGGATGGGCATGGGCATGGGACCCCCCCCCCCCCCCGCGACCCTTATAGAGGATAAAGCGGAAGATAATGGATGTATTATTAGGGCACGGTATCTCAGTGTTTAGAGTGTTGGGCTGTCAATCTGAAGGTTGGGGGTTCAAATCCCAGGTCCACTGAGGTTACCAATGTGGGTCCTTGAGCAAGACCCTTAACCCTCATTGCTCCAGGGATGTTGTGATGAACCCTGTGCTCACCTTGTAAGTCGTTTTGGATAAAAGCGTCTGTTATATGACCAAATGTAACTGTATGTTGTTAATGTGTTTTTTTTTCTGTACACTACAGCGCTGTGAAGCTTTACTCCCCAGTCCGGCAGGTGGCGGCAATGTACCCGAAAGTAAAGGAACCTGGGTAAAAGAAGTGACGCCAGCCAGCTGTGCACGTGTTGAATCAGAGTGTGGAGTGTGATCTGTGGAGGTCTCCACGCTTGTCGTTGATGACGGCGCAGGTCGGATGATGATGGCGGGACGCGAACGATATCCAGCCCCTGATTTAAGTTGGACCGCCGCAGCAGCGCCGCGTTACGAACAGCCGCATCCGCTGCAGGCAGCGCGTACGTTTGAGGCATCGCGGGACTGGAGCTGGACTCAGCCGCCACCCACAGCGCCGGGGTGGCCCCACTCCACCTGCAGCAGCCCGGGAGCGTGGTATCCACAGCTTCACTCAGGTGAGGAGAAAGAGGACCGTTACGCGGTTGTCATGTCTCATCATATAATATAATATAATATAATATACTGAAAAGCGGCACGGTGGCTTAGTGGTTAGCATGTTCTCCTCTCAGCACTAGGGATTCCCGGTTCGAATCCCCATCTGGGTGGAGTTTCCATGTTCTCCCCGTGTCCGCGTGGGTTTCCTCCAGGTTCTCCGGTTTCCTCCCACAGTCCAAAAACATGGATCAAGTCGATTGAGTTCTCAAAAATTGCCCCATATAGAGTGTGTATGTCTGTGTGAGTGAGTGTGTGCCCAGCGATGGATTGGCGCCCTGCCCTGGGTCTATCTGCCCAGTGCCCGAGATGTTCTCCCCTGGATGGGCATGGGGAACCCCACCGCGACCCTAATAGAGGATAAAGCGCGAGCTAATGAATAAATGAATATAATATAATATACTGAAAAGCGGCACGGTGGCTTAGTGGTTAGCATGTTCTCCTCTCAGCACTAGGGATTCCCGGTTCGAATCCCCATCTGGGTGCAGTTTCCATGTTCTCCCCGTGTCTGCGTGGGTTTCCTCCGGGTTCTCCGGTTTCCTCCCATAGTCCAAAACCATGGATCAAGTCAATTGAATTCTCAAAAATTGCCCCATATAGAGTGTGTCTGTGTGAGTGAGTGTGTGCCCAGCGATGGATTGGCGCCCTGTCCTGCAAAATAGATAAACTTTACCATTTTATTTTCTTATTTATATATATAATGAGTTTTAAATCTTTACAGGTTCGGATCGTCCTGCTCATCAGTATGGAAGGCAGAGCTACGGCCAGAATCAGTGGAGGAAAAAAGTATTTAGTTCGTGTAAATCTGCTTATTAGCCATGTTTTGATGGGATCCATGTGATGACATCTTTTGTTTTATTTTTCAGAATAAACCGAAGGAGGCAGAATTCAGTCACTTCTGTGATACATGTGATCGAGCTTTTAAAGATCAATCAAAGTATCAGGAGCACATCAGCCAGCATGTGAAGGTATGTAAATGACTCGGACTCAAGTCTCATCATCTGATTCTGGACGTAAAAACTGAATGCTAATTGAAATGTTCATCTTTGGTTAGTGTTCTGTGGCAGACTGCAGATTTACAGCCCATGAGAAGATTGTTAAGATTCACTGGAACAATGTAAACACATCAGCTCGGTTCCATTACATCACAGTCATTAACAGAATTACATTAAAGTGTCTTAACATAATAAGTGTTGAGTGACAGTTGTGTTGACGTTTGTTCAGAATCACGCCCCAGGAGCAAAACGAATCAAATTGGACACCCCAGAGGAAATCACAAAATGGAGAGAGGAAAGAAGAAGGTAGAAAATTTCTACATTTCGCATCCCAGTTCTGCGGTCTAGAGAAAAACTGATTTTTAGGGTTTTTAAAGGTTTATCAATTTGCTCTAATGTGAAAAGTGCTGCATGAAAAAAGTCACTTTTTTTTTTATTATTACATATAATATTCTATTATATGTAATATTCATTCATTCATTCATTATCTTCTGCTTTATCCTCTATTAGGGTCACGGGGGGGGGGTTCCCCATGCCCAATCCAGGGGAGAACGTTTCGGGCGCTGGGCAGATAGACCCAGGACAGGGCGCCAATCTATCACTGGGCACACACACAGACACGCACACAAACGCACTCTATATGGGGCAATTTGGAGAACTCAATTGATATTGATCCATGTTTTTGGACTGTGGGAGGAAACGGAGAACCCGGAGAAACCCACGCGGACACGGGGAGAACATGGAAACTCCAACCAGATTGGGATTCGAACTGGGAATCCCTAGCGCTGAGAGGTGAACGTGCTAACCACTAAGCCACCATGACGCCTATATGTAATATAAGATGTTTCATTCATTATGTCCGCTTTTATCCTCTATTAGGGTCGCGGGGGGGTTCCCCATGCCCATCCAGGGGAGAACGTCTCGGGCGCTGGGCAGATAGACCCAGAATTCAAATGACTTGATCCATGTTTTTGGACTGTGGGAGGAAACCGGAGAACCCGGAGGAAACCCACGCAGACACAGGGAGAACATGGAAACTCCACCCAGATGGGGATTCGAACCGGGAATCCCTAGCGCTGAGAGGAGAACATGCTAACCACTAAGCCACCATGCCGCATATAAGAAGTTGTTTAAGTAATTTGTAATCTTGACACTAAATGCAATGCAATACTTTTTAACTCAGCAAAATAGAAAAACATCAATGTCCTGCTTAAATATTTTTCCTGTGAAGATGCTCTGATAATTTAGTTGTAGGTCAAATTTCCTTTTGTTTTTAAAAGTTTTACTTTTTCCATACAGAAACTACCCAACACTAACTAATGTGCAGAAAAAGGTGAAGTTGATGGAGTGAAGGAGAGGAGAGGAGACGTGTTGGAGACTGCGCAATTTGGGTTGGTTATTATTTCTTCACCTGTACCTTTCACTCCATTTCTTTTTTAGAATCTTAAGAGTTTTTATGATCCCTCTCTACAGACGGTTTAAGAGGCGAGAGGGTGGAGGACATCATCGTGGACGAGGCTTTCAGAATCACAGAGGAGGTAGAGGTTACAGTAATCAGAGACGTGGACAGGAGGAGGAACTACCGTCCACCAAGCTAACTGTCCAAAATGGAGACCCTCTTGGTGCTCTGGTCCACAGTGATCCTGGTGAGCAGATCCACAGATCTGGCTCTGGTCCACAGAACCACCAATTCCACAGTAATTCTCCCATCGTTAGCTCAGTTACTTATAACGTTTTTTTCTTAGATTCGGAAAAGGATGAGTCCAGAAAGGAACCCTGTGTCACCCTTTCTGTGGCCCCCAGAAGCATGACCTCTGCTCTGGGTTCCCTAATTTCCAGCTATGGAGATGACATGTCTGAGAGTGAGGGGGAGGGCGAGCGAGAACCTGATGGTGAGTGTGTCCGGATCGTAGTAGGAATTCTGTACGATCAAGAAGCTACAATCATTTGGCTGCTTTATATTTAGTTTTCTGGAGGTTTAATTAATAGTAGTTTTAATGAATGACAATTAGATGTACAAATGATGGGAAACTTCAAGTTTCAAACTTACAAAGGTGTTTGAAGTTCTGTTCTTCCCATATCTGTGTGGGGGTCCATCAGGAGCCACACTCATGTGGTTTTTCAGTATGTGCAATGGGATATGTTTACTCTTCATCATATCTGCAAAACATATTGGATAATTAGGTTGGAGGCTAAATAATCTTTATGATGTTTGTAATGCATTTTTTGAAAACTCCTTATTATATATATATATATATATATATATATATATATATATATATATATATATATATATATATACTATATAAATTCAACTGAAAAAATACTTGTAATTGTAGTTATGATTTATAGAAACAAACTCTAATTGGTTATTTACGATATTATAAATCAATAAAAAAGCAATAATGTAAAAGAGTGTATGAATTATTGAGAATAAATCAGGAAAGAGGTGTTCTTAATCCCGATGTGGAGCACAATACAATTAAACCTGTTTCCTGTGATTTATTCTCGAAAATGTAAAACCTCTGCCTTCAGTGGTCATTTACAAACACACTATAACAAAAGAAAAACAAGGTTTAATTCATAAATGTGCTTATTGAAAATAAAATTGTCAATAAACACAGCATCTGATCCACAAGTCATTTCGGTCGGGATAAAATTTTATAGCGAGAGAACTGTTCAGGTTTCTGTAATTTTGATCTGAGTATTTGTCTAAAGTAAAAAAAAAAATGTTTAAATTAAGTTTATATCCTCTCTCATTATAAAGAGTTTCATTTAAATGAGGAGTCTCATCATACTTTCTGCTCATCAGTGTCTCCAGTCCTAAAAGCAGCTGTGGCTTTGGAGGAGAATAAGGTTCTGCTCGCATCTTCTCCAAACTCTGTTCAGAACTCACTTCAGAAATCTCACATCAACATTGGAGTACCACCACATGTTCCCCCTCATCACAGGAACCGACCTGGTGGTAAAACTGCTGGTCCAGGGCGTCGGAACCCTAGGAGTCGTCGTGGCACTTTGTTGGAGATGGTACAATTTAAAATGTTCTTTACATTTAAATGGCATGATGACAGTTTTTATGGCTTTATCACTGATGCACGTTGTATGGAGTCATAAGTGTGTTTTTATTTTAATTCTCACAGTTGTTGGCTGCAGACATTCGCCATGAGAGGAACGTACTGCTTCAATGTGTTCGCTTCATTGTATACAGCGGGTTCTTTGGTTTGCAAACCAACAATCCCACATCAGGATCGATTAGTGGTGAACCTCACAGTAATGAACAAAGGCCTGTGTTGTTGGAGGAACTTGTTCAGATGCTGTACCTGGAAGACTAGTCTGTGAGTCATGGGAAGGTGGTGCGTCCACTGTAGATGCAGCTTGTAATGAGATGGACACCTCAGTAGTCTTAGAGCAGCAAAATGTTCTGAGTTCTGGCACTGTTTCTGGAGGTACAGGTGATGCTCAAGACCAGATTCAAAAACCAGAGGCAAACCTCCTTAAAACAAATGACTCCTCTCAGGTCAACGTTCCTCCTCTGACACTCACTCAGAGTTTAAAATCAGAAGATGTTTCTGCTCCACCTCGGGAACTGAATTCGGGTGAAACCTTGCAGATACAAGGACGTTCAACCTGTAGTCATGAATCACCTGCGGTCCTAGCGGAAACTGGTTTATTACCACAAAATGACATGGATGTCTCACCGGGAGAAACCCATAAAGAGACCTGTGCAGTTCTGGTGGCAGGCAGTACAGATGCATCAGTGGGGACAACTGAACAGGAAACGCCTGTACTACAGGACCTGTCCTCCCAGCAGCCTGCAAACAATTATGACGACATCATCTGGGAGGACTCTGGATTTTTCAGTAACAATGTGTAGATTTATTTTTCATTATTGCTGGAATGGATTTGTAATTTGAGTTTTGTTTTATTTTATTTTTTTGTTTATGATTTATAAATGAGAGCTCAGTTGATCCAGCATATTAAAATGTAATGTCAGTGCAGCTGTAATTTCACATCTGGTTCAAATGCATTTTAATTCCATTTTTTCATTTATAGCATTTCCATTCGAAACAAAACAGTCTCTATCCAGCAGCTGAGAGTTTGAGCTCTGCTTCAAAATTAATTTAGTTGTTAGATTGGATACACACTGTATTAATCTAATTCATATATGTCACATTTTAAAATAGCTGACCAAAAGTGCTGCAAAAGATTAAAATTCAAGCAAAAAATACGAAAATAGATATCATAATGAGACAAATAAAGTCAACATGTTAACTAATGAACGTAATTGAATAATGGCAAGATTTACTTTGTCCCAGCAGCAAAAGCTCAGTGAGTGTGTGTGTGTGGGGGGGGGGTCAAAAGTTACATCTAATATATATACACAGACATGTACATTAAAATAATTAAATTGTATTGCTATTTGAACAGAAACTACACTCCCGTTCTAATTTGCACATTCATTCGTTCATTATCTCCCACTTTATCCTCTACTAGGGTCGCGGTGGGGTTCCCCATGCCCATCCAGGGGAGAAAGTCTCGGGCGCTGGGCAGATAGACCCAGGACAGGGCGCCAATCCATCGCTGGGCACACACTCACTCACACAGACACACTCTATATGGTGCAATTTTTGAGAATTCAATTGACTTGATCCATGTTTTTGGACTGTGGGAGGAAACCGGAGAACCCGGAGGAAACTCACGCAGACACGGGGAGAACATGGAAACTCCACCCAGATGGGGATTCGAACCGGGAATCCCTAGCGCTGAGAGGCGGTCGTGCAAACCACTAAGCCACCGTGCCGCCTAATTTGCACATTCTAGCATTAATATTAAACTTTTCAGGATCCTTGCGCTGGGGATTCAGGTTCGAATCACAATCTTGGTGGGATTCCTTCGGGTTCTGTGTGCAGTGTAGGTTGTAGTGCAAAATTAGACCAAAGGCATTTTGTAGATGAATTTATTCAACAATAATGAAGCTTTAAAGGAGATTTTGACTCTCTTAAAGTAAATATTACATTTGGTCATTTAGCAGATGCTTTTATCCAAAGCGACTTACGAGGTGAGCACAGGGTTAATCACAACATCCCTGGAGCAAAGAGGGTTAAGGGCCTTGCCATAGGACACACACTGGCAACTTCAGTTGACCTGGGATTTGAACCGCCAACCTTCAGATTGATAGCCCAACACCCTAACCACTGACTACCACTCCCATTTGTATGTGAGTGTTTATTGCCTATTGATGAGTGTAAGCATGAGGAAGGAAATTGCCTATGACGATCAAATGCAAACGACAGTGTATGTTCAGAGATCGTAGCTTTAAGACATTCTGTTTTTATACACATGTACATATTTAAAAGAACAGTGTAGCGTGGCCCCAGTGCCGAAACGTTCTCCCCTGGATGGGCATGGGGAACCCCACTGTGACCCTAATATAGGATAAAGTAGGAGATAATGGATGAATGGATATAGCATGGCCAAATATTAATCTATCCATCCATTATCTTCCGTTTTATCCTCTACTTGGGTCGTGGTGGGGTTCCTCATGCCCATCCAGGGGAGAACGTTTCGGGAGCTGGGCAGATACACCCAGGACAGGGCGCCAATCTATCGCTGGGCACACACTCACACGCACAAACACACTATATGTAGCAATTTGGAGAATTCATTTGACCCTGATCCATGTTTTTGGACTGTGGAAGGAACCCGGAGAAACACCCACGTGGACACGGGGAGGACATTACATTTCCATTTGGTCATTTATTGGACGCTTTTATCCAAAGCGACTTACAAGGTGAGCACAGGGTTAATCACAACATCCCTGGAGCAATGAGGGTTAAGGGTCTTGCTCAAGGGCCCACACTGGTAACTTCAGTGGACCTGGGATGTGAACCCCCAACCTTCAGATTGACAGCCCACCACCCTAACCCCTGAGCTACCACGTCCTTGGAACATGGAAGCTCCACCCAGATGGGGATTCGAATCTGGAATCCCTAGCGCTGAGAGGAGAACATGCTAATCACTAGGCCACCGTGCCGAAATGATGAGCTGTAATCTGTTGATGATGGCGGCACAGTGGCTTAGTGGTTAGCACGTTCGCCTCTCAGCGCTAGGGATTCCCGGTTCGAATCCCCATCTGGGTGGAGTTTCCATGTTCTCCCCGTGTCTGTGTGGGTTTCCTCCGGGTTCTCCGGTTTCCTCCCACAGTCCAAAAACATGGATCAAGTCAATTGAATTCTCAAAAATTGCCCCATATAGAGTGTGTCTGTGTGAGTGAGTGTGTGCCCAGCGATGGATTGGCGCCCTGTCCTGGGTGTATCTGCCCAGAGCCCGAAACGTTCTCCCCTGGATGGGCATGGGGAACCCCACCACGACCCTAATAGAGGATAAAGCGGGAGATAATGAATGCCCCATATAGAGTGTGTCTGTGTGAGTGAGTGAATGTGTGCCCAGCGATGGATTGGCGTCCTGTCCTGGGTCTATCTGCCCAGCGCCCGAAACGTTCTCCCCTGGATGGGCATGGGGAACCCCACCGCAACCCTACTAGAGGATAAAGCGGGAAATAATGAATGAATGAATGAATGCCCCATATAGAGTGTGTGTGAGTGAGTGAGTGTGTGCCCAGCGATGGATTGGGGCCCTGTCCTGGGTGTATCTGCCCAGCGCCTGAGACGTTCTCCCCTGGATGGGCATGGGGAACCCCCCCGCGACCCTAGTTGAGGATAAAGCGGGAGAGAATGAATGAATGAATGAATGCCCCATATAGAGTGTGTGTGAGTGTGTGAGTGAGTGAGTGTGTGCCCAGCGATGGATTGATACCCTGTCCTGGGTCTATCTGCCGTTCTCCTCTGGATGGGCATGGGGAACCCCACCGCGACCCTAATAGAGGATAAAGCGGGAAATAATGAATGAATGAATAAATGAATGAATAATCTGTTGTTGATGCTCCGAACGTCGCTGCAGTCTCAACTCGGCGCATGTGACAGCGCGCGCCTCCTACTGTGACGTCAGAGGCGGAGCCGCTAGCTGGGTTAGCCGTGTGAGCTAAGTGCAGCAGCAGCAGGAACTTCAGTAGAGATGATGCAGCAAAGTCGAACCTGAGGCTCTAAAGTCACGGACGAGCGGCAAGCCACGGGGTTTTTTTCCTAATTCGTCACTGCTGTACGGGTTTGAATCTTGGCCTTTGGTCGAATTGCGATTCCCGAAGCGAAGTTTCTATATTATGAATACACGGCGCCTGATGGAGCTGAGATTAACTCCAGAACTCTGACACGGCGTTTTCTAACGTCTGACACCCGCCTTGCTCCTCCATACTGCCTCCGCGCCTCCACGATGAGCTGCAAACGCGCTTTCCCTCAGCTCGCTGAGTTCGGTTCCGCGGTTCGAATCTTTCTCCTGGTCGGTTAGCTCCGTTAGCATCGTAGCTATCCGCCACTGAAACACAAACACGGCGGCGAAGTGTTTCCCAACACCGCTTTTCGGTGAATTTCTCAGCGGATGGTGGTCCTGGTGTAGCTGCGTCGTGCTTTTGACAGTTTTCCTCACCTCTCGTGTGCGTTTGCTTTTGAAACCATTTAAATGAGGCCGGAGCGTTCGCTAGCTAACGGCTATCGACGTCATTCCTCGCGTGTGCGCTAGCCAACGTTCGAATGCAGCAGTGCTTAATGTCTTTTTGGAAGCGTTACTGAAATGCACCACTTAGAATCCGCTGAGGACTCTCCCGGGAATAAGATGTCCCACCCATCGGTGTACAGCAGCCGTCGCGGCAGCAACACGGGCAGCGGGGGGATGTCTGCCCCGACAGCTGGCTCTAATGTCACCCTGTCTGAGGAACAGCAGTCCCCGGTGCCGCTGCACCACCCATCCGCGACCGGATCGTCTCCTCCTGGAGCGCAGCATCCTCCTAACAGCCTTAGTCTGCACCCCCAGTCTGTGCAAAGCACCGGGGCTCAAGTGAAGAAGAAGAGTGGCTTCCAGATTACCAGCGTCCTCCCCGCTCAGGTCAGCGCCAGCACCAACAACAGTATTGCAGACGACACGGAGAGCTACGATGACATGGACGAGTCACACACTGAAGACCTGTCTTCTTCAGATATACTCGACGTGTCCGTGTCACGGGCTACGGATACAGGCATTCCTGAGAGGAGTTCTTCAGAGGAAACGCTTAATAGTTTACATGGGGGAGAGACTCCTGGTGTGGGATCACCTAATGAGCCGGTGAAGCACCAGTCCCTTTCCCAAGGATATATGGTGAACGGGAGCGTTCATCACACCCGCCACGCTCAGGAGCACGATAAGGACCAAGGCATGCATCCTGGGAATTCTGCACAGACGGGCCACGGACGACTTCTGGGCTCGGCGTCGGTAGCCAGCAGTGCTTCGGTGACAAGTCCTGCCATCCAGGCCGGTGCCGGGATCCAGGGTAGAAGCCAAAGAGCCTCGTCCTTTCAAGCTGCTGGTGTCGATGTTTGTGCAGCTGGATTGGTGTCTGCAACCGTCACTTCGGCATCGGTTTCTACAGGAGTTGGAAGTGCAACACCAGTGCTGGGAGGTGGGATAGGAGTAGCTGCTGCAACTTCAGGGAATGTGGCAGGAGTTGGGTTGGCTACTCAGCCGGCCACCGGCACTACTCAAGTTCAGGCTTCAACAGCATCTCGATTTAGGGTGGTAAAGCTGGACTCTAGCTTCGAGCCTTTCAGAAAGGGTCGGTGGACGTGCACAGAGTTTTATGAGAGAGAGGCTCCTCCTGCTCTATCTACAGATACAGCAGTCCATCATCGGACCGTGGAGAGCTTTATCCACTCAGAGAGTGAAACCACCAGTGGGAGTTCTTCCTGTAGCACGATGAGTGGAGGGGCAGATCCAGGAACGCAGCCAATCCAGCAGACATTTGCCCAAACTGGATCTCATTTAGGGCTTTCCCAGGCCACACCGCAGCAACTTCATTTACATTCCCAGGATCCTGGAGTGCAGTCAGTTTCACTGGCTATGGTTTCACCCAATAACCAACAAGTTGCAGGTCCAATGGGAACAGAGGGTCAGCCACACATGTCCAGAACTCAACAACAGGTCCTGTACACCATTGATAGCCAAACAAGACAGGTGCAGAATGCAGGGTACTCTGCAAACCAGCAGGCTTCTGTGCCAGTGAGTCAGGGGATGCAACACGTGGATTACACTCAAATTTCACAAAGCATTCAAGCTCCAGGTCTAATCCACCAAATTCCACCTGCTCAAGCTAGCGTGACCCAAGGGCAGCTGCTCTTCCAGTTGGTCCTCCTTCAGCAGCTGTTCCACAGGCTCTGTCTCCAAGACCTCAAGTTTCAGCTGCTCAGATGGTGGTTGCACAAGGAAGCACAATAAACCAGGCTCCCCAGCATTCACCACAAATTGCCCCTGAGCAGCAACAGCTGTCACCCCAGGTTACCCCCTTACCTACAGCCACACCTGCGCCTACTATTTCTCCCCTCTCTCTTCAAAGCAACCTTCAGTCAGGCCTTCCTCAGACTCTGCAGCATGGAGGTCCTGTTCCAGGTCACACCAATGTACTAGGTCTTGGCTTGAATCACCCAGGAGCTCAGTCACCCCTGGGAAGAGGCCCTTACAGTGGGATGGTATCTCTAACTGCCTCCAAGCTTGAGGATGCTGGACGACTGCTGTTCCAGCACCAGTCTTTACTCTCTTTGCCACGACTAACTGCAGGAGGAATGTCTGGACTCATTGGACAAACTGGCACAGAGGTGGCAGCAGCTCTTGGCTCTGTTGGAGATACCAGTGCTTCAGCTACAGCTGCCGGTCCTGATGAGGACAGGTAAGCATCCATCAGTTCACTAAAATTCATAAATTTGAAAGCCACTCATGCACTGGTGCCACAAACATTAACCTATACCTTTAAAATTGCTATGTGGTTCCCACTGCAGGTCCAAATCATTTGTTTTGGGTTGCTTTATATTTTAAAGTGGTTCATGTTGTTACTCTGAACCTGGTTATTTACACTGAATGTAAAGCTGAATGTTAGTTTATATTAAAGACTTTACAGAAAGTAAAAATAAAGTACCAGTGTTCTTTCAGAGGGTCAGAGTTCATTAGTAGGATCAGTGTTCTGCAGTGCCGGGGACAGGTCTCTTGTGTTTTGTCTGCTCATTGAAAGTAAAACGAGTTGTTCATTTTATTGTCTTCAATACCCAGCTGTCCTAATGGTATTTCTGTCTGTCTCCCTGCAGCTCTTCAGGTGCCAGTGTGGTGGCTATAGACAACAAAATCGAGCAGGCCATGGTGAGTTCATCTTAAAAATCATAATATACACTTCATCTTCCTGTATTTACCTTTTAACTATTAATCAGTGTTACTATATCACCTTTAATACATTAAATTAAATAAGTACAGAAACACACGTGTGTGTGTGTGTGTGTGTATATCCGTCCATCCATTATCTTCCGCTTCATCCTCTTCTAGGGTCACGGGGGGGGGGGTTCCCCATGCCCATCCAGGGGAGAATGTTTCAGGCGCTGGGCAAATACACCCTGGACAGGGCGCCAATCTATCACTGGGCACACGCTCACTAACACAGATATAAAAACACGCTCTATATGGGGCAATTTGGAGAATTCAATTGACTTCATTCATGTTTTTGGACTGTGGGAGGAAACCAGAGATTTATTTATTATTATTTTTTTATTTATTTATATTTATTTTTGTTTAAAATAGTTGGTCATGTAAACATGAACTGGTCATAAAACGTTTAACATCATGGTTATTTATCAGATTTTCTTTAATATATATATATATTTTTTTTCATTTTTAAAAGTGTCTGTGCCTGTCAGTTCCGTCTGTGATTCTTTTACCTGTAGGTTTGTTAAAATTTTTGTCCAGTTCACATTTTTCCTCCGTGTGTTTCAGGATCTGGTTAAGAGCCACTTGATGTATGCCGTGCGAGAGGAGGTGGAGGTACTAAAGGAACAGATTAAAGAACTGATCGAGAGGAACCTTCAGCTGGAGCAGGAGAACATCGTGCTGAAGAACGTGTCAAGTCCAGAGCAGTTGGCTCAGGCTCAGGCTCAGCTTCAAAGCGCCTCTCCCACCTTGGGCACACAGTCTACATCCACAGGAGTAGCTCCCACCTCCCAGGCCCCGTGCCCACAGGGTCCACCTGTGTAGCAGCCTTGTGATGGAGAAGTGGCATGTACACAATACTGTGAACACACTCGAGCGGCGAATGACGGCAGGTGTGGAGGAGATTTTATCAGAACCTGGAAGTTCCTTTTTGTCTTTTTGCACATTTGACACTGATGGAGGCCCGCCCGCGAGCTGCTGAGAACCCAACCCTAAAGAGCTTTACTCACCTCAGACAATCAGTACTGACTCGGAGCAGAGCAAAAGCGAGAACCACAATATAGCTGTCTGCTGGAACTTGGCCCCCAATTACCAGGCCGCATGCTAACAGGGCTTTTCTCTGTAATAATCTGTTACTATCTGAGGGGCAGGTTGTAAAAATCATGCGGTCATTGTTGCGTTATGCTTTTTATCATATTGGTTTTGTCTTGTTTGTCTTGTTTTATTGCCCTGGCAGTGTTACAGAAAAAAAAGCACTTTAATAGTGACCAAGATGAAGAAAAAGTAAATAAAGTTTAAATCAGGAGCTAAATAAATGATCAGCTTGTTTTTTTAAAGTAAATAGTAGTATCATTTAGAAACATTGAGCAAAAGTATGTGGACATGCTGTCCAACTTTATAAAACTGCAGCACTTTGAGGACGTCCATTAGCTGTGTGTTAATAATGAGCTTTTTATAGATCGGGTGTTGGGTTTGTCCCTTTTCCACAAATTTTAGTTCTTTAAGCTCTTAATAAAATTACTTTAACATCTTTTAGTCTACGAACACTATAAACAGAAGGGTTGAGACATTTTATATACAACAAAATCTGAAATGAAGTAAATTAAATCTGATATTTAATTCACTCGAATCTCACTTCAATCTTTAATTCACAGACAAAAGTTCTTTAACCACCACTTAATCCAGTTCCCATGCCCATCCAGGGGGGAATGATTCGGGCGCTGGGTGGATACACCCATCACAGGGTGCCAATCCATTGCTGGACACACGCACACAGACTATATTGGGGCAATTTAGAGCAGCCAATCTACTTTGAATCCATGTTTTTGGACTGTGGGAGGAAACCGGAGAACCCGGAGGAAACCTACGCGGACACGGGGAGAACATGGAAACTCCACCCAGATTGGTATTCGAACCTGGATCCCCAGAGAGACTGAGAGATGAGCATGCTAACCACTAAGGATAAGTATAATATTATTTATATAATACCACATTTAGAAGCTGCAGATGTAAGTGAACCAGTCCTGGGTTTACTAATGAGGTCACATGATTCTCTTAATGATGCTGTTTAATGGTACTGTTTAATGGTAAGTGAATTAAAGATTATGATTGTTACAGTTCTATAAGTGTGATGTTCCTTTATTTTTTACAGTAAACAAGACCTGATCTGATCAACGGTCTGAGTTCACCGCTGTCTGATTCTCCTCTTCATGATGCTCCATACATGTTTAATAGCAGACAAATCAGCACATTTTTAAAAAGGTTCTTTCTCAAGGGCTTCTGGAGGTTCCTGCTCATCTACAAACCTAAAAATAATAACAAAAATGCATTTTGTTTTGCAAAACCTGGCTATGTGAATGCACATGGTCTGCCTACAATGTGGGTTATTCACAATGCACCAATACCAATTGCCCAATATGGGCTTTCCACAGTCTGACAATGGCATGTGCAAAAGCACACTGTCCTGATGTGGGCATGCTTTCTGGGAAAGTTCATCTGCATGTAGGCGAGGTTTAAAATGAGTGTTCCTAAGAGGGATGTCTGGGCTCATTGGACAAACTGGCACAGAGGTGGCAGCAGCTCTTGGCTCTGTTGGAGATACCAGTGCTTCAGCTACAGCTGCTGGTCCTGATGGACAGGTGAGCATCCATCAGTTCACTAAAATTCATAAGTCTAAAAGCCACTCATGCACTGGTGCCTCAAACATAAACCTATACCTTTAAACCTTTAAACCACTTATGTGGTTCCCTCTGCAGGTCCAGATCATTTGTTTTGGGTTGCTTTATGTTTTAAAGTGGTTCATGTTGTTACTCGGAACCTGGTGATTTACACTGAATGTAAAGCTGAATGTTAGTTTATATTAAAGACTTTACAGAAAGTAAAAATAAAGTACCAGTGCTCTTTCAGAGGGTCAGTGTTCTTTTAGAAGGTCAGTGTTCTTTCAGAGGGCCAGTGTTCTTTCAGAGGGCCAGTGTTCTTCAGTGCCGTGGACAGGTCTCTTGTGTTTTGTCTGCTCATTGAAAGTAAAACGAGTTGTTCATTTTGTTATCTTCAATACCCAGCTGTCCTAATAGTATTTCTGTCTGTCTCCCTGCAGCTCTTCAGGTGCCAGTGTGGTGGCTATAGACAACAAAATCGAGCAGGCGATGGTGAGTTCATCTGGTGTTTCCACCTGTTAAGAAGAAAGAAAACATAAAAATAATAAATGTCCACATGTAGAAATATTGTACTGTACACTAAGTTCTTAATGCTCTGCTTCCACAGGCTCTGTTTCCAAGACCTCAAGTTTCAGCTGCTCAGATGGTTGTTGCAAAGGGAAGCACAATAAACCAGGCTCTCGAGCATTCACCACAAATTGCCCCTGAGCAGCAACAGCAGGCTGCAGGTGGTCAGTCACCCCAGGTTACCCCCTTACCTACAGCCACACCTGCGCCTACTATTTCTCCCCTCTCTCTTCAAAGCAACCTTCAGTCAGGCCTTCCTCAGACTCTGCAGCATGGAGGTCCTGTTTCAGGTCACACCAATGTACTAGGTCTTGGCTTGAATCACCCAGGGGCTCAGTCACCCCTGGGAAGAGGCCCTTACAGTGGGATGATATCTCTAACTGCCTCCAAGCTTGAGGAGGCTAGACAACTGCTGTTCCAGCACCAGTCTTTACTCTCTTTGCCACGACTAACTGCAGGAGGAATGTCTGGGCTCATTGGACAAACTGGCACAGAGGTGGCAGCAGCTCTTGGCTCTGTTGGAGATACCAGTGCTTCAGCTACAGCTGCTGGTCCTGATGAGGACAGGTAAGCATCCATCTGTCCATCCAAAGCCACTCATGCACTGGTGCCTCAAACATTAACCTATACCTTTAAACTTGCTATGTGGTTCCCACTGCAGGTCCAGATCATTTGTTTTGGGTTGCTTTATATTTTAAAGTGGTTCGTGTTGTTACTCTGAACCTGGTGATTTACACTGAATGTAAAGCTGAATGTTGGTTTATATTAAACACTTTACAGAAAGTAAAAATAAAGTACCAGTGTTCTTTCAGAGGGTCAGTGTTCATTAGTAGGATCAGTGTTCTGCAGTGCCGGGGACAGGTCTCTTGTGTTTTGTCTGCTCATTGAAAGTAAAACGATTGTTCATTTTGTTGTCTTCAATACCCAGCTGTCCTAATAGTATTTCTGTCTGTCTCCCTGCAGCTCTTCAGGTGCCAGTGTGGTGGATATAGACAACAAAATCGAGCAGGCCATTGTGAGTTCATCTCAAAAATCATAATATACACTTCCTCTTCCCGTATATTTACCTTTTAACTATTAAGTAGTGTTACTATATCACCTTTAATACATTAAATTAAATAAGTACCAAAACACACACACACACACACATATGTATGGGTTTGAGTTAGGGATCAGATCTTGAATCAAGTGGAGGAGTTTAAGTATCTCGGGGTCTTGTTCACGAGTGATGGTAAGATGGAGCGTGAGATTGACAGATGGATCGGCGCGGGGTCAGCAGTGATGCAAACCCTATACTAAGCCATAAGGCACGGCTCTCGATTTACCAGTCGATCTACGTTCCAACCCTCACCTATGGTCATGAGCTTTGGGTAATGACCGAAAGAACAAGATCGCGAATACAAGCGGCCGAAATGGGTTTTCTCCGCAGGGTGGCTGGGCTCCCTTAGAGATAGGGTGAGAAGCTCGGTCATCTGGGAGAGACTCGGAGTGGAGCCGCTACTCCTCCGCATCGAAAGGAGCCAGTTGAGGTGGTTCGGGCATCTGGTAAGGATGCCTTCTGGGCGCCTCCCTAGGGAGGTGTTTCAGGCAAGTCAAGCAGGGAGGAGACCCCGGGGAAGACCCAGGACACGCTGGAGGGATTATATCTCTCAGCTGGTCTGGGAACGCCTCAGGGTTGCCCCAGTCGAGGGTGGAGGTGGCTGGGGCGAGGGAGGTCTGGGTCACCCTAGTTCGGTCGCTGCCCCCGAGACCCGGACCCCGGACAAGCGGAAGATAATGGATGGACGTACATACATGCATACACACAGAGGCAGCTTATCCTAGACAATTAATAATAAAAATCTAAGGGTCACAGATTATCTGTTCTAAACTGCAGGTAATTGAAATACTGATTCTGTAACTGATATAATCTATCACACCCAACGTGGGCCTCAAAAATCATTTAAATGTAACTGATTATGTAACCACACACACACATAGCTGATAACAAGTGGTTTGGAGTTGGGTTTTCATGCTCCATTGTGTTGAAGACTGCGTTTCTGTGCAGTGATTCAACATCGGTCATTAGCAGCTAACTAATTCAGTATTTGCACTCAAGGGAACTAAACTTTCCTTTAATGTGCAGTTAAAACAGAACCTCATAAAGTAAATAAGACTTTGCTGTGTTAATTACTGTAACCCTTATTAAAACCTACATTTTCTTTTTTTTTTTTTTTTTTTTTTTTTTTAGTTTAAAACAGTCAGAACTGGTCATAAAACGTTTAACATCATGGTTATTTATCAGATTTGCTTTAATATTTTATTTTTTTCATTTTTAAAAGTGTCGGTTCCTGTCCGTGCGGAGGTGTCTGTGCCGGTCAGTGCCGTCTGTGAGCGATTCTTCTGTAGGTTTGTTGAAATTTTTGTCCAGTTTACATTTTTCCTCTGTTTCAGGATCTGGTTAAGAGCCACTTGATGTATGCCGTGCGAGAGGAGTTGGAGGTACTAAAGGAACAGATTAAAGAACTGATAGAGAGGAACTTCCAGCTGGAGCAGGAGAACATCGTGCTGAAGAACCTGTCAAGTCCAGAGCAGTTGGCTCAGGTTCAAAGCACCTCTCCCACCTTGGGCACACAGTCTACATCCACAGGAGTAGCTCCCACCTCCCAGGCCCCGTGCCCACAGGGTCCACCTGTGTAGCAGCCTTGTGATGGAGAAGTGGCATGTACACAATACTGTGAACACACTCGAGCGGAGAATGTGTGGAGATTTTATCAGAACCTGGAAGTTCCTTTTTGTCTTTTTGCACATTTGACACTGATGGAGGCCCGCCCGCGAGCTGCTGAAAACCCAACCCTAAAGAGCTTTACTCACCTCAGACAATCAGTAC
The DNA here is from genome assembly GCA_019802505.1 of Corydoras sp. C115. Taxonomy (NCBI): domain Eukaryota; kingdom Metazoa; phylum Chordata; class Actinopteri; order Siluriformes; family Callichthyidae; genus Corydoras; species Corydoras sp. C115. Next base: position 599,008 of record JAFMOC010000136.1, read on the forward strand.
TGACTCGGAGCAGAGCAAAAGCGAGAACCACAATATAGCTGTCTGCTGGAACTTTGCCCCCAAGTACCAGGCTGCATGCTAACAGGGCTTTTCACTGTCCTGATGTGGGTGGCTCACACTGGCCTGATGTGGGCATGCTTTCTGGGAAAGTTTACCTGCATGAGTGTTCCTAAGAGAAGTTTTTATTTCCCTCATTAACTCTCCTCATCGAAAGGAATAACTTTAATGACATGTCCTCAGAAATAATTACTAGTCTTCAATGGAAGCTTATGGTTTTGTAACCACTTTAGTCACTCTAAATGTTTTGCTTTTATCAATATGTTAAATAAACCTGTGATGTTCCTATTTGCATTTTCACCTCCGGCCTCATGGGAGCTGTAGTCCACACTGACACCTGCAGACAGTTATATCAGATCTGCTTGATTACAATTGAAGAGCACCTGCATGGTTGCTCTGGTTGGTGCAGCTGGTTGCTTTACTAGTTAACAGTTTCATGCTGGTAGATGGGTGAGTTTTGTTTCTTTGTACTAATACCTTTGTAATAAAGCTATAAAATATGTGTGGTTTGTGTTTATCACAGTTGTCTGTATGTTAGCCATTTCACATCTTCAGTAATGCTGAATCAATTCTATGGCTTTAAAAATGATTATGCAAAAATGCAATATGTCATTGCATATCAGATGGACAAGTCGTGTAGTCAGAATAAACTCCTTTATTAAAGAAACAAACCTGGTGCCCAAGTAAAAAAAATTGCAACATTATTAAAACACAATTGGCACTAATTTACTTACCAAAAACCATATTTAAATTCTGTTTTCTAACATAAAATCCAACCTGCATTCTTTGCTCTAAAATAGTTTAAGTACTCAGTCCTTTTCTATTGCTATTAATGCTGAATGTCTACCTGCCCTGTCGTATTTCGGGCATATGTATTAATTCTGAACCTGAGTTCGTCAGCATAGGTACCTTTAGGGTAGGAAGGTAGACTGACTGAGAAATGAAAAGCATTGCCTTCTGGCTCAGCTCCCACTTAACCACAACAAACTGGAGAAAATACGCGTTGATTTAATTTGTTTATATAGTTTTTTGTTTTTTTTTACAATAGTAAATTGTAACAAAGCAGCTTTACAGTATTCTGAGCCTGAACCCCCAAAGAGCAAGCCAAAGTGACAGTGGCAAGAAAAAAAACCTTCATTTTAAGTTTTTTAAGGAAAAAAACCTCGCGTTAGGGTGCAGGGGCAGCACAAATGCAAACTGTCCAGCAATGATCAGATTTAAGTCAACATAGCCAGTCATGTACGTGTTTAAAGAGCACTATGGGAAATCACTGATGATCCAGGTTTCAAGACTAAGACACCCCATCTGCTCTCTAATGACTGAACAATTACAGCTCATAGATTCTCCTCATTTGTTTTGTGATCTAAAGGTGCGTCACCCAAACAACCCTCTGCTGTTTCTACCTGTAAAGAAAGAGATGATGGATATTAATAAAAAAAATATCCACATGTAGAAATATTGTACTGTACACTAGTTTATCTGTCAAGTCTGGTTTACATACAGGCTCTGTAGCTGTTGCAGTTATGGGAGGAGTATGTGGTACAATTGGGAGCCACACACTCTGATTATTCCCAAATTCATCATGGTACTCCGATGTCATTGAAGTCCTGCAGAGAGTAAAGAAGAGTTTAAGGGGTTTCAGATCTTACAGAGTAATGAGCATTAATGCAGTAAAGCATCTCTGTGTGTGATCTTGGTAGTTTTGAGAACTTACCAGTGTTTGTTAACAGAGTTTGAAAGATGCTCAGTGGTCTTTTGCGTCTTCATGACGTAATTAATGTTTGATGCTTTTTCTTCTATTGCAGCTTTAATAAACAACAAATACTCAGTAATTATTTACTTATTATTATAGAAACCTGAAATCCTGTACAAGTGTGTAAATGTTAATCGGTTCAGAATAACTGCATGTTTATTAGGGTCAGATCAGTACATTCAGTGTCTCTGAGCTACACAATAAATGATAGGTGTCAAACGCAAGGCTCGTGGCCATATTCGGCCCGTAAGACAATTCTATCCGTCATTTTACATTGATCTATTATTTTTGTTATTTAATGGCCCGGCTCCATGTTCTCCCCGTGTCTGCGTCGGTTTCCTCCGGGTTCTCCGGTTTCCTCCCACAGTCCAAAAACATGGATTAAGTCAATTGAATTCTCAAAATTGCCCCATATAGAGTGTGTCTGTGTGAGTGGGTGTGTGCCCAGCGATGGATTGGTGCCCTATCCTGGGTGTATCTGCCCAGCGCCTGAGATGTTCTCCCCTGGATGGGCTTGGGGAACCCCACCGCGACCCTAATAGAGGATAAAGTGGAAGATAATGAATGAATGAATAATGGCTCGGCTATGGTTTTTTTTGGACTATGCTCATATTATGATTTGTTGGGGAATATTTCTATGGCGAGCATAAGTATTTAAAGATTATTAAAATAAACAAAGTTTATTTTTCTAAAATGGCACTGAATGTTTTGATTAATTTTTTTTACTTTTTGTGGAAAAGCATAATTTTTTATTTTTTGCAGCATGTTTATAGTTGTAACTTCAATAAGAAATTTTTATACAGAGAAAAGTATTTTAAGTTGTATAAAGTTTAAGTTTATTTATTGTGGAATAATATTCCTGTCTGTTTTAATTCCTATTCATGTTCAGAAAATTTACTTTTAGTGTTCAAGAAATGTTTATTCTATTCGGCCCATTACCTAAAGTGTGCTTTGAGTTTTGGCCCCCGGTGCAATTATTGACACCCCTGCAATAATTATTATTAAAATGTCAGCAATCTTTCCTGAGTGAGTGAATAGATTAAAATGTAATAGAATAACAGAGGTGAGAAGATGTGTCAGCTCCCAGGTTTATACAGATGTAGACTACTGATGCTGCAGTATGTTAGGTGGAATGTGAAATGTGTGTGTTCTTTCTGTATGGCCTACATTTGATAGTTGAAGTAAGGCGCTCACGATTCTTGTATAAACGGGCTTCCTGTTGGGCTATAATGTGTGGGAATTGGAAAAAATCTGCCCTCTGCTGCATCACCTTCTCCTGTAGGTTTGCATTTTCATCTATAAGCACAAAGAGACATTAATTTACTCAGTAAATAACTGCAGATCTGACGTGTAATGAATTTAACCTGAAGCAGTCAAATCCAAACAGAACAGCCCTTTCTGATTATTACATTTCCATCACATTTGGTATTTAGCAGACACTTTTATCCAAAGCGACTTACAAGGTGAACACAGGGTTAAACACAACAACCCTGGAGCAATGAGGGTTAAGGGTCTTGCTCAAGGAGCCACATTGGTAACTTCAGTGGACCTGGGATTTGAACCCCCAACCTTCAGATTGATGACAGTGATGAGGCTTACCATCAACAGAACCACTATCTGAACGATTCAGCTCTCTTCTTGAAGCTTCCATTGAAGCTAAAAGTTCATTCTTGAGGTTCCTTGCCATAAAATTGTCAAAAGAGGCCCGGCAGGCTGGTTTGAAAGGTGGCCGGAGGTCCAAACTCTTCACTGCCATGTTTGTACTGTTTCTTAATGCTCTTCTTTGCAGGAGGCCATGAGAGGACATGTCCTTAAAAAGAAAGATTTATTATTAGTTGGAAGATTTTTTACTTTTACATTGTTGTCTACTTTTATATTGTTTTTTATACAAACAATATAAAATAAATATGAATATAAACCAGGTGGCACGGTGGCTTAGTGGTTAGCACGTTCGCCTCTCAGTGGGGTTCAAATCCCCATCTGAGTTTCCATGTTCTCCCCGTGTCTGCGTGGGTTTCCTCCGGGTTCTCCGGTTTCCTCCCACAGTCCAAAAACATGGATCAAGTCAATTGAATTCTCAAAAATTGCCCCATATAGAGTGTGTCTGTGTGAGTGAGTGAGTGTGTGCCCATCGATAGATTGGTGCCCTGTCCTGCTATCTGGTCTATCTGCCCAGCGCACGAGACGTTCTCCCCTGGATGGGCATGGGGAACCCCACCGCGACACTAATAGAGGATAAAGTGGAAGATGAATGAATGAATGAATATAAACCACAGAGAATTGTTTAAACAGGTCCATTAGTAGAGGTTAAGATAAAGATCAATAATGAGAGTTTAACTAAATTCTTATTGTTTTCATAAAACGGTTACAAACACATTATAATAAAAAATGCGTTTAATGAAAGCTAAAACGTTAATAAACCGCGACGGAATCTAGTCCAGATTCTGGTTTCATTAACAATAAAATATTGCCATCTAGTGGCCAAATTACAGAACGCAGGAAAAAAACACCCCACAGATTTATTGCTCATCGGAAATCGACTGGCTGTTTATATGAATCTGTATTTTATGATTTAAAACAACGTATGGTGTATTACGTCAAATGTGTGGGTTATTGCCCATAATGTCATGGCTGAACAAACGGCCAATCAGCCAATCAGATTAGAAGACCCCAGATAAACAAATATTAATTGATGTGAGGACCGCGTTATATGACCAACACCCCCCTCCACCCGAGAGAGGAGCCAGGCTCTAAGAGCGGCTCTTTATTTCAACATTTTTGAGTTTAGAGAATAAAACTCTTTAAAAACTCCTGGTTATGATTTTCAGAATCAGAATACTTTATTAAGTAACATTTTGTTACGTACAACTTTACCTTTGATGAATTCATGTTAATATCGATATCGCAATTTCTTTATGAATCTCGAGCAAGGAATGGAAAATTGAAGCGCTCACAATGTTCTTAATGAAGAACTTTAATGACGTCAAAATCACTACCTTTGAATCTTACCTAATGTTACCATGGCAATGGAACGCCCTAGCTGTGAGCCATTTTATATATATATATATATATATATATATATATATATATATATATATATATATATATATATATATATATATATATATATATATATATATATAATATATACACTCACAGGCCACTTTATTAGGTACACCTGTCCAACTGCTCGTTAATACTTAATTTCTAATCAGCCAATCACATGTCGGCAACTCAGTGCATTTAGGCATGTAGACATGGTCAAGACAATCTCCTGCAGTTCAAACCGAGCATCAGTATGGGGAAGAAAGGTGATTTGAGTGCCTTTGAACGTGGCATGGTTGTTGGTGCCAGAAGGGCTGGTCTGAGTATTTCAGAAACTGCTGATCTACTGGGATTTTCACGCACAACCATCTCTAGGGTTTACAGAGAAATGCCTTGTTGATGCCAGAGGTCAGAGGAGAATGGCCAGACTGGTTCGAGCTGATAGAAAGGCAACAGTGACTCAAATAGCCACCCGTTACAACCAAGGTAGGCAGAAGAGCATCTCTGAACGCACAGTACGTCGAACTTTGAGGCAGATGGGCTACAGCAGCAGAAGACCACACCGGGTGCCACTCCTTTCAGCTAAGAACAGGAAACTGAGGCTACAATTTGCACAAACTCATCGAAATTGGACTATATATATATATATATAATTCCAATGCATCTATAAAATAAGTCTAAAAAATAAATCGAACTGCCTCCACCTGAGCATTTAGTTAATTAATGTAAGACCTTTATGTGCTAATATGAAAACAACTATTCATTATTAACTTTTAACAATCTCCATATGTGCTCGTATAAATCAGATGAGAGGGTATAATAAACTAAGGTATTTTTATTTGAAACGTATATCAGTATGACTGGCGTGTTCGTACATTCTCCTCTCATTGCTGGGGATCCAGGTTTAAATCCCAATATGGGTGGAGTTTCCATGTTCTCCCCGTGTCTGCTTGGGTTTCCTCCAGGTTCTCCGGTTTCCTCTCACAGTCCAAAAACATGCATTCAAGGTAAATTGGCTGCACTAAAATCACCCCTATCTAAATTGCCCCTATATTGTGTGTGAATGTGTGTCCAGTGATGGATTGGCACCCTGTCCTTGGTGTATCTGCTCAATGCCAGAGACATTCTCCACCGTAACCCTAGTGTAGGATAAAAGTGATAAATGTTCTCTCCAGCACACTGAGATCTTGAACTTACTGAACTTGCATGCTAATGGAAAGCAATCAGGCCGGTCTGGACCAGAAGAAGCCCCAGATCTGAGTTAGCACTGTATCTTCCATCCATTATCTTCCACTTAATCCTGGGCACTGGGCAGGTAAACCCAGGACAGGATCCAATCTATCACCCACTCACACACAGACACACTGTATAGGGGGAATTTAGACCAGCCAATTCACCTTGGATCCATGTTTTTGGACTGTGGGAGGAGGCTGGAAAATCTGGAGGAAACCCACACAGACACAGGGAGAACATGGAACCTTGATTCCCAGCACTGAGAGGCGAACATGCTAACCACTAAGCCACCGTGCCACCCTACTGTATATTTTATTCATCCATTATCTCCCGCTTTTATCCTCTATTAGGGTCGTGGTGGGGTTCCCCATGCCCATCCAGGGGAGAACATCTCGGGCGCTGGGCAGATAGACCCAGGACAGGGCGCCAATCCATCGCTGGGCACACACTCACTCACACAGACACACTCTATATGGGGCAATTTTGAGAATTCAATTGACTTGATCCATGTTTTTGGACTGTGGGAGGAAACCGGAGAACCCGGAGGAAACCCACGCGGACACGGGGAGAACATGGAAACTCCACCCAGATGGGGATTCGAACCGGGAATCCCTAGCGCTGAGAGGCGAACGTGCTAACCACTAAGCCACCGTGCCGCCCTGTATATTTATTTAAATATAAATTTAAAAACGCTATGGGGAAACTGGAAAGTAAAGAAGCACAAATTAATCTAAAATAACATACATTTAAAACCCACACAGTGTCGTTTAAAACACACATTTACAGCATTTTATTTGTTAAACTTTTTCACATATCTGTAGGCGTACATTCATATGCACTTTCTTCCACATTCAGATGTTTTCCTTATATATAATATTTATGATGAATAGTTAATGATGTTGCTTTATATTCTAAAATGTGTTTTTGAAAATCAATTTACAAGCATAAATCTTAGCTTTTATAATCCTCATGCAAAGACATGTTGGTGCAGATTTTGGTTGGGGGTCAGTAAAAATACGGTTGCTGTTAATTCTATATGACCAGCCTGTTGTCGTTTAAAACATCTGTGATGAGACCAGTTTTCACATCTGGATAAATTCTCACTTCAGTTAAAACCAAAAATCTGGCAACCATAATTACTGTGTGCAACTGTAAACAGTTAGTGTATTAATCCTATACTAGTTTCGGGTGCTGGCCAGGTACACCCAGGACAGGGTGCCAGCCTATCGCTGGGCACACTCACACACACACACACACGGACTATATAGATGTAATTAAGAGCAGCCAATTTAATTAAAAAATTCATGTTTTTGGACTGTGGAAGGAAACCATAAAACCCGGTGGAAACCCACGCAGACACGTGGAGAACATGTAAAGTCCACCCAGATTGGGATTCAAACCTGATTCCCCAGCGCTGAGAGGCGGACAAGCTAAATACTAAACCACCTTATTAAATTATCCATCCATCCATCCATTATCTTCCGCTTTATCCTATATTAGGGTCGCGGTGGGGGTTCCCCATGCCCATCCAGGGGAGAACGCCTCGGGCCCTGGGCAGATACACCCAGGACAGGGCGCCAATCTATCGCTGGGCACACACTCACTCACACAGACACACTCTATATGGGGCATTCATTATCTCCCGCTTTATCCTCTATTAGGGTCGCGGTGGGGTTCCCCATGCCCACTCTATATGGGGCAATTTGGAGAACTCAATTGACCTTGATCCATGTTTTTGGACTGTGGGCGGAAACCGGAGAACCTGGAGGAAACCCACGCGGACACGGGGAGAACGCCTCGGGCGCTGGGCAGACACACCCAGGACAGGGCGCCAATCTATCGCTGGACACACACTCACTCACACAAACACACCCTACAGTATATGGGGCAATTTGGAGAACTCAATTGACCTTGATCCATGTTTTTGGACTGTGGGAGGAAACTGGAGAACCCGGAGGGAACCCACGCGGACACTGGGAGAACATGGAAACTCCACCCAAATGGGGATTCGAAGCGGGAATCCCTAGCGCTGAGAGGAGAACATGCTAACCACTAAGCCACCGTGCCGCCCTTATTAAATGTTTTTTTTCCCCTTTAAAGTTCCTTTAAAATCCCACAACCCTAAATGTCTCCTTATAGTTTTGTTGCTGCACATCACATTCTATTTACTTTCGTTTTATACAGTTCAGTCTCCACAGCCTGTAAGCACAACACCGTAACAGGGTACATACGCGTTTAGGTGCTTACATATCAATCACCACCAGAGTGTGCTAGAGTGCAGCGAGAACCAGTGAAACATGCAGACAGGGAAAGTTTGAAGTTAAAGCAGCGTGAATAAACACGTCTTCCAAAATGAGTGCTGATGCTCTGATCAGTGATGAAAACCAACACTAGCAGTAAAATGAAAGGTTTGTTCTGCCTCAGTCCATCTTCGGCCAAACAGAGCTCAGTGGTTGCTGATTGTCCAAAAGCGAGCACACATTGGAATGTTTTTGATGTTGGTGAGCACACTGAAAAGGTCCTAGTTCTGCAACACAGTGAAAAAAATCCATTTACACGGTAAAGACAAAGTGCAGAAACGTTTGCATAAGCTTAAGATCTACAGTCGATGATGAAAGCAGCTGAAAAAAGAGTCTTAAGTTAAAGAGATTCGAAACCATGGCATCTCAAGAGTCCAAGCCTTTCCACCCTTCATCTTCCTCTTCGTCTTCTTGGGGTCATCATCCGTATTTACTCTCCCTCGCCTTCAACGTCACCGTCTCCTTCCTCCTCCTCCATGAACTCCACCATTAATTCGGCCGTACAGCAGGCCTCCCCCAGGCTGTTCACAGCCTTGCAGGTGTATTTGGCATCATCATCTGGGCAAACCTCGGAGATCACCAGGCTGCAGTGACCGTCTTCCTCGTAGTCAATTTGGAAGTGGCGTGTTTCCTTGATTGGCTGATCGTCTTTGTACCAAACCACCTCGGGATCAGGGTAGCCTGAAGGAAAGGAACATAAATATTTAGCCCCTAACTTTATTCACAAGGCCTTTTATTTTATATGCATCTGATTACAACTTTGTGGGACGAAGGCTGAAACCTACAGACTGTGTTTATGAAATAATAATAATAATAATAATAATAATAATAATAATAATGGCGGCACGGTGGCTTAGATCGAATCTCCATCTGGGTGGAGTTTCCATGTTCTCCCCGTGTCTGCGTGGGTTTCCTCCGGGTTCTCCGGTTTCCTCCCACAGTCCAAAAACATGGATCAAGTCAATTGAATTCTCAAAATTGCCCCATATAGAGTGTGTCTGTGTGAGTGAGTGTGTGCCCAGCGATGGATTGGCGCCCTGTCCTGGGTCTATCTGCCCAGCGCCCGAGATGTTCTCCCCTGGATGGGCATGGGGAACCCCACCGCGACCCTAAAAGAGGATAAAGCGGGAGATAATGAATGAATTAATAATAATAATAATAATAATAATGGGCGGCACGGTGGCTTAGTGGTTAGCATGTTCTCCTCTCAGCACTAGGGATTCCCGGTTCGGCTTAGATCGAATCCCCATCTGGGTGGAGTTTCCATGTTCTCCCTATGTCCGCGTGGGTTTCCTCCGGGTTCTCCGGTTTCCTCCCACAGTCCAAAAACATGGATCAAGTCAATTGAGTTCTCCAAAATTGCCCCATATAGAGTGTGTATGCGTGCGTGTCTGTGTGAGTGTGTGCCCAGCGATGAATTGGCGCCCTGTCCTGGGTCTATCTGCCCAGCGCCCGAAACGTTCTCCGCTGGATGGGCATGGGGAACCCCACTGCGACCCTAATAGAGGGTAAAGCGAAAGATAATGAATGAATGAATGAATGAATGTTTTAAAATTTTTCCTAGTTTAGATCTCTTCTAATGACTGGATACCTTTTCACTCTCCTCTGTTTCTGCTGCTGAGAAATGTGAATTTCCCCATTGCGGGACAAATAAAGGTTTATCTTATCTTATCTTATTTGAGACGATGAAGATTGTGTTAATAGCTGATTATTATGATTATAATGTTAATGGATGATGAATGATGATGTTTGAATATGCATAATGATTATGATGGATATGAGTGAATGTGTGCCTAGCGATAGATTGGGGGCCCTGTCCTGGGTGTAATTGTAACATTCTTCCCTAAAAGTGCATAGCTAAATTTAAATATATACTAGATGAGAGTGTTGATGGAATAATGTTGGATAATGATGATAATGCTGGAACATATCAAGACTATGCTGTCACATAGTTTAGTCCTTTAAAGGCAAGAAGATTGTCTAAGTGCAAAACGTTCTGTACGGATTTTAGCACCATGTCTAAATAAGATTCCAGTGGGAACAGACCATGGTGTAAATATATACTAAAATACTGTTTGTGTACTCGCTCTGCATCAGTCTAACCACCTGTTTCCATGCCATTCACCGTGGTTTCGGATAGGCTTTAGAATTAGAAACAAAAGGAAACGTATCTTATATATTGTGAGTAAACACAAAATCTATTACCCTCAATCTTGCAGTCAAAGCGGGCAGCACTGCCCTCCACCACCTCCACATCTTTTATGATCATGGAGAAACTGGGTGGAGTGGGATTGTGGGTTTCTTCTTCTGTAGTCTCTAAGAATGATGCAGGAGGTGCTTCTGCACACACAATAATACATGCTGTTACACACTGAATACCATTTGCTCAAATGATATAAATGCTGAAGGATTACCTTCAGTTGGAGAGTTTTTCTTAGGGCCTATCCCTCCCAACATTCCCATGGAGCTAAATCTGGAAATGGCTCGCACTGCGTTCCCGGTTTTCTGTACAGGAGAAATACATTAGTGCTTAATCATAAACCAAAAGCCTTTAGTGTCGGCGCAACGTCAAGAACTCTAACCTGCCATCTGCGCCTCAATATGTACTTCTTCATGCGTTCTTTGGAGAGCTGCTTCGCCTCCATGTTCTTGGTGTCCTGCTTGAGCCATTTGTGTTCCAGGCACTGAGCACAGGTCAGTCTGGCCCTGCAGCACAGAAATATGGAGACGTCTTGATTATTACTAACATATTGGGTCGGCTTTAAAAAATCAAAAGATCAGTGAACTCACTTCATTGCTTTCTTTAGAAGATTGCTAATGAAGTCTTTGGCCTCCTCAGAAATTTCATCAAAGGCTTCGTCTTCGAAGTCCCATGTTGCCGAGGTAACATTTGAGAGGGTTTCGTTGTCATTGTCCCCCATAAATGGAGAGAGCCCACTTAGGCTAAGAGCAAAAAAAGAAAAGCGTTTAGAATACACAGATTTATTGAACTCACTGGCCACTTTATGAGGAAAATAATAATAAGAATAATAAGAAGAATAAGTTGGACTTGTATTGTGCTTTTCTGATACCCAAGGATGCTTTACACATATGATGGATAAAAACATTATGACAAAGGGGGAGAGTGGAAGTATTTGGAAAAAGAGAGGTTTTGAGTTGAGTCTTCAAGAACAGAGGCATAGAGTTTGAGGTAAGTCATGATAGGGCATGATCTGTCAACCAGTTTAAATTTTGGGACTACCAAGAGGCCAGTATCAGAGGACTGGAGCGTAAAGCTTTCCATTTAATTGGTTTGGTTTTACAAATACAGACAAGAGATTCTCTACACAATTAGTCCACTTTACTTAAATTGTTAGATATCCACAAACAATTTACTAAATGACTTATCATTCTGAAATCTTTGGTAAAGATCAGAGTAACAATATAATACGTACAGGATGTAACAGATCACACCAATGCTCCACATGTCAGTGACATAGCTAATGGCCTCATAGTTGATCACCTCAGGAGCCACAAACTCAGGTGTTCCAAAGAGGACCTTGAGAGATCCAGAGTCCTCTGTCGTGAGAAGAAAATCAGATCAGATGGTAGAAAGAAAAACAGAGAGCGAGAGATGCTGTTAGGTGTTGTGTTGTGGTTGTAATTTTAAAGCTAAGAAAACTGGATGTTTTTGGTGGGCTGTACATACCTAATCTTCGCGCAAGGCCAAAGTCAATGAGCTTGATCTTGCTGCCTGTCTTGTTGACACACATGATATTCTCTGGCTTAAGGTCCAGATGCACGATGCCCTGTTTGTGTATAAACTGAACTCCATCGATAATCTGGAGCATATACTTGATAACCTCACGCTCGGAGAGCTCAAAATCTTCATCGACAATTCGCTCGAATAACTCTCCACCAGAAATCCTGTAGTGAAAATGACAGTCAGTTAATAATTTAAAATTGGGTGCCATTTGAACTCTTTTAAATAAAGTGGGTTTGAGTAAAACTGAAATGGAATGGGTAGAGCTTTGATTGACTACCTGCTAATAAGAGGGTAATTCTTTAAATCAAACATTGTATAAGAAAATATGAATTAAATTATAAATTATATACCTAATTAAATATTAATTAAATTATGTATGATTATTATGATGTTATGATTCATATTTTCTTATTATTAATACATAACAAGAAAATAGTTAATATATAAAATTAACTCATTTTATATTTACTGGAAAATGAATATAAAATTAATTATAAAATTAAAATAAACCAGCAAGCAGTAAAACATATTACCATGTAAATACATCTCTCACTTTATTGATTTATTTATAAAATTAAAAGTAAATAATTGTGAAATATTTGCCTGTGAGTTGAAGTGTTACCAAATAATACAATGTTTTCTTTGACACTAAACAGAACCGTTTCTGTTGGACTAATGGGTTTGCAATCTTCCCAGGACTAATAATTTGAACTAAGCTGCACTAAAATATCAGTTACATGTGTTTTACTGAAAATACAACAAATCTGTGATCATCCAATAGAGACATTTAATAAAGTATCATGTTTTCAAATTGTATGAAACATAGAGAACAACTGAAGTTATATGTAGCGAGCTGAGCAAAGATTGCATTGTTACTGTTTTCTCTTAAAACACCCTGCTTCTCATACAGTGAGCAGATCCCACACTCAACGTGAGATTCAAATCTGCACCTTTTTTCCATCATGGCTGCCAAGCTAAGGACGAACATACCCTGCTTTCAGTCCTCCCTCCATTTCATTTTCAAGCTCTATATAAGGACAAGTGACAAGCGCTTCTGCAATCATACACCACTGTCTGTGTGCTGCTCACTCCTTAAAAAGCCAATCTGGTAATTTGTGGGTGTTGAAGAGAGAAATTACTTTTAAACATCTCTGTGAGTTAAGAAAAGCGTGACTGCAGAAAGTACAACAGAGTTTACGGAGAATTAAATCTCAGTTAATTCCATTCGGAACATTGCATGAGCACATCGCCTGTAGACAATAGATGAAAAAAGAATATAGAGCCTTTGTGCAGTTAGGTGTATTATTGTCCTTAAATTTAAAAATGTAAAAATGGCTTTGCTATAACTAATTCAATTTCTTATGAATGAATTTCTTAACTATGTTTGGTTGAACTAGGTGTCACAATGTGGACACATCAACGTATTAAGTTATATAACTGATTCACTTACAAAACTTTTTATGTAGAAGTTTTTGTGAACTTACATTTCCATGACCATCACAATATCGGACTTCCCCTCAAAAGCGTCCACACACTGTACAAGCTTTGGGTGGTGGAGGCTGTTCATGATGCCAATCTCCTGCCTGACATTTTCCTTTTCCTTCTGGGAAAAAGCTTTAATGAACTTTCCAGCCCAAACCTTTTTACTTGACTTCTCAACCAGTTTAAAGACTTGCCCGAATTTGCCACTAAAAGAAAAAAAAATACAACAAAAGATCATCCAGGGAAACCGTGTGTTGTTGAATCTCATTTGTGAGAAATCTGACAAATATGACAAGTATCTTACGTGCCCAGGCGATCCTCCACATCATAGAAATCCTTAACACTACAGTCTTTCTTTATGACCACATCTCTGTACTCTGGTTCTTTGTCTGAATCTGGAGAGTTGTGGGATAAGAGAAAAAAGCTCAGCTGACAGATGGCTTCGTTTATTTATTTATTTTTTATTTATAGCTTAGTGCAAAAAAAAAAAAAAAAAAAAATATATATATATATATATATATATATATATATATATATATCCCAGCGATGGATTGGCGCCCTGTCCTGGGTCTATCTGCCCAGCGCCCGAGATGGGCATCCCCTGGATGGGCATGGGGAACCCCACCGCGACCCTAATAGAGGATAAAGCGGGAGAAAATGAATGAATGAATATATATATAATGCAGCAGTGCCACTGTAGTTTTGTTTAAAGGCCTCAGTGACACTGCTGGGATAGGAATGATGCACAAACCAAATAATACCTGCTTTGTGGTGCTACTATTGGGGCCCTGATCATTAGAGAACTGAGAACATGGACAAGTGGAGTAAAAAGTGCATCCTGAAGATTTTATATATAAAAATAAAAATGGACTTCATTGGTATTTTTACAGAATGGATTGGTAGCTGGATGGATGGACTGATGTTTTTATTAGAACACATTATTATATAACATTATTTAACTAGCGGATTTAAAATACGCACCCTCATCAGACACTGCAGCCTCTGCTTCCTCTTCTTTTTTAACTAAGAAAAGGAAAAAACATATTGATTTCATTAAAAAAAAAAATATTTATAATTATTAATTACAAATGATTAACATAATTTTGTCTAGCAGTTTTCTATTTTTAGAACTTTTTTTTACCTGGTTCTTCTGGTTCTCCCACAGTCACAGGTACAGATTCGGCACTGGGTTCTCCAATGCCATACATATTAACGGCACGCACACGGAACTTGTACTGGCGATCAGGGAGCAGGTCCTGGACGTGATAGGAGGTGCTGTTACATGAGGTAAGCTCACTCCACTTGTCATCCAGGGAGTTCCAGATCTCTATGTTATATGACTTTACGATGCTGCCACCATCATAAGTGGGTCCATACCAGGACAGGGTGAGTGAGGAACAACGGATATCAGAGGCAGCCGGGACACCTGCCGGTGGATCAGGCTTATCTGGGGTAGATATTCAAAAAGCTGTAGTAAATAAATTTTATATTTTACATTTATATGTTTATATATATAGTATTTTATTAGCATTTGCAATCAATTATACAATCTGTAACTGACTTCTAAGGTAACACGTCATTACAATTAATGGTGTGTTTTTTCCAGTTTTATTGTGGAAAAAAACAGTTTAATGTGGCAAAATGTGAGCCAAATGGCTTTTCATACAAGACCTTTTCAATTTTAAATGGAAAAATCTGTGGTCCGAGTCTCATTGGAATGTTTATTTGCTTTAATTTAGCTCAGAAGCCGCAAACTGATTATAAGCTGATGAATGTCTATGTGCTTTTTACTCACTCACTACAAAATAACACATTAAACTAGAAAAACAATATCAGCATCATTAAATATGTTGTTCTGTCTAAATAATGTTGTTATGTCTAATAATAATTTGGCCTGTATTCTTTTTCATTGAGAGTATTTTTTGCCATTTTACAGCAAAATAATTTAGTACATTTATACTTTTAATTTAATCAAAACAGTCATCATCATTTTTAAATTATTAAATAATTAGTTCTCTTAATTAATTGTAGGTGTGTTTTGGCTGTAACATGCAATAAACCTATCACTTTGTGTGTCACTTTGGAGGATTGCTATTTTAACGGTGCAGTTTTGTGTTATTGTAGAACAATGATATTTTATTTTGTATTCTGTTTATTGTTGATATAAAACTTTGTATAGCTGTGCACTACTTCATGTCCATGTGTGCGTAATAAACGGGGTATATTCGCGTGTGGTGACAATTCACTGGCGAGATAGCAATTAACCTCCGACTGTTGATGTCTGTCTTAATTGTTTTTAGTCAAAGGTGCACGTGTTCCGTTATCAAGATAGCAATACATCAGAAATATACCCGAACACACCTCATTTCGATACCACAGTGCCCAGGGGCAGATATATTCAAAAGCATTATCGCTATTAATCCGGAAGGTGTGAAAATAGACAGTGTTGGCAGGGTGTAAGATAGCAATGACCATTGTGACATGCCTTGCACAGGGTGTAGAAAATAGCCCCTTGACTAAAACACACAGTCCTGACTTAAACCCCATGTAACACATTTTCATAAACTAAAGCAGGGATGTCATGCAAGGCTTGCTCATGCGACTTCATTGTCTGATCACAAATTATCTCCTGCATGAACATTGTTACTCTCCTACGATTTGTAAATGCAAAAATATATTTAGCAAATTTACCATGGCTTATTAGGCCTGCAAGGTATTTTAAAAGTGGATGTTAGAAATTGGCTATGATGGAGCAAAACGCAGGGAAACACCCTGGATACTTCGCCAGTCCGATGCATGGCAGACAATCACACATACACATTAATACACATATTTAAATTTAAAGCCAGATATTTGGGAAAAACTGCACCGAACCCAAACATCTACAAGTAGAATATGCAAAATCCACACCGCAAGGACCTTGTTCACCCACATCCAATAACTTTCTTGCTGTGATGTAAATCTGATACTCACTGTGGCACTATGACATGATTATTTCTCAATTTGATATCTTAGTATAAATCATGGCCTATATGTACCCCACACCCCGACCTGATACCAAATACATGTTACTACGTAAAACATGCTGATTTTGCTCAATTAGTGTGCTGGGGCATACCTACAACAGTGAGGTTGAGTGAAACCTGCTTAGTGCCGTATTTGTTCTGCAGCTCCAGTGCATAGCAGCCACAGTGGTCCTGGTCACTTGCTGCGATTGTCAGCAGACTACTGTTCTCTGTGGTCTCGATAGTAATGCCTCCACTTCCTGTCTGAATCTAGATTGGAAACAAATTGGCCAAATGTCAGTGTGTCTGAAAGTACTGAACTCAATTTTTCATGCAGTGAGTCACATTAATGCAAAATAAATGCAGACAAACTCAATTTTAAATGTGCTACCAAGAAAATAAAAAATAAAAACTTCATCAATAGCCATTCCTGTTTATATTTCTCCATTTGTACTTACTGTTTTTTTGAACTTGAGCCAGTTGCAGGTTATGGGTGAAGTGCCACCAAAACTGCACAGCAGCTCAACCTTCTCTCCTGCTCTGATCTTCTGATCTCCAGGAAACTGTTGAACCTGGGGAGCAGAACCTTTAAACAAGAGAGAAATCAAAGATTGCATAAAACTTAGCCCAACCTTTTAGAATACATTATTAAAACATATATGATTAAACATACACTTCACTTTGGTAGGTTCACCTGCTTGTATCTACACTCAGCTGTTTTGCTGGTTCAGTATGTAATAAGTGGAGTTGAATTAATGGACAAGTGCATAGGTTTACTCCATCCATCCATTATCTTCCGCTTTATCCTATATTAGGGTCGCGGGGGGGTCCCCCATGCCCATCCAGGGGAGAACGTCTCGGGCGCTGGGCAGATACACCCAGGACAGGGCGCCAATCTATCGCTGGGCACACACTCACTCACACAAACACACTCTATTTGGGGCAATTTGGAGAACTCAATTGACTTGATCCATGTTTTTGGACTGTGGGAGGAAACCGGAAAACCCGGAGGAAACCCACGCGGACACGGGGAGAACATGGAAACTCCACCCAGATGGGGATTCGAACCGGGAATCCCTAGCGCTAAGCCACCGTGCCACCCTTACAAGTGCAGAGGTTTACTCAATAAAGTAAAATTATCCAGCACATTTACTGCCATGGGTGGTGCGGTGGTTTAGTGGTTAGCATGTTTGTCTTTCGGCGCTGGGGATCCGTGTTCGAATCCTGATCTCTGTGGAGTTTTCTTGTTCTCCACATGGGTTTGCTCTGGGTTTTCCGGTTTTCTTCCACTTTCCAAAAGCATGGATTCAATTGGCTCTTTTTTATCGCTTCTATACAGAACGTGTGTGCTTGTGTATGTGCTCAGCAATGGATTGATGCCCTGTCCTGGCAGTATCTGCCCAGCACGTGAAATGCTCTACCCTGGATGGGCATGAGGAAACCCCAGTGACCCTCTAGAATTAATGTCATATTGTGTCAATAGTATTTTAACTAAACTCAAGCCCTAAATCTTGGAACTGATTGAACCTGTGCTTTAAATCTGACTTAATTCCAAATCACGTGACAAAAATGAATTCTGCCAGTGAAGAAATCTTACCCTGTTTGATGGGAGACTTTGGGGCTGGTTTCTTTTTTATCCTGGCTTCATCTGGACAACACACACAGTGTCCATAGATTAGTAAAGGAAAAAAATTACCTCTTGTAATATTGTGTGCTCTCGTGTACTGTGTATCCTCATGCAATATAAAGTGCCTAAAGGTTATCAAAAAGCGGCTACTTAAAATCTTTATCATTTATACCACACAATACCACACTGGTACTGGTTTCATATTCATATATCACTAAATAAATCAAATGTCTATTAGTCAGCAATTATTTTGCAAAGTCTGAGTCAACAAACTGGATTTTTAGGAAAGCATGGTCTTGTTCAGCATCCCAGGAAGAACGACTGTCTTGAGTTACCGCCTGCTGGAATTCTCCTTCTATGGACATGCTAAAAATAGAGTCTTAAGATCCAGGAAATGGTGCTGGCGTACTCCCCGTTATTTATTCTACCATCGATATCTGTCAAGAAACAATGCATCATATAAACTTTACTAATGCTTCAGGACTGTTCTGAAAACATAGACAAGGGGACGCGCTAAAGTGGCAGCTGGCACTGAAGAGAGCAGCTTCACTTCTATCTTTTGCTTTGTCTTTGTCTCATTTTCTGTACTTGTTCTCTGCTTTTAAAGGAGTTTTACTCATTAATGACCATATCTGTGACAGACAACTTTTTTTTAAGAAGTAAAATCTTCTCGAGCAATTTCAAAGGGCGCATCTTAAAGTTTCAATCCAAACTCGCACCCCTTTTATGGAGATCGCGAGTTAGGGGCATAGAAGTCAAGCTGACAAGACATTTTTTATCACCATCATTTTACAAGGCAATCCGTCGATTGTGTTCTTGTCCATTTTACATGCAGTAAGGAAGATTTAGGATTTTACTCCCATGTTTGGATCCAACACAAACTTGGTCATGAAACACTGTAACACTTACTTTCTGTTGTGGGCGTTGCTGAACTTTTCCTGTTTTTCTTTTCTGCTGATGGATCTGATGGGTCTATAAAAAACAACACATACAGCCGTTTGTATGCCTCTGTAGTACGGCAGCTTCAAAATGCATGGACATTTCTCTGTAATTTTTTGATAAAGGCTGAAAATGAGTGCTTGGAACAAAGTCAGAACAAAACATCAGTGTCATAGTGTTGCTTTTTCTGCATTTCATAGGTGCTTGATTTCATGGATGTATACAAATCAACACATACTGCTGTTTTATATCTTCATGCAATACAGCAGCTTTGAAATACATGGACATTTCTCTGTAATTAGTGAAGTTAGTCCAATTCAAATGTCTGTTGTGGATCACTTAATAGAACAATGAGGAAAACTTGGAATTTTACCGTCCACTTGGACCATACAGGAGCATTCGGCTTTTCCATGTGTGTTTTCTGTTTTACAGGTGTAGCGACCCTCATCTTCCGGAAGGGCCTTGTCTATGGAGAGTGAACACTTGCTCCCTTAAAGCAGAGTGTTAGAAAGAATATTAATCTAGTTAATATTATTAAAATATTATAAAATTTCTGGCCATAACGGTACAATGAAAAATCTAAAAAAAAAATAGCTACAGACTTCTTTATAATTAAACTTAGCACAAATAACTCATATTAAATAACTCATGCTAATAAGTGTAAACATTTGCTGTCACATAAAATGAAACATATAAAAAATGTTTAAAGTGCTGATATAGAGAGGGTTTTCTTATACATTATGGAACTTTATAAAACACACAATTAAGAGTTGATTAGTGTGCTATTTCGATTTTATACCACATTACATAAAGTAACATGTTAAATCAATGCTGTCTATGTGAACCGGTCAGGATCATACCTTCTGGGATAAGATGATAAACTTTGATGGCTTTACAACTTTCCCATCCAATGTCCATGTGACAACAGCAGGGGGGTCAGAAGTCACTGTGCACTCCAATCTCAGCCTGTCCCCATCAAACACAGTGACATCACTCAGTGGCTGTGTGAAAACTGGGGCCTTGCCCTTACTTTTCATCCCTGCATCTTGCCCGTTTAGTGAATTCGGAATGCTTTTCTTCTCAGCTGAACCTCCATCCACATCGCTACCCTTTGTCTGATTGATGGTCCCAGGCTTGATTTTTGCCTCTGCTGCCCCTCCGTCAATCTTCTTCTCTTTGTTCGGGATGTCCTTTTTCTCCAAATCCACGACAACATTATTTTTCTCGATCCCTCCTTTGTTCACTGGAGTGTCCTTTTTGTTATCAACAGCTACATTTACCCCATTAATGCTACTTTGCTTATCCTTAGCAGTTATTACTGGAGGAGCTGGTTCCTTTATGCTGTTCTTCTCCGGTTCTGTGGTCTTCTTCTTATTGAGTAAGGACCTGAAGTCTGCAGGTGCACCACTGGCAGTTGGCTCTGGCGGAGGAGGTTTGGGTGAGCCTCCCTCCTTC
Organism: Corydoras sp. C115; assembly: GCA_019802505.1. Lineage (NCBI taxonomy): Eukaryota > Metazoa > Chordata > Actinopteri > Siluriformes > Callichthyidae > Corydoras > Corydoras sp. C115. Next base: position 619,649 of record JAFMOC010000136.1, read on the forward strand.
TTCCCTAACACGGCTCGGAAGTCCACCTTGGCTGGGGTGTTCGTCTTGATCTCTGGCCTTGATTTAGGCCCCGCACCGGACTTTAGATTCGCCCTGAAGTCCATCTGTCAGCCACTCTTCTTCTTGTAGCGCAAAAAAAGTTTTAAAAACACTGTTTTTCTGAGTTCTCGTCGTGTTGGTATATTCGGTTCCTCCTTTGTAGTGAGGTCCTTGTTATAATGTAGCTTCTGTCTGGAGACCCTGCTCCGACTGTGGATCACTCCCAGCTGCTTTATTCCCACTGGTCGTATTACAGTCGTCCTGGGCTAGATTGAGGGAGGAGAAAAGTGAAAGAGCAAGAGAAAGGTGACAGTGAGTTAGTGGGATATCGAAAGGGAGGGAGAGGGATGTTCTTTTAAAAAGAAGGATGGTTAAGAAGCATACTTCCATTCTTCAGTCTATAATAGGTTAATTAGAAAAGGGGACACGTTTTCGTGTCTGCTTGGCATCAGTGGGGACCTCCTTCCCATATAAGGGAAATGATCCAGTGCATGGGCAAAATTGCAGCAGTACAGTGCTGAGAGACAAAAACAGCCCAAGAGCTGAAAACAGTATTTTTAGAGATAAATTGACAAAACATTCAAAAGCAGAAAGAAAAAAGACAAACAGTTTTTGAGGGAGGAGTCGGAGCAAGCCCAAAGACATGATGAGAGAGTGGGTTAATTGTGGGAAACGATGATAATCTCGTTCTGCTTAGAAATTTAAGATTTGAAGATTGGTACAGACTGAAATCAAGCACTGGACACAGAGTGAAAACAAAACATTTAAAGAGAAAATAAAAGTGAAAAATCAGCTTGTCACATTATTAGTAAAACTTTTTTTTTGTTTAAGAAAAAAAAACATGCAAAAGTGTATTCTTGTTGTTCTGTCTGCTTTTGGACTGAAACCAGAATGTTCAATAGGTGTTTGTTTGGATCTACCTAACCTGCTGACCTCTTCAGAAATGGAAGCCCTTTCAGTGGGTTTCTCCAAGAGACATTCCACTAATAAGGGCTGTGTCACATGTAGCCAACAGTTTATATTAAAATGTTACTTTGCCTGCCTTATATGGTCAGAAACATCAGTTACATTGCTGCACTCTGGGTGTGTGTGTGTGTGCGTCGGGTGTGTGTGTGTACTTGAACCATGGCTTAGTAAGAACTCTAAATGAGCATAAGAAAAGACTTTGCTGTTATTACTTTGACAAGATGTTCCTACATTTAAACTAACTGTTAAAAGCATAAAAAATGAGATGAATTAGTCATTATTTTATTCTATTCATAATATTTATAATTTCCCAATATTTTTGACCCTTTTAATGCCTACTAAACTCATGAGGTCATTTAACAGACACTTAAAAGTATCCATGTGGACCATGATGGTTAAGGGTCTTGCTCCAGGGCCATATTAACAGATTTGTTGGATTTGGGATTTGAGCCCACAACCTGTGGCTTAATAGCCCAATACCCTGGTGACTGGTGTGCTGCACTTGTAGATTGCTTTGCCTTTACCCTTCTGACCAGATCACCCCAACAAGCTCGATGGGGATTAAATCTAGACCTTGTGCAGGTCATTCCTTTCTTTAAAGTCTGGTATTTGTCTTTCAAGCCAGTTCCTACAGAAGTATATTTTGGGTCATTGTCTTGATGTAATATGAACTAATTACCAAAAAACACCACAACCTTTAGATTGCTTATTAGCAATAATATTAAATATTAATATTATTAAATTATTACAGTTCACTGCAGCACTGTGCTCTGACAAAAATGGTGAAATGAAGTGAATTCAATAGTGAATTTTCTAAGATGTACTATTTTTCTAATTAAATGTGTTGGAAGTGTTCAATACATATTTAGCAGTTTTGGGGTTTCCTTTTTTGTCCAGGATTATAGAGAGAATCTGTGGAATCTTTTAATTTTATGTAAGCCCATAATATTTTATGCAAGTTAATAAAATTATCTAATTATTAGGGTTATTATTTGTTAAATAATTGTTATATTACTTTATTGTAAAGCCTCTTGTTTCCCTTTGTTTACTAACACAAAATTCTGCATCTCTGAGCCCTTCCACTCAGAACATCCGCAAAATAATATTATCGTGGTTATCATGACAAAACTTCCTGAGTTGATTATCCAGCAGGATGTTGTTTGCTTACAGTAAAGAACTGGGTGTATATTTCAGTTCAGACTGAAAATGTTTTAAGTGAGTCTTAGCACCACGGTGAGGATGAAGCACCAGACGATTAGATTCCTCACTGGAACAATTTGGGGTTTACTTATTGTGTTATGGTAAATATGGAAATATTGAGTTATGGTAAAGGGGAAGCAGATCCAGAGATTGTCCTGTAGGCCAGAGTCAGTGCTAGTACTGAATTATGATTTTATACAAAGTAGCTCAGTGGTTAGGGTGTTGGCTTGTCAATCCGAAGGTTGAGGGTTTAATTCCCAGGTCCAGTTAAGTTACCAATGTGTGTGCTTGAGCAAGACCCTTAACCTTCATTGCTCCAGGGTTCTGTCCCTGTGTTCCGACCCCAGCCATCAAGTTGGGTTACTTGTAAGTCGCTTTGGATAAAAGCGTCTGCTAAATAACCGAATACAATGCAATGTAATGCAAATGCATAATAGCTAGGCTTACACCTGTGATCTGCAACACCTGCAGGTGCATCTGAACAATGCTTCTTTGGAACTGTTTAGGCACCCCCACGATTCTGGGTAGTCATAGTCAGGACTGCACTGTAAGTCATGCCATGCTAGTTGAATTAAAGAGCTTTTTAAATTAAGTCGCATTACGTGCTGCTGCGTAACGTTATTAAAACCACCAGATCATTCATTTATTGAAATTTAATGGAATGTACCATATATAGCTACAAACACAAAAGTCAGTTTGATTATTTCCACATTTGGAAAGTTATGCAGATAGATAACTGCTAATCAGCATTACTAATCTTAACTGAATGTAGTCCAGTGATTAGACGACAGGCTGGGAAACTAAAAAACAAACAGTACAAACAGAATGAAAGGAATGTTTTTGAATAAATGAGGGCCAGCAGACAGGAGCATGTTCATCTCTTTTTGTGATAAATATAATTTATTGGTATTAGCGTGTTTATTCCTACTTGTACATAACAATAGGACGATATTACACACACACACACACACAAAAAAACAATATCCCCAAGAGTACAGTACAGGTCAAAAGTTTGGACACACTTCTTGCTCCATTGTCTATTTCCTCCTCTTACCATATAGATGGACTTTGTAGTTTTGCAGTTACAGACTGTAGTAAATCTGTTTTATTGTGTTTGTTAGTCTGTTGGTTCTCTGTTGGTCAGGACCATTACAGAACAGGTATCATTTGGGTGGTGGATTGTTTATTGTCAGTTCTGTACCTGATATTTTATTAACAATATATTTTACCATATTATCCACCTTAATAAGTAACATGATCTGGATCAGATCATCTGAACACTTACCACATGGCAGCAGTTTTATAAAAATAAACCTGTAGTTCAGCATTCATTTTAACATAAGTGCTTTATGTAATGAAGTAACATCTGCACAATTAAAGCTGAACTTCCCAGCTCACAACTTCAGCCACAGAAACCCCAACCTGCATCCTGCATTAAGCAGATGGAAGGAGAGGAATGTGAAGAGTGCAGTGAAGAAAATAAGCCATGACGCTGGAGATTGGAGAGATTCTAGCCCAGGAGAGACTCTTGTAAGGGTCAGTGTTTACACGACATCATGTGTGGTCCATCTTGCATTGACATCAGCACCATATATGTTCAGAGCAAGCCCTGTACTTACTGATCAATCAAATTCCTCTAGTTCCTTGCTATGTAAAGTCAGCTGTGACCGAGCATATCAAGATAAATTATGTCTAGGTACTAATCCCACTTTTCTATTTTTGGTCCTATGCTACATGCATTCAGTGACGCATTATTGGAGTGGCCTCTCACAGCGTGAACTTACTGTAGTATTTGGATACATGACTTCAAGCCACCTCATCGGTACTCACCCATCACCTCCATTCACGTTCATTTTAGTTATTGTTTATATAACGCTTTTCATTGGTGTTGTATTTACGTTTACTAGGCGTCTAACTTTCTATTAGAATATTGCTACTGTGATTACATACTGTGACTTTTGTCTCCATCGCATCTGTGACACTGTGTAAGGGCAAGAGTCCGTTTTAACAAAAACAATTTTTATTTTATTTTTTGTTTATTACTTAAATTGTACAATTGCACAGTTAAAAGTCAGGGATAAAACAAAACTGCTAAAAATTCAAAACATTGATCAGATTTACTCTGAAAGCAGAAAATAACTTTTTTTTTTTTTTTTATGAAAAACATATTTACAAAAAAAAGATCAGCAATATTAACAAGTCCAACGGTCTGGGATCAGAAGCTGAAGACATATCTGTCTCCTCAGTCCAGCCATCTCTCCATCCACCACCGCTTCATGTGATCATCCACACACGGATGCGTAAACCTAATGTAACAGCTGAAAGTAAATGTAATCAGTCCTCCAGGATATAGTTGGGGTTCACCACCAGGGTAACATCCTCCTCCTGGCCTTCAGTCCCACTAGACTTGCTGGATCCCTTTAAACCAGACTGAGACAGTTCGATGAGGATGCAGTCCTGCAAAAAACAGAATTTCGGTTCATCAGCTTTACATGAAAATATGGCACTGATTAATTACTCATGTAAAACAAGAAGGTTTGTTTCTTACATAATGCACTAATCGGTGGATGACCTTCTCAATCATAGCCTTTTTATTAATGAGCTCAATCTCAGAGTCGATCTCGGATTCGATCTCCTTTAGATACCAATTGACCACTGCGCTCTTCTTCAGTCCCTCTTCATCTTCACCTGAAAACATAAGCATTATTGTAAATGCTAGATCTTTCTATTAAATAATACTAGAAAGCCTATCAAATAACTCATTCATTATCTTTCGCGTGGGCGGCACGGTGTCTTAGTGGTTAGCACGTTCGCCTCTCAGCGCTAGGGATTCCCGGTTCGAATCCCCATCTGGGTGGAGTTTCCATGTTCTCCCCGTGTCTGCATGGGTTTCCTCCGGGTTCTCTGGTTTCCTCCCACAGTCCAAAAACATGGATCAAGTCAACTGAATTCTCAAAATTGCCCCATATAGAGTGTGTCTGTGTGAGTGAGTGTGTGCCCAGCGATGGATTGGCGCCCTGTCCTGGGTGTATCTGCCCAGCGCCCGAGATGTTCTCCCCTGGATGGGCATGGGGGAACCCCACCGCGACCCTAATAGAGAATAAAGCGGGAGATAATGAATGAATGAAAGGATTATCTTTCGCTTAATTCTCTGTTAGGGTCATGGGGGGGGTTCCCCCACGACCATCCAGGGAAGAATGTTTTGTGCGCTGGGCTGCCATAAAATACACTAAAAGAGTTGCAGTTGGACGCTGACACGTTACATATCATATGTTGTGTCAATTCAGAAAAGCCTTCTTTCATTAGAGCTCTTCCTAAAGGTATATTAGCATGCATGGCTTATGTACTGGGGTTCTAAGTTGTCCGTGTCCTCTGCTGTACATGAACCAGAATGGGGAGACAGCCACTGCGCTGTTTGTCCAGGCAATGGGCTGCTTACTGCCCTTACTGCTCTCCAGCATGTTCAGAGCAGTAGCTTGGGACTGGATCAACATACAATGATGTAAACTTACTTTATAGTAAAAGCAGCGCCACCTACAGCATGTTTCTTTATGTAGGAGTCATGTTTGCACCTAAGGTGTCATATATGACTATACATGGTATGTACGATGTGTACATACACTATTATTATATTTTTTCGATGTCATGAAAGAACACTTATTATGTATATATTTATTAGTATAATAATATTAATCATAATCCAAAAACATGGATCAAGTCAATTGAATTCTTAAAATTGCCCCATATTTACATATTTTCCAGCATGGTGTTTTGTTTCATGCTAAATGCACCACCTACCCTCCTCAGTCTGGCGCAGGTGCAGCACTAAAAGGTTAGAGATTCGTTTGTACTCGGCGAAGGACAGGCGCAGAGAGGGTTTGCTGTTCTGGCTTTCGCCGTTCACCCCGTTGGTGTCTTCGTGCCCGTTTACTTGTCCGTTCACGGGTCCGTCGGCCTGACCGTTGGGAACGTCGTGACCTACAAAGAACCATGAACTGGTTAAAGTTTGAAAGCTTAAAACTAATTCAACAGTCTTCTCTCGACCGCTCTTTAGTTTACCATTCATCTGCGTCCCCTCCTCATCCATGGCCTCGTCTTCTTCCTCCTGGTCCAGGTTGATGTCAGGCGTCTCCACACGAATAATGGACTTGTTGAGCAGCCTGAATGCCTCTTTGACATGTTTGGGCTGCACCTAAGAAAGGAAAGAAGTGTTGGTGCTACAATAATAAGGAATAATAAAAAATATCCATTAAAATTATGGCGGGCGGCACGGTGGCTTAGTGGTTAGCACGTTCTCCTCTCAGCGCTAGGGATTCCCGGTTCCAATCCCCACCTGGGTGGAGTTTCCACGTTCTCCCCGTGTCTGCGTGGGTTTCCTCCAGGTTCTCCGGTTTCCTCCCACAGTCCAAAAACATGGATCAAGTCAATTGAATTCTCAAAATTGCCCCATATAGAGTGTGTCTGTGTGAGTGAGTGTGTGCCCAGTGATGGATTGGCGCCCTGTCCTGGGTGTATCTGCCCAGCGCCCGAGACGTTCTGCCCTGGATGGGCATGGGGAACCCCACCGCGACCCTAGTAGGACCTGTGTTGTGCACGCTGGGGCTTGGTTATTACGTAGCAGTTGTACATAGGGTGGCATATCAGTGCTCAAGCATGTCCATCACAAAGGCAGAGCGCTGCAAGAGGCACACACTCCCCGCTGGCTGACCGCATGCTGTAAACCATGATATGTTCATCTTAAGCGGAAGCAGAGCACCATAAGCAGCACACGCCCTCATGCTCTACCTCCTGTAAACAGCAGGGATGGACAGGGGCTCCTCCCAGCGTCTTAGCGTGGTCGCTGCAGCAGCTTCAGACCCAAAGCTCCCTCTTTTTGGACTTTTTATTTGTTATCTTCTGCTTAATTCTCTACTCGGGTTGTAGGGGTGCAGGTTCCCCATGCCCATCGAGGGGAGAATGTTTTGGGTGCTGGGCAGATTTACCCAGGACAGGGTGCCGATCTATCACTTGGCACACAAAAAACACACTATATGGGGCATTTATAATTCAGAGCATTCAATTTACCTTAAATCCATGTTTTCAGACTGTGGGAGGAAATCGGAGAACCTGGAGGAAACCCACACAGACATGGAGAGAACATGGAAACTCCATGTGAACTCCATGTTGAATCTGGATCCCCAGCACCGAGGCGGAACGTGCTAACCATTAAGCCGTTGTGCTGCACTTTTTGGATTTTTATAGGGGTGAGCTGCAATATTTGCTGATTCGACAATTCGATTCGGAGAACCGTAGTCGACTATGAACCTCATAGTCGAATGTACCATTTTGACCACATGGGGGTGTCCATGGCTGCTGCTAAGCATTAGTTTTACATGAGATGTCTTTGTTTTCGTTATATATATAGCCTTTTGTCAAATAAAATCATCCTAATTTCTAGAAAAAAAAAAAGAAAAAAGAAAAACAAAAAAAAAAGGTTTTCTTTTGTTAGAAAAACAAGTAAAATATATATTAAAAAAATCTTTTTTAAAAACTATGCTTATAGCGCCATCTTGTGGTGAAATTTTAACTGATTCGACTATCAGTCGACTATAGGGAAAATCTGACGAATCAGATTCGACTACGAAAATTTGTAGTTGAATACAGCCCTAGATTTTTAATGTAGGGCGTGCTGTACCGTTGTGCATGTGCAGTGCATCAGTGCTGCGTACGTTCTTTCGTTGTTATCTTGATTACACGCCATCACACTCATGGACAGCTGAACATTAAAACACTACTTCTGGACTCATTCTCAACACTCTCAACCAGTCTTCTTCCATTCTCACCTATTTAACTGTCCATTACAGTATTGCACTAGCACTTTATTTAAATACAATCTGCAAATTGCACAACCGTCATGTTTACAGGTGTGTCTGTGCGTGTGTGTGTGTATGAGGAATGCTAATTTGGGTATGTCTGTCACTTATTTTGCACTGTGAGCTATTGTAACCAAAGACAAATTCCTTGTATGTGTGAACATACTTGGCCAATAAAGTCTGATTCTGATTCTGATTCTCACCTCGTCGCAGCAGTGCATTCTGGCCATGCTTTCCGACAGGCGAATCATGCTCTCCAGCTGACGCACAGTAATTCTCCAGGCTGATTTGGTCACACCCGAGCCGTCTCGCTGCCGTAGGCGCTTGTACTGCTCAACGATGAAGTCCTCCGATTCCTTTGAGATCTTATAAAACACACACACAGACGGCCAGGTTCAAACCCACATCTAACAACTGATACATCAGAATAAATAGATCATTTACATTTACATTTAGTCATTTAGCAGACGCTTTTATCCAAAGCGACTTACAAATGAGAACACCACAAGTCAGAAGCCATGGAGAAAACCAACTATACTGTAAATTCATCAAACCTGATTGTTATTCGATGCTGCGCCCCCCCTTTTTTTATTTATTTATTTGTTTTTTTTTACAACAGGTATTTGTTAAAGAGATGCGTCTTCAGTAGTTTCTTAAAACTGTTTAGTGATTCTGCCTTACGGACAGAGTTGGGAAGATCGTTCCACCGTTTTGCAGTGGTGAACGCCACAGAGTGAGAATTAGCTCCTCGGTGAGGTGGAATCACCAGGCGGCGATCATCACTGGAGCGAAGTGAACGAGTCGGAGTGTATTTTGAAAAGATAGAGTGAAGGTAGGAGGGGGAAGATCCAGAAATGGTTCTTCATGCCAGAGTCAGTGACTTGTACTGAATGCGAGCAGCCAATGGAGGGAAGTGAGTGATGGAGTGACATGAGTTCGCTTGGGCGGGTTGAACACGAGTCGGGCTGCAGAGTTCTGAATTAGTTGAAGAGGTCTGATTGTGGAAGCTGGGATACCGGCAAGTATCAAATACCGGATACCGGCGCATTACAAAAATCAATGGGACTAGGGGATAGGACTAGGGCTTGAACAAGCAGTTGTGTAGCATGTTCAGTCAAAAAGGGTCTGATCTTCCTTATGTTGTAAAGAAGGAATCTACAAGAACGGGCGGTTTTGATCACATGATCAGAGAGTTTAAGGTGGGAGTCTATTGTGAAACCAAGGTTCCGGACCGATCATTTACTGTTATATCTGTATAACATATGTATAACATATGTTATAAAAATGCACCAGCTTTTTGTCCATAACACTGCCAGAGCACCGTGGCAACGACAATCTGTCGAGGAGGATTTGTTCACTCGAGAGCTTTGGTCCTCACAAGGTTTCTACTGTAAAGAAAAACAACAGGGATTTTTTCTTGCTGTTGTCACTTCTGCTTGCTCAGGGGGTTCAGGCTCATAACACTGTAAAGCTGCTATGTGACAATGTACTATTGTAACAAGCGCTATATAAATTAATGAACTTGAATTGAGTTATTTTATTGGAGCCCATCCCCATGATGTTAGATTCTGCTGATTACTATTGTACAGATTGAATCTTGTTGCATCATGATTTGCAATCATCATGACATCAGTGTGTCTTTTTGTTATCATAAGAACGGGAAAAGTATGTACAGGCATTTAGTAATTCTCCTCTAATTATTCATGGGTTTGTTTACCTTTGGTTTAAACTGACGGGCAAACAGCAGGTATCTACGAATCTCATCCAGATTGTACAGACGATCGACTGAGTTCTCAATCCTGGAGTGCAGATCTACAATGCGTCTTGCGATGGCATAGTCCGTCACCTGAATATAAGAGAGATTATTCAACCATACCATTATCCAGTAAAAAGCAAGACAAATGATATTTAGCCTCTTTAATGTATGCAATTATGAAAAGTGGCAAAAACACACTAACTTTCGCACACTATAAAGGGGCAATTTAGAGCAGCCAATCCGTGTTTTTGACTGTGGAAGGAAATTAGTAGGGCTGTATTCAAATACAGATTTTCGTAGTCGAATCTGATTCGTCAGATTTTCCCTATAGTCGACTGATAGCCGAATCAGTTAAAATTTCACCACAGGATGGCGCTATAAGCATAGTTTTTAAAAAATATATTTTTTAATATATTTTACTTGTTTTTCTAACAAAAGAAAACCTTTTTTTTTTTGTTTTTGTTTTTTCTTTTTTTTCCTAGAAATTAGGATCATTTTATTTGACAAAAGGCTATATATATAACGAAAACAAAGACATTTCATGTAAAAACTAATGCTTAGCAGCAGCCATGGTCACCCCCATGTGGTCAAAATGGTACATTCGACTATGAGGTTCATAGTCGACTACGGTTCTCCGAATCGAATTGTCGAATCAGCGAATATTGCAGCTCACCCCTAGAAATTAGTACCCCAAAACTACACCCAGATTTGGATTAGAACCTGGATCCCCGGCACTGATAGGTGAACGTGCTAACCAATACACCACCCCATTTGTTTCATTCAGTGCATCAAAGACATTAATTATAGCAGAGTAAACTAAAAACCAAAAGCTCACCTCATTGGATTCATCTACTAGGATGAAGAAGAGGTCAAAGCGAGACATGATGGGTGCAGACAGGTTGACATTCTGCTTAAGTGATTTGGTGCGATCATAACGGCCACTGGTGGGGTTCGCTGCAGCCAGGATCGATGTACGAGCATTCAGAGTGGCCTAAAAAAGATCATAGGACGGTCGGTATTGGCAAGAATTCCTGAATCTACAATCATCCCTGTATCAGAACCTTAATTAAACACAGAATTTAACTTTTAAAGATTAGTCCATGCTGAAAACCACAACAATCTCTGAATCAGCGCATTGCTGCGATGTCCAGCAATAACAAATCGATACCTTACAGGCTAACTATCCAAATTCAACCAACATATTTTTTTAGAATCCTTAATTTATTTCAGCAGCATGAAGCGCAATTAATTCACCATGTCAATCATCTGGCAATCATCTAGAAAAAATATATATTTTTATAATTATTGTAAATAATAAATTGAATTAATATATTGATCTACTGTACATGAATGACATTTTATACATTACAGTTGCAATAGGTAACCTGATGATAACTTTATGCCAAATTGGTAATACTGTGGTGCTGGGGGCGGAGCCGGTGGCAGTGAACAGTGATTAGAGCTAATTAATGCACCTGCCGCTGAAAAAAGTGCAGCTTTTATAAATTCAAACATCATGCCACAGAGAGGGAGATACAGGAGCGGGGCAATTGTCAGCGTTTGTATTTTATTGTATTTCATACATAGTATGTTTACAAATACCAACAAGCTTTTTTGGCTCCACCTGGTGCTCAAAATGCAATTTGCAGGAATCCAGCCACAACCAGAGAGCCAAGAGTTTCCCCAACACCAGAAAAGCCCCTCTCTCCCATATGCTCTCCTTTAATCAAATGAAATGACTTTTTTAAATAGATGTAGCAGAAATAGATTTTAAATATGGCATAATTTGCTTAGTTCACTTGTTTCTAAATCCTAGATACTACAAGTAGGATTTAATATAAGTAGTAACTATAAGTATATCCAGCCATTATCTTCTCTATCCTCTATTAGGGTCGCGAGGGGGTTCCCCATGCCCATAGAGGGGAGCACGTTTCGGGCACTGGGCAGATACACCCAGGACAGGGCGCCAATCTATCGCTGGGCACACACTCACACACACTATGGGGCAATTTGGGGAATTGAATTGACCTGGATCCATGTTTTTGGACTGTGGGAGGAAACCGGAGAACCCGGAGGAAACCCACGCGGACACGGGGAGAACATGGAAACTCCACCCAGATTGGGATTCGAACCGGGAATCCCTAGTGCTGAGAGGCAGACGTGCTAACCACTAAGCCAACGTACCGCCCTACTCAGTATATTTGAAAAAAAAATTGCAACCAAGCAATTTTCATGATGCATGTTTTTTATCACAGTTTCAAAAAAAAATCTCCACATACAAAAGTAAAAAGTAATTCCACTGTAGTATATAGTTAAGTATGAATATTATTAGAGCACCTGCAGCTCTATTGATACCACTGTGTTAGTCTTACCTTGACTCCCGCTTTGGTGATGGAGATGGTCTGCTGTTCCATCGCTTCATGGATGGCCACTTGATCTCTCGTCTCCATTTTGTCAAACTCATCAATGCAGCAGACTCCCTAAAGATGAACAGCACAAAGTACAACGTGTGCATAAAGATTCGGGACACACGGCTTTCAGGGGCAAGGGGCAAGAATTTGACATTTTAAAATACATTTTTAATTCAGGATTGAAGTTACAAATCGAACAGAGAAAACTCACGTTGTCTGCAAGCATGAGTGCGCCGGCCTCAATGACAAACTCATGTGACTCTTCGTCTCTCACCACGGCGGCGGTCAGACCGGCGGCGCTGGAAGCTTTCCCGCTTGTATACACGGCACGAGGGCTAAACTCTTCAACATGTCTAACCCAAAAAACAATGACACGTATTAAAATACAGCTAAATGTGTTTAAAAAGAGAAACGAGCAGAAAAGTAGAGAAACAGACGACGACGGGGGAGAAAGGTGTAACCAAAGGACTAGAGGATGATTTGCAGAGAAATTATTAAATATATATAAATGAGTTGCAATCTGAATAAATCCCATCTTCGATCCTCATTGTGTTTTGTTATTAGGCTGTAATTCATTCATTCATTATCTTCCGCTTTATCCTCTATTAGGGTCGCGGTGGGGTTCCCCATGCCCATCCAGGGGAGAACGTCTCGGGCGCTGGGCAGATACACCCAGGACAGGGCGCCAATCTATCGCTGGGCACACACTCACTCACACAGACACACTCTATATGGGGCAATTTTGAGAATTCAATTGACCTGATCCATGTTTTTGGACTGTGGGAGGAAACCGGAGAACCTGGAGGAAACCCATGCAGACACGGGGAGAACATGGAAACTCCACCCAGATGGGAATTCGAACCAGGAATCCCTAGCGCTGAGAGGCGAACGTGCTAACCACTAAGCCACCATGCCGCATTAGGCTGTAATGTTACACAAATTAAAAAATATAAATATAACACCACTATAACAGCGTTTCTTTAACATAATTCCCCATAACAGCGTCTTTTTAACATATGTTAATAATTACTGTACTGTACACGTCAATTCCTTTAGTGATGGTTTTGGACCTGTCTGATTTCGCAGAGGTGCTGGAGATTAATCGTAGGTCATAATGTATGTTGAATCCCAATCGCCGATGCCTCCGAATATGCATTCAAAATATTTCCAACATCATACCCTGTAAAGCCACAGTGTGATTCTTACTTGAGGAACTGGCTTTTGGCTGTACTGGGATCTCCTACAATGCACACATTAATGTCTCCCCTCAGAGACGTTCCCTCCATGGTGGTCTTAGGAACACCTCCAAAGAGCATGAGCAGAATTCCTCGCTTCACCTCATCGTTACCTGTAAAAAAGAACATTTTTATTATTCATTATAATATTATTATTATTATCGATGAATTAGAACATCATCAGAAGACTTCGGAGAAGTTCGGATTTCCTGATGGGCAGACCGAAATAAAAACGTGAGTTTTGTTGGAGTTGCGGCGCTTGAGTCATCTCTAGATTTTTGCTAATTTGAACATTCATTCATTCATTATCTCCCGCTTTATCCTTTATTAGGGTCGCGGTGGGGTTCCCCATGCCCATCCAGAGGAGAACGTCTCGGGCGCTGGGCAGATAGACCCAGGACAGGGCGCCAATCCATCGCTGGGCACACACTCACTCACACAGACACACTCTATATGGGGCAATTTGGAGAATTCAATTGACTTGATCCATGTTTTTGGACTGTGGGAGGAAACCGGAGAACCCGGAGGAAACCCACGCAGACACGGGGAGAACATGGAAACTCCACCCAGATGGGGATTCGAACCGGGAATCCCTAGCGCTGAGAGGCGAACGTGCTAAGCCGCCCTAATTTGAACATTTCAGTAAAATAAACTCTGTTTGACAGGAATGCATTAGGAAACACTATTATAGACTGTGTTTTTGTTGTAGCCTTTTTAGTCTCTTGGTTTCGGTTTTGGGCAGCTTTGTGGTTAGCAGTGATATATTGGTGCCCTGTCCTGGGTGTATCTGCCCAGCGCCCGAGATGTTCTCCCCTGGATGAGCATGGGGAACCCACCCCAGCAACCCTAATAGAGGATAAAGCGGAAGATAATGGATGGATGGATAGTGCACAATCAGCATGTAGTATAAATATAATGTGTATGTGTATATTTGCACTTGCATTTGCAAACCTTCCCTGTATTTTGCTCTTTGGGCACCGGGATAGGACACGGACTGCAATCATGGTCTTTGAGAAGTAAACTACAACACTGACATTACATTTCATTTACATTTACGGAGGCATAGTGTTTAGCATGTCCACTTCTCAGCACTGGTGGGGTTTCCATGTTCTCCCCATGTCCATGTGAGTTTTCTACGGGTTCGCTGATGTCCTCAGAGAATCCAAAAAATTGCATTCAAAGTGAATTGACTGCTCTAAATTGCCCCATATAGTGTGTGTTCCTGTGTGTGTGTATGATTGGTGTCTTTTTGGATGTCTTATAGCCAGTTTGCTTCAAGTGCTGAAGCCTAACGTTGTTCCCACAGTCCTGAGATATTTATATTGCTTTTAATATATTTATTCGAGAATGCCCAACGATAGACAGTATCTGCCCGGTGCCCAAAACGTTCTTCCCTGGATGGTCATGTGGAACCCCCCCACCCATGACCCTAGTAGAGGATTAAGTGTAAGTGTAAGAAGGAGATGAAATATTTATTTAATCAAATGAAAAAAACTTTTCCAAAATATTATTTGTCTCTAGTGGTTCTGTTTCACATGGTCTCACGGCATGAGACCATGTGAGGTAGAACCACATATTTTACAAGCATTCCATGACCCGAAACACAAAGTAAAGTATTTTAAGTGGTTTGAGAAAACATACACAAAGTCGCCTTTAAAATAGTAATGACGATAAATGATGTGCATTAACTGCACTGCTTTTATTTTGTTTTGAGGTTACTGGTTAGGCTCTTCACAATAGTCCCAGTTTCTCACGTTGCCCCTTGAAAACAGAACTGCCCACAACCGATAGGGTGCATGTTCATGAAGTAACAACTTAACCAGAACATTTAGGTAGAACATTTGGTGGTTTAGTGGTTAGCACATTCGCCTCTCAGCACTAGGGATTCCCGGTTCGAATCCCAATCTGGGTGGAGTTTCCATGTTCTCCTCGTGTCTGCGTGGGTTTCCTCCGGGTTCTCCGGTTTCCTCCCACAGTCCAAAAACATGGATCAAGTCAATTGAATTCTCAAAAATTGCCCCATATAGAGTGTGTCTGTGTGAGTGTGTGTGTGCCCAGCGATGGATTGGCGCCCTGTCCTGGGTGTATCTACCCGAAACGTTCTCCCCTGGATGGGCATGGGGAACCCCACCGCGACCCTAATTGAGGATAAAGCGGAAGATAATGAATGAATGAATCAATGATTAAAGATCCATCCATTAGCTTCCGCTTTATCCTATATTCGGATCGTGGGGGGGTTCCCCATGCCCATCCAGGGGAGAACGTCTCAGGCGCTGGGCAGATACACCCAGGACAGGGCGCCAATCTATCACTGGGCACACACTCACTCACACACACTCTATATGGGGCAATTTGGAGAATTCAATTGACTTGATCCATGTTTTTGGACTGTGGGAGGAAACCGGAGAACCCGGAGGAAACCCACGCAGACACGGGGAGAACATGGAAACTCCACCCAGATGGGGATTCGAACTGGGAATCCCTAGTGTTGAGAGGCGAACGTGCTAACCACTAAGCCACCGTGCCGGATCTTTAATCAGTATCAGTAAATGTAGGTGTGTGTATTCTGACCATGGATGGTGGGAAACAGACTGGTGCACAGGTTGTGGTACAGGTTTTTGTCCTGGCTCATCTCAAAAACTTTGTCCCACTCTTTTACGGACATCTGGTTCTTAATGCTCTCGGCTGTCTGCTCCTCGTCACGGATCTCCTTACCGCCAAACTAAAAGCAAAACACTTCAGTTAACATTCATCTGCGCCGATCTCAACCAATCACACACATGATCAAACCTGAGGGCTGAGGTTTACCCTGGGATTGGTGGGAGCCACATGACAGGAGAGGAAGGCCAGTCTGTAGGAAAGTTCTCGCACGCCAAGTGCTTTAAGACCACGGACACCCTCATTCTCATAGCCCTGGGTTCCGGCCGTGCGAGAACTGGTTTCTGCTCTCACACCTGAAAAGAAAACATGGTAACTATGCCACATCAGCGTTTATAACACCGAGTCCTAAAAACAGACTGGATAAAAAAATGTACCTGGCGTAGAGAGCTGGGATACATCTGGTACTACGATGAGGCAGCCGATAAAGTCGCACTTGTCTCCTGCCTGCGCTGATTCCACTGCCTCAGCACGCAGGATCACCTCCATGCTCCGTGGGATGGAGCCTCGTGGGAGCTCGGCTTGCGTCTCCTGGATCCGCACCTAGTGTCCCAAGCAAACCAGTCCAACAAATCCGTTAGTGGGTTTGTGACAGAATTATTAAAATTAAGTTATCAACAGGCGGCACGGTGGCTTAGTGGTTAGCACGTTCGCCTCTCAGCGCTAGGGATTCCCGGTTCGAATCCCCATCTGGGTGGAGTTTCCATGTTCTCCCCGTGTCTGCGTGGGTTTCCTCCGGGTTCTCCGGTTTCCTCCCACAGTCCAAAAACATGGATCAAGTCAATTGAATTCTCAAAAATTGCCCCATATAGAGTGTGTCTGTGTGAGTGTGTGTGTGCCCAGCGATGGATTGGCGCCCTGTCCTGGGTGTATCTGCCCAGCGCCCGAGACGTTCTCCCCTGGATGGGCATGGGGAACCCCACCGCCACCCTAATAGAGGATAAAGCAGAAGATAATGAATGAATGAAAAGTTATCAACAAAAGCTATAATGACATCACATTCTTGGTCTTTCTAAAAGATTGTGGTGTAATAGCAGATTAATAGCAGATTAGTGAGCACGGATGGCCTTAGTTTCCAATAACGCAGTACAACATCCACCTCTTCCTCCCCCATGTCCGCCAAATACAACAGTGTGCCCAAGAACCAAACCATATTATTTTATTCTGATATGGGGGCCGTGCACAATGATGCGATAAACAAGTAAGTGCCCTGAGTGCTTAAAGTGACTCTGGTCCAGAAGAAAAGAGTTTAAAACAGACGCATGGACTGTACCAGATGATAAATCAACACCCCTGACCTTCTGGAAGTCGACGAACTTGGACTTGTTGGTGTCGAGCAGGAAGCGGCGGCGGTTGTTGCACACAGGATTACGGCAGATGCTGGGCTGTGTGTATTTGAATTGCTGCTCCACATCCTTAATGGCACTCTGGCAATCCAAGCACAAGAAAGTGCCGCTCACCAGCTCTGGGTGCACTGGGTGGGTGCGCACCACCTGCCCGCTGATGCGGACCAGGGACCCAATTCGCAATGTAGTTAGCTCTCTGATCCTGGGATGCAACACAAACAGAACGTCAATCTCTAAAATTTCTACACTAATCAATTTAAACATCACCAGTGATGACAAAACTAAACTGTCATTGGGTAATAAATAAGGCCCATGCTAAGGCATCACCTTGCTACCTTTACATTAAAATTATACTGAGACGACAGGGTTGGATCTAGAACGTCAGTCAAATTTTGGACACACCCATTTTTACTCTACTCATTGTCCATGTTCTCAGTTCCACTTTCTGTAAAGATGGACTTTGTAGTTCTACAATTCCAGACTGTACAATTTAATCTATTTGGTTGATGCGTTATTCCTATCCCAGCAGTGTCACGGAGGTGGAGAAATGAAACTACAGCAGCACTGCTGCACTAAAACCCCCTCACCACATCAGTGTCACTGCAGAACTGACAATAAACAATCCACCACCCAAATGATACCTGTTCTGTGATGATGCTGACCAACAGAGAACAGAGAACCAACAGGGGACTAACAAAAACAAAGAACACAGATGGACTACAGTCTGTAATTGTAAAACTACAAAGTCCACTCCAGTCAGTGGAGAAAATAGAGAATGGAGCGAGAAGGTGTGTCCAAACTTTTCACTGATACTGTATAACAGAACAACGTTTTTAGTTTCCAGCAAGGTGCTTGTTTTGACATATTTCTGGCAGAGTAACCGAATTTAGTAAAGTTACTCCTCTAATTGTTTTCTTACTTGTGTCTGGTTGGCAGATCCTGAATGGCGACGTAGAATTCTTTAGTCACAGGAACATTTGCATGATCTTTGGCAAAGTTGCGTACGGCTCGACACAGAAATGGGTAGATTCTACAAATAAACAGAAGATTGCATATTATTTATAAATTTATTAATGTTGAAACTGAATTATGCTATTATATCTGACTGCATTTGTACAGAGAATTCAGATCCATAGTCTACACTATACTATGGGTTCTCCATTCACAGTCAAATGGAGAACCTCATGGAGCAGCGCACCGAGTCCAGGTAGCTGCACCGCTCAAATAGCAATCTGCCAAACTCACAGTGCCGTCTGGTTCTTAAAGGGAACGGTACATGACACGCTTATTGGCTTATTTATTTTCATGTTATGCCCAAATCACAGCCATGAATACATTTACATTTACATTTAGTCATTTAGCAGACGCTTTTATCTAAAGCGACTTACAAATGAGATGAATAATTAAGAGTTAGTACATCTTTTGTGTGTATATATATATATATTCATTCATTCATTATCTCCCGCTTTATCCTCTATTAGGGTCGCGGTGGGGTTCCCCATGCCCATCCAGGGGAGAACGTTTAGGGCGCTGGGCAGATAGACCCAGGACAGGGCACCAATCCATCGCTGGGCACACACTCACTCACACAGACACACTCTATATGGGGCAATTTGGAGAATTCAATTGACTTGATCCATGTTTTTGGACTGTGGGAGGAAACCGGAGAACCCGGAGTAAACCCACACAGACACGGGGAGAACATGGAAACTCCACCCAGATGGGGATTTGAACCGGGAATCCCTAGTGCTGAGAGGAGAACATGCTACGCACTAAGCCACAGTGCCGCCCTATATATATATATATATATATATATATATATATATAAAGATGTACTAAATCTTAATTACTATATCTTTTGTGCTTTTCAAGCTGCACAAGTTATACTTTTCCCATGTTAATATAGCAAAGACACGGTACTAATGTGTATATATTTACATTACATTTAGCAGACTCTTTTAATCTAAAGTGAGCACAGGATTGACCAAAGCATCCCTGGAGCAATTAGGGTTTTAGGGCCTTGCTCAAGGACCCACATGGGTAACTCAGTGGACCTGAGATTTCACCTCACAACCTTCAGATTAACTGCCCAACACTCTGTGTTGTGTTTTACTGCACGGATGGGTTAAATGTGGGGAGCCAATCCATCTGTGTGTAAGCAGTGTAGGCAAAATAGATCACTTTGTGGTACCTGTAGAACTCCTCTTGGATAGTGGTTGCCAGTTCCTGATTAAATCCTTCCAGATCGGTGAAGCTTACGAGCAGAGTGTTGCGTTCGGGCCGGATCAGCTCCTCCGCGTCTCGTAAATACTTTATTTCCCCATCGCTAGTCTGAAACCTGTCGCACGAAAGCGCAATGCATTATAAGTACTACAATACACCCCCGACATAAACGTTTATTGATATTTATGTATGTGTTTTATACATATATATAGGGCGGCACAGTGGCTTAGTGGTTAGCACGTTCGCCTATCAGCGCTAGGGATTCCCGGTTCGAATCCCCATCTGGGTGTAGTGTCCATGTTCTCCTCGTGTCTGCGTGGGTTTCCTCCGGGTTCTCCGGTTTCCTCCCACAGTCCAAAAACATGGATCAAGTCAATTGAATTCTCAAAATTGCCCCATATAGTGTGTGTGTGTGTGTGTGTGTCTGTGTGAGTGAGTGTGTGCCCAGCGATAGATTGGCGCCCTGTCCTGGGTCTATCTGCCCAGCGCCCGAGATGTTCTCCCCTGGATGGGCATGGGGAACCCCACCGCGACCCTAATAGAGGATAAAGCGGGAGAGAAATGAATGAATGAATATATATATATATATATATATATATATATATATATATATATATATATATGTGTATATATGTGTGTGTGTGTGTATATATAGGCAATGTAATAAACTAAACATATATTCGGGTTATTAAAACCAGCGTATGATTCATCATGCAACGTCATGATCGCCGAAGTCAAAGCTTTACTTTAATACTTACTCTTCTAGAAATGACTGGAATAATTTCTGACACTTCTCTGCTAATTCATCCTTCACCAGCTGTCCTGCGTTTTCCACCGTGGGCTCCGCGATGTCCATTTTCAGAAATGTGTCGTTATTACGGCGTTATAACTCTGAAGCCTCGTCTCGTTCCACGCACAAAGCGACACGAGTCCGCCCGCAAAGTTTTCCCGCGAAAGCCTGACCACGTGAGTCTTTTCCCGCCACTAGCAGCCAACCAGTTTCGTGCATTCCATTTCTGCACCATTCGATTGGACAGCGATCAGTCGTTTCCGTTTGAAGCTATGTGACGTCAGATTACACGGTTCAACCCGAGGAGAAGAACATGGTACAGAAAAATGGCGCTGAGTTTTGTTTGTAAAGCTCTGTCCCTTGTCTTATGAGGTCAATGTTAAAGAATTCTAAGAATTCTACCGACCTCTTATATATGAAAGGTTTAAATGGGTTAAATACTTTTATGCAATTCTGTCCCTAACGCGCAGTTTATGGACAAAATTTGGGACCCCCACATCCTTTGCAGTTTGTAAAGTTCTCACATTTGAGATCACAACAAATTGTATTACATTATAAAGTTTGCATGTGGAAATATTTGTCTATCCATCCATCCATCCATTGTCTTCCGCTTCATCCTATATGCCCATCCAGGGGAGAACGTTTCGTGCGCTGGGCAGATACACCCGGGTGGCAGATACACCTGGGGTGCCAATCTATCGCTGGGCACACACTCACTCACACAAACAGACTCTATGTGGGGCAATTTGGAGAACTCAATTGACTTGATCCATGTTTTTGGACTGTGGGAGGAAACCGGAGAACCTGGAGGGAACCCACACGGACACGGGGAGAACTTGGAAACTCCACCCAGATGGGGATTCGAACCGGGAATCCCTAGCGCTGAGAGGAGAACGTGCTAACCACTAAGCCACCGTGCTGCAATATTTGTCTAGTCATCTGAAATAAAATCAGATCAGATTGATCAGACGCAGATGTGGGAAGAAAGGTCCAGGCATGCGCTCTGTGTTCTAATTCATTCCAGTACTGTTTTTATGTGTTTCAGAGGTGGAGGTCAGGACTTGCTTTGCACAATATTTGTATTGTTACTACATTTTTTTGACCTCACAATGTTGGAAGCATATACATTTTCGAGATGCATGGTTTAATTTTACACATTCGTGCCAATGAAACTGAAAATCGTGAAAAAATCATGAAGTGCCCCTGGGGCAGTTGTAGATTTGTGATTAAGGAACCTACTTGCAACCTGAAGGTCCCCGGTTCGATTCCCGGTCCCACCAAGTACTATGGCTCAAGCACCTAACCCTAATTGCTCCCCGCATACTACAGTATATACAAGACTGCTCTACTGCTCACTTCACTGTGTGTATATGTATGCACAGTGTGTGTTTATGTGTGTGTTTTACTGCATGGATGGGTTACTGCACGGTGGTTTAGTGGTTAGCACGTTCACCTCTCAGCGCTAGGGATTCCCGGTTCGAATCCCAATCTGGGTGGAGTTTCCATGTTCTCCCCGTGTCTGCGTGGGTTTCCTCCAGGTTCTCCGGTTTCCTCCCACAGTCCAAAAACATGGATCAAGTCAATTAAATTCTCCAAATTGCCCCATATAGAGTGTGTCTGTGTGAGTGAGTGTGTGCCCAGCGATGGATTGGCGCCCTGTCCTGGGTCTATCTGCCCAGCGCCTGAGACGTTCTCCCTGGATGGGCATGGGGAACCCCACCGCGACCCTAATAGAGGATAAAGTGGGAGATAATGAATGAATGAATGACTTACAAGGCAAGTACAGGGTTGACTACAGCATCCCCGGAGCTATTAGTTTTTTTTTTGGTAACTTCAGTGGACCCACAACCTTCAGATTGAAAGCCCAACACCCTAACACCTGGACAACCCTGCTTTGCAATGGGTTAAATGTGGAGCATTGTGCCGCACAATTTGTAATACATGTGCAATAATACATAAAATCATACTAAGTGTAATAAAATTCTCAATAAAAATTCTTAATAAAAATAAATGATTAATTGTTTATTTTTTAATTATTTTCTTTACCTTACTTTGTATCTTATTATTTTTCAATGTAAAATAAATATGTAAAATATGTACATATTTAGGTGGCACGGTGGCTTAGTGGTTTGCACGTTCGCCTCTCAGCGCTAGGGATTCCCGGTTCGAATCCCCATCTGGGTGGAGTTTCCATGTTCTCCCCGTGTCTGCGTGGGTTTCCTCCGGGTTCTCCGGTTTCCTCCCACAGTCCAAAAACATAGATCAAGTTAATTGAGTTCTCTAAATTGCCCCATATAGAGTGTGTTTGAGTGTGTGAGTGTGTACCCAGCGATGGATTGGCGCCCTGTCCTGGGTCTGTCTGCCCAGCGCCCGAGACGTTCTCCCCTGGATGGGCATGGGGAACCCCACCGCGACCCTAATAGAGGATAAAGCGGGAGATAATGAATGAATGAATGTACATATTTATCTTTATTTTTCAATGTTAAATAATTATTGATTCTGTTTAACAATTTTTACTTAGTTTGTACATGATAAGATAAAGATAAATACAGAAGAACAGCCAAAAACCAGTGTGTTTCGTCAACAAAGCTTTTTCTATGCTTTTAATACTGGTTTTGTTTTACTGAACTATTTTATTCGCACGAGCTACAAGCAGATGGTAGTACATCATGAAATGATTTTCTTTCCACCCACAAGGTGGCGACAGAGACAAACTGAACGTTATGTCGCCATATAATATAGAAACAAAAACAGACTTGGTATTAATATGAGCATTAACTATTTTTTAAGTGTAAACCTCTTTAAAAAACAAACTATTAGTTTATCTGTTTCACTGTAAAACTGTGAAAGTATGCTCTTATATTATTGAGCAATAGTAAAATTCTTGATCAATATTGGTTCATTGAATGTTTTAAAGACAGTTAATTCCATTAATCGTAAAAGCAGTTAGCAACTTTTACATTTGCAGAAATTTTTATCCAAAGAACTTTACAAGTATAGTACACGGTTGATACAGTATCCCTGGAGCAAGGGGGGTTAAGTGTATTGCTAAAGGACTTACATTGGTAATGTCAGTAGACCTGGGATTTGAACCCACAACTTTCAGATTTATCGCTTAACACACTAACCACTGAATGACCATGCCCCTATATATACCTTTATGCTGTTTATATACAGAAGTTCACAAAGATTAAATAATCAGTACCGCTCTGTATTAAGTTAAGACTTCAGTTGTAATCTTTAAGTTAAGTCAGAATACAATCTCCAGAAAATAGAAAGAAAATCTTTGGATAAAAGCATCTGCTAAATGACCAAATGTAAAATGGAGAGCTCTCAGAGAAATGGGGAGTACATGCAAACTTTTCGAAACTAAACAGTGAATGTGTGATGTAATCAAAGGAAAAGGCAGTGTGTAGCCTTTATTTGGCCAGGAAGTTTAATGATAGGGAGGGATAGCCTTAATTGGGAGAACTTGTATCTGTATTTTCATCTGTTTGGTCTGTATGATCACTGATTTGCTAAATAAATACAAAACGTGTTGGCTCCCTGACTCAGGAATGCATTGACTGCTTTGTTACGGTTTTTGAAAGGTCTTGTTATTAGGTCTTACAAGTTTGAATGATCTGAAATGACCTTTAATTCTGCATTTGGTAGAGAGATTAAACGACAGGAGTACTGCTGTGCTGTCTGTGTGTGTAAACATACCTGTTTGTACATGTGCCAGCATAAGTGCAAAGCATATGTGCTGTTGCTGGCAGAGTATTATAGGTGTGGTTATGCATTATAATCTACGCTGTATGTGGCTTTCTGTAGTAGACTGGTTTGCGTTTATTGTGGCTTTCGATGGCACCGGATGGCAGCATATTTAGAAATTTGTTGTGACTCGCTTATTGGCAAAATGAAAAGAACTAAAAATAATAGAGTGGAACATTTTGATGGCATATTTATATTTCCATTTCTGTGAATTTGCAGTACCTTTCAGTAATAACTCAGTTACTGAAGAGAATAGAAAAAAGACTATTACACTAAAAGTGCAAGATTGAGCCTTTCTGATGATTCGATACAATATTACTTTTATTGTATTTTTTTTATTCTTGTAAATATTGTATTTGCACAGTAGTGGGTACCTGCACATAAGCTTTTTCACTCACCAGTACACCTGTACTAGGTAATGTGACGATAAGAATCCTTGAATCAAATTTTCAAGCCACCAATTTGATTATTTTCAATACTTAAGAATTCCCCATGATATGATTCAATACTCAGTATTTTTACTCAATACACAATATCTATTACATTTCTAATAAATCAACAACAAATAATAATCTGCAACGTTATTTAACAAGAATAATAATATAATTAATAAAAATAATCTGCCTTCTATTGAGATACAGAAACAGAATTTTATTTACACAATGTTTATCACATTATAGCAACTGTGATTAATGCACTGTAAATAAGAAAAATTGTAACAAGAACTTAATAAAGTTTCAAAGTAAGTCTATTGCTTATCGTGCAGGTCTAGTCTAGTCACTATTAAATAAAGGCCACAAAATAAAAACTGACGTCTACAGGTCAGGTGGCAACCCCACCAATGCTCCATCTGTTTTTCTTGTAGTCAAAATACTTCCACACCCATGACTGTATGCCAACTGGAGTGGGTAACATTTCACTTTCTTCACCTTTCTTCCTTTTGCGACCTCATCTCTTTTGAAAATCAAAGTAAGTAATGTGTGTGAAGTGTAAGGAAGGTTGGAAAACAATAATGAGGTAGCGCTACATACAGATTTGGAGTAGGTTGTATGCGAATGTTGGAGTAGATGTTAAAAGTTGACAGGCTAACAAAACGGCGGCAATAAAAAACACATTAATAGAATCAATTGGAATCGATTCGAACCCCTAATCTCCATCATTGAGCTCTCCTTGTTCCTTAGCTATGGATAGCTGTAGAATCATTGTTCACCGGAAACTACTTGCTGTTGCGCTTCTCTGGGCCTGAGTGTTTATTCTTGTTCAGTATTGTGCTTGTTTTTAGTGCGAGGTTTATAATACTGTTCATGTTTATAACTTTTGGGCAAAATGTGGGTGTCATTACATAATAGCTATGAGACATTTTTTTGAATAAGTTTTTATTTACTGGTCACTGGAATGTTAAAATGTCACTAGAAAATAGATGTTAAGTAATGCATGTTCATGCAAAGCACCTAATAAAAATCAATGTTTCATTCAGTCTCTCTGGTATGCTTTATGTTCTGGTTGATGGTGTTGACACGTGCCTGACTAAGTACAACAAGAATTCTTAAGAAACATAGCATGTCTGGAAATCCTGAACATATTGTATGACTTCAGGAAGATGCATAATGTGGCAGGTTATTAAAACTTAGAAGCATTCTATACAACAGTAAGCATTTAATGTTCAGTTGCTAAACAGGCTGACACATGCACATGGCTGGATCTACATGCTCAGGTATACGATGAGTGCCAGTGGTGTCTAGACGTCTGCCTGTGCGAGGATTCTTCAAATCTAGAGTTTTGTAAGGATCAAACTCACCATGTTTACCTGCTAGCTGTCTGCAGGCTGACATCAGTGTGATGGCTGTAGGGAGGAATCTTTGCTTGCACCATCAGGCATGGACCTACAGTGTTAACACCTTAACTGTCAAAAAAAACAGATAGCATTTACACAAACTTAAACACTAAGGTCTGTCGTCTAGAGTGTTATTACTTTGGTCACTTGTACTGTTCAATCTAATACATGCACTTGTGTCAATATTTGCCATTAAGACCAAAAATGTGAAAAAGCTTCCATTGAGTGCTGCAAAGTAAAAATATTAGTTTGTTAATCATTTTTGGAAATAAAATCTTATCAACTGTGATTTTTGTAAAACAAGGGAATATCCATCCATCCATCCATCCATCCATTAATTTCCACTTTATCCTCTATTAGGGTCGCAGGTGGGTTCCCTATGCCCATCCAGGGGAGAACGTTTTGGGCGCTGGGCAGAAACACCCAGAACAGGGCGCCAATCTATTGCTGGGCACACACTCACTCACACAGATACACACTCTATATGGGGCAATTTTGGAGAATTCAATAGACTTCATCCTTGTTTTAGGACTGTGGTTGGAAAGCGGAGAACCCGGAGGAAACCAACGCGGACATGGGGAGAACGTAGAAACTGGGAATCCCTAGCGCTGAGAGGCGAACGTGCTAACCACTAAGCCACCGTGCCAGGGAATATGTAAAATGTAATAATCTGTAGAAGGGTGGCATGGTGGTTTAGTGGTTTGTATGTTCGTCTTACAGTGCATGGGATCCAGGTTTGAATCCAAACTGGGTGGAGTTTCCATGTTCCTGTGTATGCATTGGTTTCCACAGGGTTCTTTGTTTGTCTCCCACATTTCAAGGCAAATTGGCCCCTAAATAGTGTGTGTGTGTGTGTGTGTGTGCCCAGCACCTGAAACGTTCTTCCCTGGATGGGCATGGGGAACTACCCCAGGACCCTAGTATCTGTAACTATTATGTCACAACTTTTTTTATGTCAAGAAAAGTTTTGGTGTGTGTCTGTGAGAACTTTCACCTATTATATTGTTAATGCATGAATCACAATATCCATTCTAATTCATCCCGATGTTAAATTGAGGTTTTTTGATTGAGGTCGGGGTTCTGTGGGTGCCATTTTTAATTCCTCCAAAACTAAAGTTTAAGGATCTTCTAAAACAGAAAGGGACTTTCTCCAAACTGTCCCCACAAAGTTGGAATTAATTCCAAGTACCAATTGATTGACAATTAATTGTCTTCAATTGTGGCAATGAGAACGAATGAACCACTTTAACTGAATGATCAAGAGGGAAAACGTTTGTCTATATATTGTAGATAAATACACATTCTCAAAAAACACACATGCCCATCTGATTTGGGCTTCTGCAAGCTGACTGAGGGGGGGCAGATGGGGTGGGTCAGAGGTCAGTCGTAGAAGGTCAAAGCTGCAATGAGGGCGGGAGCCTTTTAAAACAAAGGATTTCAGCTCTTGAGGCAATTTCACGGAGAAAGAAAAGCACTTTATAGCCCTTAAGAAGTTAATAGCATGTATTGCAAAAGTGAAAATCCCCTGTTGTAACTTTATTGTAAGGTGTGTTCATAGCAGCTTTATATATAATTACTAGGCTTCATTGACCTGTACAGGCCTGTGCTTTTTTAGTACTGCTGCGTCTCAAAAAAGATTTATAGCTGAGTTTATTTTGCATGAAGCCACTGTAGTACACTGTATGTGCTGGTGTTGTTGCTAGTGAGTGAATCAATGCACCTGCGTTGTGTGGCTTTTCTGTTGTTTTCATCAGACTGTGGGAAGCACTGAATGTGTTCGCTTTATATTAGTCATATCTGAAGGACAATGATTGTATGAAGTAGCAGGTGTGGAAGTGTTTCAGCCTGTGGAAGTAAATGTCTGTGTGATCTTTGCTGAGAAAGAGGGAAAGCCAGAAAGCTCACAATACCTTTCCATGGCACAAACAGCACTGTGGAACGTCAAAAGAGACACCCCCCCCCCTACCAACATGCACATAAACATTTGAAAGTAAACAAAGAAGTAGTTCCAGAACAAAGCAGCATTTGCATAGGAGTGGAGGGTCTTTTGAGAGCTTTGAATCGACCGACCTTGTTGCTTCAACCGGTACAACTTAATTACTCTTCCCCTCTTTTGATTTTGGCCTTGTTTAACCCCCATGTTCTCCTCCAGGGACCAGGATCCAGGAGTTCTTATTGTAACATAAAACCCATCATTGAATCTGTGGTCAGATTCAAGCTCTTTAATAACTAAATAAGAACTATAAGTAATGCGTTTTGACCTCCAGTAACACCAGCAGCATGAAATTCAATACAAATACAATTGTTGTAAAACTCCAGCTGTAAAATCCTGACAAAAAACGACTTGTTTTGGGTCTCTGTTCATACTAACCTACATCCTATTTCAAAATATCATTCTGTAAGCTCTCTCGGGACACAATTGTCTACTTATTGCCCTATCTTCAGGAAATCACGAGTCTGAATCCCAATGATACCACACTCATCCATAGCCAGACACACAAGATAGCAAAATTGCCACAAATAGCTTTAGTGTGGGAATATTTGTCCCTGTTTCTCTGTCACTGTGGCTGATTTCAGCCAGTAGCATTATTCTGGAAATTTATACAGTCGAGGGTACTTCAAAACATTGTAGATGCTCCAAGTTGAGTGAAAAGTTTACAAAATAAGTATCAGCTGGCTGAAGGTTTCCTAAAGGTCACACGTTTGGAGCGTAGAACTGCTGTAATACATTTTCTCAGGGACACTTAGATGACCCCAGCTGATGTTCTACATGAAATAAATAAACACAACATAATAGCACATACTGGAAACAAGCCATTTGGTGAAGCATTTTTTTGTATTGGTTCCACGCTAACATATCTATATATATATATATATATATATATATATATATATATATATATACACACAAATATATATACACACACATATATATACACACACACATACGTACATATGTTAGCGTGGAACCAATACAATATATACTGTGTATATATATATATATATATATATATATATATATATACTATATATATTATATATATATATATATATAGGGTCAAATGCTCCCCCTGCAAATCCACAATGTTGCTTTGAGATTAGTTGACTTTTTTCGAGAGCTGTGTATGTTTACTCTGTACAACCATCAAGAAGCAGCTTACTTTAATGTCATTCATTAATTCATTATCTTCCGCAAAATCCTATGCTAGGGTCATGGGGGGGGGGGGGTATGCTTATCAAGGGGAAAACATTTTGGGCACTGGGCAGATATACGGCAGGGCACCAGTCTATGGGCACACTCACTCACACAGACACAAAGTCACACTATATGGGGGCAATTTGGAGCATTCAATTTGACTTAAACCTGAAAACCCAGAGGAAGCCCACGCTGACACGAGGAGAACAAGGAAACTCCTGCCAGATTGGGATTCGAACCAAACGTGTTAAACACTAAGCCACCGTGCCGCCCCATGTATTAATCAATTAGTAATCAGTGTGCATGATGGAGAATCAACCCTTTTATGAAAATAACATTCTTGTTGTTAATTTGAGCTTAAAGTATTTGTTTAGTATTGACCACCTCTTTGAAATGCAGGCTCCATAGTGATTTAGGTTTTGTGCTTTATCCTTGCTGGTGTTGCAATGTGTGTTCATGTTGAGTTGGAAAGCAGATGATAGATTAGTGGTCTGGTGTGGACATGTGAAAATGGTGAGTACCGTTATAAGACTCTCTTTCCCGCTATTGTCTGCTAAAATTCACAGGAAACCACACTCAGAGGGGTGCTCAGTCTGACTGTATGAGACTCTCAACGTCATTGAACTTCACAATCGACAGAGTCTTATGGATCATGAAATCATTTTCTGTTTAACTGTTATAAGTGTGTTTCGGTTTGTTTCCAGGATGATCTTTATTGTTTTTTTCCCTCGGTGAAAAGTTCCACTGGGAAGTGTCCGTGTTGCTTTTGGAAAAAAAGCACTGAACATAGATGCAAAATATCATGAAT
Source organism: Corydoras sp. C115 (assembly GCA_019802505.1). Taxonomy (NCBI): domain Eukaryota; kingdom Metazoa; phylum Chordata; class Actinopteri; order Siluriformes; family Callichthyidae; genus Corydoras; species Corydoras sp. C115. Next base: position 649,716 of record JAFMOC010000136.1, read on the forward strand.
ACTTAACTGTCACTGGCATCTGTGTTGTATGGCAAACTAATTATAGCTTTCTTATAATTGCAAAAATAGGAGTTTGAAAAGTTTCTTCATGTTCCAATGCGCAGAGTCCACGGTCACAAGAGTAAATAGAGCGAATCCCAAAGAATCCTCTCTACATCACTTGATGTGCCTTGGGTATGGACCTGACTAGAAGAGAAATCAGAATCTGAACAACATGGTTTGGTGAATGTCTTAACATTGAACATTTTTCAGCTCTAAATTTAACATCGTTCTTTTTCAGTTTCTTATCCATATCCAGATGTTCTCTCACTCTTCTTTCTCTGTACTGCATTTTTATCTATCTGACGATAGTGTCTCAGAACACTCTCAACCAGTGACTCTTTGTTCTCCATATTTATATCTATTTAATTCAGTCTTTTACTGCTGCACATAGCACCTTATATTAAGTACACAATTCTGCACATGATAAGTTTACAGGTGTGTCTGTGTGTGTATGTCACTGTGTGGGTGTGTATGTGTGTGTGGTTGTGGGTGTGTGCATAGGAGGACGGCTAGTTTGGGTGTGTTTGTTACTTCTGTAATGTCAGTTATTGTGCACTGTGAGCTACTGTAACCAAGAACAAATTCCTTGTATGTGTGAGCATACTTGGCCAATAAAGTCTGATTCTGATTATTCTGGCTGCACATAAGCTGCACCTGCTGCTACTTACTTTCCCCATACACTACTTACTCTTGTCTTACTTAATGATATATACATAATTAAAATACAAATCAGCTTAACAGTGACCTAACAGTGTCAATGAAAAAGCAGCAATAGCTGACCAGATTAATATGCAATGGTTTGGCTGGTGGTTTCCATGTTCTCCCCGTGTCCGCGTGGGTTTTCTCCAGGGTCTCCGGTTTCCTCCCACAGTCCAAAAACATGGATCAAGTCAATTGAATTCCCCAAATTGCCCCAAAGTGTGAATGAGTGTGTGCCCAGCGATAGATTGGCGCCCTGTCCTGGGTGTATCTGCCCAGCGCCCGAGACGTTCTCCCCTGGATGGGCATGTGGAACCCCCCCGTGACCCATATAGAGGATAAAGCAGAAGATAATGGATGGATGGATGGATGGGTTTGGTGGGTTTAAATTGACAGAAGTAAGTCAGGTGGTGAGCAGGAAAAAAGCTGAAGCTACAAACGACTAAAGAACAAATATGAACTTGGATTTTATTCTATTTCCTAAAAATTGGACGTTCAGTGTATTTTGGATAGTACCGTTCATGACAACCAAACCGAAATATCTTGCGTTGATTACAGCGCTCATCATAGACAGAAATAAATTTGCTGTAAATGACATAGCAAATGACATAGAAGTCCTTTGGGTGGCTAATCAGACAGATATAGAATGGAAGAGGTTCCTAAGAATGGCTGCAGGGCCCTTTGACTCACAAACAAACACAGATAAACACAAGCATGCAAACAGTTCAGCTGTGCACCAGGATGTTGTTGGGCTTCTAAGGACATTGTCATTGCACGTTCACACGTTTACAGCTGAGGCTTTAAAGCGGTGACGAGAAGGTAACGTTAGTGGAAGAAGCGTTGCTCGGCCGGGGAAGAGAAACGGAGGTCACGACAGGGAAGCTGTCTTGGAAGGAAGTCATTATATCACAGAAGCAATTGTGCGACATGGCTATTGTATTTTGGTGACCTGTAAACAAGTGGAAACTGTATGTGAAATTATGTTTGGGTTATAGTCGCGACCCGCTTCACACGCCTTGACAAAGATGCTACGTGTACGTATGTGTATGCGACACAATACGGCTGTTTTCGCTTTGAACCAAACAGACACTCAGGTTATTTATAGACACTTTGTCCTTAACCAGTCAGATTATTAATAGAAATCATGTATAAGAAGTACAATATTTTATAGCAAAACATCACTAAATATAATTATATAATGTTGTGTTAAATATATAATACATGAACAAAATTTGGGGCGGGCACGCTGGCTTAGTGGTTAGCACGTTCGCCTCTCAGCGCTAGGGATTCCCGGTTCGAATCCCCATCTGGGTGAAGTTTCCATGTTCTCCCCGTGTCTGCGTGGGTTTCCTCCGGGTTTTCTGGTTTCTTCCCACAGTCCAAAAACGTGGATCAAGTCAATTCTCCAAATTGCCCCGTATAGAGTGTGTGTGTGTGTGATTGAGTGTGCCAAGCGATAGATTGGCGCCCTATCCTGGGTGTATCTTCCCAGCGCCCGAAACGTTCTCCCCTGGATGGGCATGGGGAACCCCCCCCCCCACGACCCTAACATAGGATAAAGTGGAAGATAATGGATGGATGAGCAAAATTTGGGACACATCTCTTATTCATTAAAATCAGGTGGTTCATTCAGTCCCACCTGACACAGGTGTATAGAATTAAGCACAGAAATATGGGGTGTCCTGATACTTTTGACATACACGGTATTACTTATTGGTAACAGTGCCACATATATGGCAAACATGTGGCTCATATACAATTACATTTACATTAAGTGATTTAGCAGAGGCTTTTATCCAAAGCGTCTTACAAATGAGAATTTCACAAGTCAGTAGTTATGAAGAAAACCAACTACACTGTAAAATCATCAAACCTGATTGTTATTTGATGCTGTGCCCCCCCTCCCCCATTTTTTTTTTACAACAGGTATTTGTTAAAAAAATAAATGTTCATATATGTTTTCATGTCAGGGCGACGTCTGGCTTGTACGCAGTGTTCGAGTGCCTGCAAAGAACCAGCAGTGCAATATCTCAGAACTACCCCACATCCATATGCATATCTAAATTTCTGTATAAAACACAAAAATGGAATCTCCATCTATCCGTTATCTTCTGCTTAATCCTATATTAAGGTTATGGGGGGGTTGCCCATCGTGAGGAGAAATTTTGAGCACTGGACATATACACACAGGACAGGGCACCAATCCATCACTGGGCACACACTCACTCACACACACACATTTCATAGGTGCAATTTAGATAGGGGCAATTTAGAGCAGCCAATTGACCTTGAATCCATGTTTTTGGACTGTGGAAGGAAACCGGAGAACCCGAAGAAAACCCATGCGGGCACGGTGAACATGGAAACTCCAATAGTAGAATCTCATTTTACTAAAGAAAATTAAAGACTGTTCTAAAGATAATTTTACTAAACTAAACTTGCTTGTATATGTTGCTTTTGGTCACCGTCTGCCTTGGCTGAGAGTTTAAGAACCGCTGGAATGTATGGAGCTGTTTCCACCCATTAGCCTCCATTCATAAACACAAAAGCACAATGCCTTCGTCTTTGTATGGCGGAGAAAGAAAAACAGATCCGGAATACAGGAATCGACAAAACAATGAGCATCCTTCGACTGCTCTCACCATTCGTGCCACCTCTGCTTTACAACAGCTGGTTTAGGAGAAGGGGGGCATGTCTCTCATCTCTCTTACCTCTTTTTTATCCCTCTGTCCTTCCTTCTGCTCACTCCATCTTTGCCCGAGTCCTCTCTTCCTCTCCTCTCTATAGCCGAAAAGCAGGAAGCTCACGAAAACAAGGTGCAGAAAAAAAAAGCCTTTGAGTAAACTTCCAGGTTCTATTTCGTCGGCTTCCTGTCGGGATGTGTGGTCCGGGGCTGTGGGAAAATGGATTTGGGTCTTTCACTCAGCACACAAAGTCATGAGATCCGTCACAGTATTGGTCTTTACTTCCATTGTGTTGCATTAAAAGCTCTGCTCTTCTAGCTTTATATTATTATTAAAGTTATAAAGACAGATATAAGACAGAGCTAGGATTTTTATGCTGTCCACTAAAATATCAGGCCACTTATGGATGTCCAAGCATTAAAACTATCAAACTGTAAGTTTATTATTATGTAATATGATTTGAAGTTAGATGGCATGGTGGCTTAGTGGTTAGCACGTTCGCCTCTCAGCACTAGGGATTCCCGGTTCGAATCCCAATCTGGGTGGAGTTTCCATGTTCTCCCCGTGTCTGTGTGGGTTTCCACCAAATTGCCCCATATAGTGGAGTGTTTATGTGTCTGTGTGAGTGAGTGTGTGCCCAACGATAGATTGGCGCCCTGTCCTGGGTGTATCTGCCAAGTGCCCGAAACGTTCTCCCCTGGATGGGCATGTGGAACCCCCCCCGCGACCCTAATATAGGATAAAGCAGAAGATAAAGGATGGATGGATGGATTTGAAGTTAGGATCAAAAACATGTTGACGCCTTCATCATTTCATTTATATCAACTCCAAGTGTTGTGGAAATTTCTCTGTGTTCAGTCACACAATTAACATTCCAATATCCCTGACGTGTTCGTCGGGACTGGGATCAGGGTTCTCTGCAGGCCGCTGGGAATCCTCCAGAACGTACCCGTCAAACCATGTCTACATAATACATTTAAACTGATGCAGGAAATGACCTTTCACTGTTTCCTTGCTGTTCAAAGTTGCTAGCATGTAATTGTCTGAAATATCTTAGTAAATGAATGAATCTGGTCCAATGAACGCATTGTGTTCTTGAAGCCTTTTATCTAAATTCGGATCACAATGATTGCAGGAGCCTTTCCTGGTTTTCGGTGGTCAGGTTGTCACTTCACTGCACGATAGAAAAATGACTCACGGCGGTGACTTTTTATCTTCGATTTGCTTAATTTGTCATTACTAAGATTGGGGGAGTGGGCACTGGATAGATACACCTAAGATAAGTGTTTACCTCATGTAGCTCTTTGTTTTAATGCAAAGTTCACAAATTCATACCCACTTGATTTTAAGATATTTAATTTATATAATAATACTAATACAAATACTAATACTAATACTACTACTACTACTACTACTACTAATAATAATAATAACAGGGCGGCACGGTGGCTTAATGGTTAGCATGTTCTCCTTTCAGCACTAGGGATTCCCAGTTCGAATTTCCATGTTCTCTCCGTGTCCGCGTGGGTTTCCTCTGGGTTCTCCGGTTTCCTCCCACTGTCAAAAACATGGATCAAGTCAATTGAGTTCTCCAAATTGCTCCATATAGAGTGTGTCTGTGTGAATGGGTGTGTGCCCAGCGATATATTGGCGCCCTGTCCTTGGTGTATCTGCCCAGAGCCCGAAACGTTCTCCCCTGGATGGGCATGGGGAACCCCCCGCGACCCTAATACAGGATAAAGCGGAAAATAATGTAAGGATAATAATAATAATAATAATAATAATAATAATAATATATCATTACATTTCCTATTATCTTCTGTTGGTTCTGCAGTTAGCAGCTTGTGTCTTAGTGCAGCCTATAAAAAGTATTGAGTGATCAAGCTAATATTTCAAGTAGGAACCTGTCATGAGAGTATACATTTCACTGTGTTGAAAAGTGTGTCATTGTAAATTTCACACTGTTAAAAAGTGGCAAACTAAACCTTATGCCTGAGGCTCCTATAGATGGATAAACAGCTTTTATAATGCAGCGGACGGCGTGAAATGCATTAGCAGGTGTTACATGTTGGACTCTTTCTCACGTCCAGCTAATTTGCCACGGTGTCGACCTCGTTAGCCTTAAAACTGTAATAACACAGGTTTACTGTGGCTCATGTCCTTTGTTTCCTAAGAGCCTTCATATTAACACATCAGCTGAGTTAAAAGTGATTGGTTTTACACTGCCTTCTGAGGACAGACGCGCCGTTCACTGAAACAGCTGCACAGATAAAATTCAACGACCTTTGATCTTCAGCTGTGGTGACGTTATCCTGGCTGTCCATGGTGTGGATGACAAGCTTCACGCAGTTGCTTTGGTGTCATGATTTTTTTGACAGGTCATGTAAACAATAAAGAAAAATGTCTGTCAGACCACATGTTCAAGAAAAAAAAGGTTCCTAATTAGTAGACTCAGGACTGAGTGCCTTATGAAGTGTAACTGTATATGCTTCCACTACTTAGTAGAAACAGTTTGGGGAAGGCCATGTGTAGTCTCAGCATAAGAGTCTCTTTATAAATTCGACGAGAACATGACAGCTATATTCCAGGTGTGTTCTGTGTATAGTGCAATCCCTATTAAGAATGTATTGGAACTCTGAGCATGTTTTTATTTGACAATAATGCCTCACCCCTCAACAATGAGCACTTTTATCCTCAGTCATGCTATGAACTTATTAAAAGAATAAAGGATATTGTAAGGTTTAGTTTATTTATATAGATATTTTTTTTTATAATAGTACATTGTCTGAAAGAGGCTTCACATTGTTCAAAGCCTGAACCCTCAAAGAACAAGCTAAAGAAACAGTGGCAAGAAAAAACTCATAAAGCTCATAAAGGCTAATTATAAGCAAATCGTTTAATGAACACACTCTAAAATCTTGTGCAAAGCCTTTATTGATAAGTGGTAGCTGTTAAAGCAGGAACATGGGTAGTGTTTATATCCCAAAACCCTTTTTCATTAAATATATTAATGAAATAAACTGAATATTATTAGTAGTTTAAATCAATGAATATATATATAAAAAAAATAAATAAATAGGTTTTTTCTTTTACTCTGTATGTACTTTACTTTACCATTGTTTGTTCAGTCAGTATTTGATCCAGGATTTGTAAAAACGTGTACGTTGCCACATTTGCCATTTTAAGTGATTAGATTATATAAACCATAAAAGACAGGAGATTAACTTAACAGTGAAGCTTAATCTGGATAATGTTTATATTTAAAGAGATATGTCATAGAGAATTACAGTATAAATCTTTACACTCTGTTTGCCGAGCAGTTAGAAAACACAGAAACCAAGTTTTAACTCTGTAGCTTCCAAGTGGACATCATCTAACAAAGTCCAGGGGCTTCTGATTTCTGGCTTTAAAATAGAAGCATAATTATTGACTAGATTCATCATCAGGAATCTTGCATAAGCAGTGGTTGAGTGTGTAGCTCTTTATACTGCATTTCTGCATAATAATATGGTTCTTATAGCCATAAAATAGTCATTGAGAGGTGGATTGATTCAGAGTGTTACTGAAGGCCCGGGTGTGAATGCACAACCTGCCAGAGGGCATTGAATAAGGCAAATGGTGGTCACACCAGATACTGACTGGTTTTCTTACCCACCAGTGCCCCTCCCCCCAAACAGTAAAAGTAAACTGCACATTTTAGAGTGGCCTTTTATTGTGGCCAGCCTAAAGCACACCTGTGCAGTAATCAAACGGTTTGATCAGCATCCTTATATGCCACACCTTTTGAGATGGATGGATTATCACAGCAAAGGAAATGTGCTTATTAAACAAATTAATGAACAATGTTTAAGGCTCTTTTGTGTTTTGTATGTAGAAATTATCTTGATGTTTGAGTTCAGCGCATGAAAAATAGGAGCGAAAACAAAAATGTTGTGTTTATATTTTTATTCAGTATATCCATGATTAATAATTTGTAGTGTGTGTATCTTTAGGTAAGAATCTGTGTTTCCTGTTTTCTTTTGCCCAAATCTAGCACACATACCATAGATGCAGGACAATTCTGCTTCAGATATGTTTGCCAGATTTGGCAAACTGCATGTGAGCCAAAAGTGGCCCTTATAAGAAAACCATTATTAGGCCCATTTGTCCCAAAACACATCTGGTCCACATATTGCAGAGATTTGGTGGTGCAACTTATGTTTAAGCCACTTTTGTTTGACATGGACCTAATCTGGTGTGTATGTGGCCCACATTTAGTGACCAGGAGTGGTACTGTCAGTCAGTGTGGCAGATGGGCCAGATGAAAATGTGTAACGAGGGCCGAATCTGAGTCAAAATAATTTTGCTATCTTGAATATTATAAAACAGATTTGCAGAAGTATTACATCATTAATTTAATTCTGTTTTTTAAGCTAGATTCAATTTTAAGTTAATTAATTGGCCGGTGGGAGAAAACTGAGGTAGAGAGAACATGCCAACTCTTCAAATTAAATTAAAGTGATTTCTTGCCAGGAGGCAACAGTGATGGAAAGCAATTATTAAAATAATAATAATTATTATTATTATAGGGCAGCACGTTGGCTTAGTGGTTAGCACGTTCGCCTCTCAGCGCTAGGGATTCCCGGTTCGAATCCCCATCTGGGTGGAGTTTCCATGTTCTCCCCGTGTCTGCGTGGGTTTCCTCCGGGTTCTCCGGTTTCCTCCCACAGTCCAAAAACATGGATCAAGTCAATTGAGTTCTCCAAATTGCCCCATATAGAGTGTGTTTGTGTGTGTCTGTGTGTGTGTGTGAGTGTGTCCCCAGCGATAGATTGGCGCCCTGTCCTGGGTGTATCTGCCCAGCGCCCGAAAAGTTCTCCCCTGGATGGGCATGGGGAACCCCCCTGCGACCTTAATATAGGATAAAGTGGAAGATAATGAATTATTATTATATGAAAAAAAATTTGAAGTATAGGCATATATTTAAAGTTGTGCGTATGTGTAGGTGTAGATTGAATAATATGCGGCTAAATGTGAAGGGATGTGTGCGAGCGTGTGTGTGTGTCTGTGTGTGTGCAGCTTTCTTTTTTGTTAGTACTTGTATTAGTAGGCTGTTTGTAAGGATGTTGATTTGGAAAGGAAATACGTCAGAATACTGAGTGTGTGTGTATAAGAATAGGAATATGTTTGACAAGGAAGTGTGTGTTTGTGTGTGTGTGTGTGTGTGTGTGTGTGTGTGTATCAGAGGAAGCGACTGGGGCATAATTGAGGCTGCAGGTGTAAGTAAGTCCACTGGCATAACAACAGGTGCCCAAGCACCTGCCGTATATATTCCCTGGGTTTAATGTTTGTGTGCACATGTTTCTTTTACTGAAGACATTTATACATTCAGTTTTTCCACTTACATGCTTATTTATTTAACATAAATTCAGTTTGATAAAAAAAAACATGCCAAACTAAAAACAGAATCACAGGACAGGACCCAAAAAAAAACGTTACAAGCTCAAATATTTTCATTCCCATCATTCATCGTTATTTTTATTCTAAACGTTCAGCTGCCCCATGAACCCGACCCTCCGTAATTGCAAGCCCACAAGATCAGATTTCTAACACGACGCCAAAGCTTTGAGTAAAGGATCTGATGTCTAATCCTGGGTAGAACGTTTGAGGTGGCAAGCCAAAGAAGATCAGAGGACTCGAAAGGCTTGGCCTGTGGCAGGACCTCTCAGATTCCTTTAGTGAAAGAGCAAACAAAATCTGAGAGCGGCGTTTTGATCTTTGCCCAAACAAGAGCTAATCAGCCTAATCAGGGAGCCAGGCTCTAAAGAGCTGGCGAAATGGCTCGAGATCTGGAGCCGACATAAATGCTCAGGGTGTGACTCCAATTGAAAAAGATAAGACATGCACTAACTCTCTATGTCTCTCACTTTATGTCTCTCTCGCTCACTTCCTACAAACACATTTACAGTAAATGTTTGAAATTCCCACATGGTGTCTATAATAGAGCCCAGGCCACTCTCATGTCCTGTACTGAACAAGTGAACCACTAAACTAAGCAAAGGCAAAGCTCGGCACAAGGCTTCATTCTTAAACATTTATACATTCATTACTAAAGTAATGGGACATTGAATATCTTATAGTAAGTTCAGTTCAGCAATAATAATAATAATAATAAAAATAATAATAATAATAAAAGGATGGAACGGTGTTGTAGTGGTTAGCACATTCACCTTTCAGTGCTGAGGGTCCAGGTTTTAATCCTGATCTGGGTTGAGTTTTCATATTCTCCTTGTGTCTGTTTTTCTACCACTGTCCAAAAACATATAATTAATAAGAGTTATCTTAATTGCCTCTATCTAAATTGCCTCTATATAGTTTGTTTCTGTGTGAGTGAGTGTGTGTATTTGTTCAGAGCCTGAAACGTTCTCCCCTGGTCTCCCCTTATGACCCTAGTGGAGGATTAAGCAGAAGATAATGAATGATATAATATGCATATTAATTTATGCATATTATTATGTACATAGTAAATACAGTCTATACATGTAATATTTAAAAATATCCAAAATGCACTGGTGACTTGACACTTGATAGATGTGCTTTTGAACAACTGGACTGAACTACAATGTTTACCCACTAAACACTTACTGTAATTTTAGTTGTTATATTCGCAATTTTTTTTCATTTATATTTCTAATAGGCACGGTGGCTTAGTGGTTAGCACGATCACCTCTCAGCACTAGGGATTCCCAGTTCAAATCCCCATCTGGGTGAAGTTTCCATATTCTCCCCGTGTCCGTGTGGGTTTCCTCCGGGTTCTCCGGTTTCCTCCCACAGTCCAAAAACATGGAGCAAGTCAATTGAGTTCTCCAAATTGCCCCATATAGAGTGTGTCTGTGTGAGTGAGTGTGTGCCCAGCGATAGATTGGCGCCCTGTCCTGGGTCTATCTGCCCAGCGCCCGAGACGTTCTCCCCTGGATGGGCATGGGGAACCCCCCCGCGACCCAGGTATAGGAGAAAAAGTGGAAGATAATGAATGGATGAATATTTCTACTATATATATTTATATGTTATATCCTATATTTAGTTTTATTTGGTGTTAACCTCACCTTGTGCAATATGGAACAGTTCCTGGTTGCCCTGAATTTCCTTTTGGAATCAAAAAAGGCACGGTGGCTTAGTGATTAGCACGTTTGCCTCTCAGCACTAGGGATTCCCGGTTCTAATCCCCATCTGAGTGAAGTTTCCATGTTCTCCCCTTGTCCACGTGGGTTTTCTCCGCGTTCTCCGGCACTTTACAGGAAAGTTTCATTTAGGAAATTAGAATAAAGTTTGGGGGCGGCACGGTGGCTTAGTGGTTAGCACGTTCGCCTCTCAGCGCTAGGGATTCCCTGTTCGAATCCCCATCTGGGTGGAGTTTCCATGTTCTCCCCGTGTCTGCGTGGGTTTCCTCCGGGTTCTCCGGTTTCCTCCCACAGTCCAAAAACATGGATCAAGTCAATTGAGTTCTCCAAATTGCCCCATATAGAGTGTTTTTGTGTGCGTGTCTGTGTGAGTGAGTGTGTGCCTAGCGATTGATTGGCGCACTGTCCTCAGTGTATCTGCCCAGCACCTGAAACTGCCGAAATCTGCCCAGTCTCCCCTGGATGGGAACCCCCCCGCGACCATAATATAGGATAAAGTGGAAGATAATGGATGGATGGAATAATAATAATAATAATAATAATAATAGTAAAAAGGGGAAGAAGAATAAGAATCGTTTATTAACATTTATAAGAAAACTGTCAATTTTAAATGTTTGATACACACGGTGTGTTACCTTACTGACCGAAAGGTGTGTTCAAATGGTATAAGGTGCATTAAAATGTAAACTTAAGTACATTTACTCTCAGAACCACCTTCCAACTGTGAACCAAATGGTTTGGTCACTGAGCAACCAAACACAAGTAAAACTGTCACTTTCTGTTGTTTTGTCATGCAGACATAAATCTTAAAAGCCACACACACACACACACACACACACACACACTATTATACTGAGTCACATAAAAAATTCTCTCAAGTACAGAGAGATTTGCAGTACAAAGATAATGGACTTTTGAAACCCACGTCTCATTTCTGTTGCTGGTTTCCTCTATAAAGCAGAAAATCAAAGCTGTTCAACATGTAGAGGCAACACATACATGTACATCATTGTTGCCTAGCTATTATACAAATGTTGTCCTAGCTACAGTGTCATATTTTACTCTGCAGATTTTATTTATTCCTCTATGTTGGTTGTTATCTTTACTTACAGTGGTGACGCTGCAGTGTTGTTATGTAGCAAAAGATGGGAAATCGGCCCACTTAAGTGTTTTCACAGCTAAAGCTATGTCCCGGTGGGTCTTGCAACAGGAAACAGTCTCCCTAACAGATACTTCCCCTAAACTAACACAAACATTAATCGCACAACAGATCGTGGGGGGTAATAATGTGTATGAGTGTTTGTTTGTGTGTGTGTGTGTGATTTATGTTGTTATTCATTGAAAGTTATAGTTTGCAATCTGTTACTATATCACATACTTTTTTTTACTTCTGCCGAACCACATATGCTAAATTAATTCCTGATCCTGTAGCTTTTGGGTGGTTGGTACATCAGGTCACCAACAAGCTGGTCAACATTTGTAAATAATCTTAGCTTCACTTGCCCTCATTGGCCCCCACTCCATATGGGTAAACATGCAAAGGTCCGATGGCTGAGTCGAGGTCATTGGGGGTTGGGGACTCAAGACCTGCTAGGTCGGCACAGCTCAGGAACTCGGACTAGGCTCTAATGGCCCCTGACATGGGCTGCTTCCTGAACTATGGATGTCAATAGCTTTAGCCTCTAACCCTGCCCCAGCACTTAAGTGGAAAAACACACGCAGGGTAGAGCAGTGAGCACATATCTGCTCGTGTGTACTTCTTCTGCTATTTTGTATTTGTTTGTTAGTTTGTTTGGTGTTTTAAAAAGCCACTTGATTTTTTTTTAAAGTCACGTCTTCGCCTTATGACGTTCAAGTTCACTTACTTATATTGCTCTTTTTAAAAAAAGTACATTAGCATTACATTAACAGCAGCTTTCAGCTTGAGCACCCACAGAGTAAGATAAAGAGACATTGGCAAAAAAAAAAAAAAAACCTCACTTGTGTTTTTAATTTTTTTGGAGGAAACCTTGTGAGGACCGAGGCTCAGTGAGAGACACATCTTCACTGTACATATTGTGTAAATGTCAGGTGTCCATTTTTCAGATACCTCAGATATCAGATACAGTGTGAATCAGATATCAGTACGAAGGTTAGGTTTCAAATCTCAAGAAGTTGCCCTTATCCATGTTTGCATGTTTTTTTTGGATTCTCCGGTTTCCTCCTACAATCCAAAAACATGGATTTGAGTTGAATTGACTGCTTTGACTGTATGAGTGAGTGTGTGCCCAGCGATAGATTGGCGTTCTGTCCTGCCTGTATCTCCCCTGGATGGGCATGGGACCCTAGGAGCATTAACAGGATTATGTGGAAGATAATGAATTAATGACTTTAAATCTTAGTATTACAAAGAAGAATTTAAATGCTGATAATGTAAAATGATTCATTTAGAGCAACTGCAACTTTTAACAAACATCCATCCATTATCTTCTGCTTTATACTATATCAGGGAGATATCCCCATCCAGGGGAGAACGTTTCGGACGCTGGGCAGATACACCCAGGACAGGGCGCCAATCGATTGCCAATCTATTGTGTAATCTATTACACACTCACTCACACACACTCTATATGGGGCAATTGGGAGAACTCAATTGACTTGATCCATGTTTTTGGACTGTGGGAGGAAACCGGGGAACCCGGAGGAAACCCACGTGGACACGGGGAGAACATGGAAACTCCACCCAGATGGGGATTCGAAACGGGAATCCCTAGCACTGAGAGGCAAACGTGCTTATAAACGAACATAATAATACAATTCAACAGACTCTTAACAAACTATTTGGTATTAAGGACCAAAGTCACCATAATTATTTTTTAACACCTGTTAACATTGTCCTGTTACCCAAGTAGGATAGATTCGAGTTTTAGTCCTGTTACAGTGTTTTTTTTTATTTTTTCTTGCCTCACCACGACCTGCGGTTTGGGGTTGAGGCTGTAATGAATTGTAAGCTGCTTTAAAATGATGCTTGTGAAATCACTACATAAATACATGCAGCTGAATCTGTAATATAAAATAAGGAAACAGAAAGGAGATGTTGTGTAGATGGTATTTTCATATGGTAATGTTTTGTGTTTCTACTCTTTTCTAAAGAAAATTTGGAAGTGATAGATTTCTTGCAAAAGAATACCCATGTTCACCGCAGAATAGATTAAAAACGGTCAGAATTCAACAAAAATCAAAATCAAAATGAATAAAGTCTATTAGTAGTTACACGGGGCAGGTATTTTATATTTCATAATTGTGGTTATATAGGTATTTTCAATAATCTTTATCATAAATGATACTTTTCATTTTCAATCAATTTTCAAGATTACTTGTCATTTGTGCAACATTCATTCATTCATTATCTCCCGCTTTATCCTCTATTAGGGTCGCGGTGGGGTTCCCCATGCCCATCCAGGGGAGAACATCTCGGGCACTGGGCAGATAGACCCAGGACAGGGCGCCAATCCATCGCTGGGCACACACTCACTCACACAGACACACTCTATATCGGGCAATTTTTGAGAATTCAATTGACTTGATCCATGTTTATGGACTGTGGGAGGAAACCGGAGAACCCAGAGGAAACCCACGCAGACACGGGGAGAACATGGAAACTCCACCCAGATGGGGATTCGAACAGGGAATCCCTAGCGCTGAGAGGCAAACGTGCTAACCACTAAGCCACCGTGCCGCCATTTGTGCAACATGTCAGGACATTTATACATTTAAAATGTTCAAGGTAAGGCACCAGGGGAAAAAATATCATAAATCAGTGAATATTATAAATATGCACTAAATATACACAGAATATAGACCAAATGTTCACAAATACAAAATGTACACAAGTATAAACACATATTCATTTCTACAGATGTTACTGTAAAGAACTTTTTAGTAAAGTGACATAATTAATAAATGTGACATAAATAAATGACTTCAATTCCATAAAGCTAAAGAAAAGGACATAAAGCAAAACCAATTTATTAATTGTAATTATGCTGTTAAGATTTAGGTTGGCTGATTAAATGAACCAGTGAAGGCTGAGATGACATCATCACTGGTCACTCTGCACTTTTCTCCAGCTCCTAGGGGAGCCGAGGTCTGACAAGGCACTTAACGCTCTCAGACATGCTAATCTTTCACACTCCACGTTAAAGGCCATTACTCGAGCTCAATGAGCTGACCAGGCCAGGTGTCAGGCTCTTTTGTGGAGGTGCGTGAGTTTTGCTTCTCAATGGGTTAACTCTCACGCATTTCCTCCACTCAGAAACATGATCCCGGCTTCTGGCCACTAAAATGCAGAATGCATGGGCTTGGGGTGGCCTATGGCTCTGAATAGACACAGGTCATTTAATGATAGAGGTTCAGAGAGCTTATTTAAATCCTAGCTGCCGAATTATTCTCTTTTTTCTGTTTTTTTACTCGTCTCAGGACATTTTTCATTCTATTAATCAATCAGTCGAATTAGAATTCATGTGATTGTGAATGTTATAATATTATTGCAGCAAATGTGTGTTTAAAAAGCCTCAATTGTGATTCCTCAAAATTTGTATTCTTGTTGTATGTTAAACTTTTACATTTTAAGAATAAATAAATTTTTTTGGAGGTGTTTCTCTACTTTTGGACAGATTTCCTTAATTTCTTTTTAAGCAGTTAAGCATCTGGGTTAAACCACCATGCCTCATTGTTTATTTGTGTCAGTTCTAACTTAGTTAGGATTATCGAAATATGATTTGTTTGTCTTCTTCCCAGATGGGTGCTGTCACTTCAGTAAATATTGTATACGTATAACTACGTTGATTTACAAAGTATTTAATTATTGTTGCAATTTTCAGCCACTCGTGTTATGTTTTGGACCCATTTGTATAAAATAAGCTAATATTGGACATCTCTGCATGCATGTCATGGGTGCACTATAAACTGTGGCTGCATTTATCTGGGGAGTTCGGAGGTTTAACGGTAAATTCACAGCGAGAGAATGTTAACATTACATTATAAACTTTTACTTTGGAGTGAAAGGTACATTTAGCCTTGCTCTCTTCCAAAGGCCGATTCAAAGTCCCAAATTAGTTATTTTTTCTATTAATATCTAATGTGTCGTCTTTAGCATTGAATGTATTTAAGGATCCTGAGTGCTCACTCAGATCATTTACATTTAGACTATTACCAAACTTTATAATTCAAAGTAACCCACAGAGTTCAACACACTAATTAGCATTAGGATGTGACTTAACGGCACCACTACAGCATGTTAACCACCTTGATCCCTGAGCTACCTCTGTCCTTTTTATGTGGACATTCATTCAGACTGCAAAAATATACAAGCCTTATACAATTGATTACATCATCATCATCATCATCATTTATTGAATAAATTTGAGAAAAATCTAATATGGTCAGTGCATTTACACTGCTTTTTCTGTTCCAGCCTTAGTGAGTTTGGTGAAGAAAAGCTTAACTGACCCACACAAAGCCCTGACCTCAGCTCCATCATACACCTTTGGACTTAACTAGAAAAAGGGCTGTGAGCTGGAACCTTTCACTCACCTCACAGATGCCCTTCTGAATTAATATGCAAATGTTTGCAGATGTTCCAACACTCCAAAACTTTGTAGACATCCGTCATAAGAATGGAAACAGTTTGGGGGGGGGGGGGGGGGGTGGAAACTATTTCCATTTGCTTGAGATGTTATTAAGGATCCTGTTGGTGTAATATGTCTCAATATTTTTCTCTGTATATTGTCTATGTATTTTCAACACTAATTTATATATTAATTGATAATGTATTTGCACTACATTTCAGACCGGAGGCTTCTTGAAACAAGCACAACTCCAATTACGTCTCTGAGTCACAAATTATCTTTAATGCACTGTGAGGATATGTGTTTTTTTACTTTAAGTGTGATTGGGTGCAGTTTTAAAACCAAAAAAATGTTCAGTCCATGTCCAGTGAGGGAAAATACACAGACTAAAATTAACACATAATAACTTTTCAAACTCAAATGTGAGTCATTAAGTCAATACAATGTTTGTATGTATAAAAGTTTCTGCTTTTCTATGGTACATTGAAGCTTTCACGTTGAGTCTTGTTGAGTTCAAATGTTTAAAGTATCCCATGGTTTGTTAAATGTTTATGCGAGGCCCTTCATCCATTTGAAATGTTCATATTCTTTTATGCATCACACAAAGCTTGATTTATTCATTAATTTAAATGATTTTTCTCTTGCATCAGTGTTTTTTTTCTGTGTAAAACCACAGCGTGATCGGGGTCACCGAAGTGACCACAAAAAGAAACAATACTTGCATTCAAACATGTTTAAACTTGTGTTTCAAGGTTATATCTTTTTGTTCATGGGGTTAAATGTGTCTGTAGTGTGAGGTTTCATTTCCCTTCAGGGAGAAACTGAGACTTCTTCAGAAAACCACTGCTGAAAATTTGGATTTGAATTTTCTTCGAATGATATATATTTTGCAAATCACAGATCACATTCATATACAGTGTAGGCAGACAATTAGGAAACAGCAGGCAGTCGTTCTTAAAAATATACAAGAGATTTATTACATAGACTCCATAAAGCTTCAGCAGCCTTTTTGAAAACAATGGTTTTATTGCAGTAGAGTCCCCAGTGTTGAATAAATCTCAATTTGGACTAATGTGAGGCATCGATTCATTCCTGGGATCCTGTATCATACATCAAGTTTTCAAGTTCGCATGTAATAAATAAGAGCCATGGTGTGCATAAGTGCAGAAGTGAATCAGTGAACAGTATGAACTGTACATCTATTTTTTGGAACGCACTCTGTCATATTCCACGTGTAATTGAAATGCATAATCTCTCAATCAGTACAACAGTACAATACAAATAGGAAGGAGCAAAGTGGTAAAAATCATTTCGAGCCAGGTTTCAATGATCTAGAGGAATTGTTTTGGTATAATTAAATGTAATGACACTCAGCAAAATGTACCACAGATACCACAAAATGAACAGTCTGACATGACCAGTCAGTAGGTTATTATCCCAGGCTCAGCCTGCGTATAGGTTTATAAATCTCAATAATAAATGGCTTGAGCATGCCAAGTCTATATGTACAATGTGGAAGAGTCCCAGTGAGCTGTGGATGTTAACTCGACTGAAAGCTGGAGGATTCGGACTCTGTTGACACGGACGACAAGCCGCACTTTTTCTTGGGCAGGATTTTAAGACTCGAGCCGCGGCCGGTGGTGAGGGCGCGGGCCGCCGACTTTTTAAACTTGACCCCGAGAAAGGCGTAGAGGATCGGGTTGAGGCAGCAGTGGAAGAACGCGAGGGCTTCGGTCACGCACAGCCATGTCTCCAAGCGGCGCTCCAGCGTGCAGCTGTGCGCAATGGCACCGAGCCGGACCAGAGTGTCGACCACGATGCCGGCGCAATAGGGCAGCCAGCAGGCGAAGAAGCAGGCGACCAGCGCCACGGTGGTGCGTAACGCGCGCCTCTTCTGCGCGCCTTTGGATCCGCGGGACAGGGTCACGATGATCACGCAGTAGCACACCAAGATGACCAGCCCCGGCAGCACGAAGCCCACGAGGACGTGCTGCGCCCGGAACGCCGCCATCCAAATGAAGGCCGTATCCTCCGGGTAAATGCGCTCACACACGACGCGCTCGTGTCCGTTCTCGGCGCGGGCGAACGCCAAATCGGGCGCCGTGAGCAGCGCCGCGGGGAGCCAGGCGCCAACGTAGACCACCTTCTCGGCCAGCAAGCGACGCGTGGCCTGGCTGCTCGTGGCGCGCACCACGGCCAGATAACGGTCCAGGCTGATGAATGCGAGCAGCAGGACACTACCGTAGAGGTTGACGGTGTACACCATGTGCACGGTCACGCACATAAAGCCGCCGAAGTGCCAACTGCTGGCCGCGTCCACCGCCCAGAAGGGCAGAGAGAGCACGAAGAGGAGGTCGGCCACCGACAGGTGCAGTCGGTAGCGGTCAGTCATGGTGCGCGACTTTCTCTGGCAGCCCATCACCACCACGACCAGGCCGTTGCCCACGAAGCCAAGCACGAAGATGATGCTGTACACAGTGGGGAGGAAGATCCGCTGGAGGTCCTGACTCTCATCCCAGTCGCACGCCTCCTCCAGGTCTGGGATGTCTCCTGAGCCAAACTCGGTCAGATTTTCCTCATCGAATATAATATGCTGGGAAAGAAAGAAGGTGGGATTTAATGCTTATTTAGATTTAGATTAGATTTAGATTAGATTTAGTCATTTAGCAGACGCTTTTATCCAAAGCGACTTACAAATGAGAACACCACAAGTCAGAAGCCATGGAGAAAACCAACTATACTGTAAATTCATCAAACCTGATTGTTATTCGATGTTGCGCCCCCCCCCTTTTTTTTAATTTTTTTATTCTACAACAGGTATTTGTTAAAGATAAAGATTTGTTGCTTATGTTGGGAAATGTATGTGGAAATGAAATCAATTAGAAGCCATGCAATAAGAATAAAAAAAAAACTTACTTCGTAGTAGGACATGTTTGAGAATCGTCAGCTTATTAGCACCCAGTTGCTGAGGTTCTGAAGTCTCCACTGGCCCTGGTTCTGCTTTCTGTGTTTTTAAATACCCCACGCTTTGACTACGCCCCGCCCATTGAGTCCAAGCCCCGCCCACAGGCGCATGTGCGCGTACATCCAGGCGCGAGCTTTTCCTGTTATTCAGAACACTGCTGCGATTTCGTTTTATATTGCTCGACTTTAATCTACACTTAATTATATATAAGTTAGAAGTCTGCAGGAATAATTAAGTTGAAGCAACACGTCACAACAAAATGTAGCCTTGTATCTTCAAGGGAATGATGCTTGTCACTGGGGCAGGACTTCATTCATTCATTCATTCATTCATTATCTCCCGCTTTATCCTCTATTAGGGTCGCGGTGGGGTTCCCCATGCCCATCCAGGGGAGAACGTCTCGGGCGCTGGGCAGATACACCCAGGACAGGGCGCCAATCCATCGCTGGGCACACCCCCACTCACACAATCTATATGGGGCAATTTTCAGAATTCAATTGACTTGATCCATGTTTTTTTTGGAATGTGGGAGGAACCGGAGAACCCGGAGGAAACCCATGCAGACACGGGGAGAACATGGAAACCCCACCCAGATGGAGATTCGAACCGGGAATCCCTAGTGCTGAGAGGCGAACGTGCTAACCACTGAGCCACCGTGCCGTCCTATGGGGCAGGACTTCATTATTCATTCATTATCTCCCGCTTTATCCTCTACTAGGGTCGCGGTGGGGTTCCCCATGCCCATCCAGGGGAGAACGTCTCGGGCGCTGGGCAGATGCACCCAGGACAGGGCGCCAATCCATCGCTGGGCACACCCCCACTCACACAATCTATATGGGGCAATTTTGAGAATTCAATGGACTTGATCCATGTTTTTTTTGGAATGTGGGAGGAAACCGGAGAACCCGGAGGAAACCCACGCAGACACGGGGAGAACATGGAAACTCCACCCAGATGGGGATTCGAACCGGGAATCCCTAGCGCTGAGAGGCGAACGTGCTAACCACTAAGCCACCGTGCCGGGCAGGACTTCATTTAAGTTAATTTATTTGACACGTGCTGTTTATTATTGCAGCCAAGTTTGATACCAAGTTTGAATAAACTTTATCACTCTGTGTTATAAAGGCCGTTTGAGTCATAAATCGTCAAACTCGTGCGTCTTGTGCATCCGGATGTTTTCAACAGGACATCAGAACTCCATCTTATCCTCCCTAGTCTTTCACACCGACCCCCATCTCAGGATCTAATGCACGCAGACCAGGATGGACTTAGGATCATCAGATTGCACTATGCATACAGTACAGCACCATGGTGTGTGTGTGTGTGTGTGTGTGTGTATGGGTGTGTGTGTAACCATACACTTTTGTACAAACTGGTGGTTAGCACATTCACCTCTCAGAACTGGGGATCCAGGTTTGATGATCCATGTTATCTGAATGCTCTAAATTGCCCCATACAGTATATGTTTGTGTGTAGTTCGTATGTGTGTGTGTCTGTGTGTGAGTGTGTCACCAGTAATGAATTGGTGCCCTGTCCTGAGTGTGTCTCCTCTGGATGGGCATGGGGACC
Organism: Corydoras sp. C115; assembly: GCA_019802505.1. Classification (NCBI taxonomy): domain Eukaryota; kingdom Metazoa; phylum Chordata; class Actinopteri; order Siluriformes; family Callichthyidae; genus Corydoras; species Corydoras sp. C115. Next base: position 670,444 of record JAFMOC010000136.1, read on the forward strand.
CCCCCCCAACCCTAGTAGAGGATTAAGTGGTAGATAATGAACGAATCAATGTATGCAATCAACTTTTGAGGAACGGTTCATGGAAGGCCCTATTCTGTGTCCCAGTAAACAAAGCCAGATTCTAAACAGAATGTCTGGGATAATTTGATGTGGAAAACCTCAAACACATCTAACACCTTTGTTATACACTAAAATAAAAAATGCAAAAATATATGGCCAAATTTAAAATTCTTATTGAAACACTTAAAGTGAAATGGGGGCGGCACGGTGGCTTAGTGGTTAGCACGTTCGCCTCTCAGCACTAGGGATTCCCGGTTCGTTTCCATGTTCTCCCCGTGTCCGCGTGGGTTTCCTCCGGGTTCTCCGGTTTCCTCCCACAGTCCAAAAACATGGATCAAGTTAATTGAGTTCTCCAAATTGCCCCATGTACACTGTGTTTGTGTGCGTGTCTGTGTGAGTGAGTGTGTGCCCACTGGGTGTATCTGCCTATCTCCCGAAACTTTCTCCCCTGGATGGGTATGGGGAACCCCCCCGCGACCCTAATAGAGGATAAAACGGAAGATAATGAATGAATGAATGAATAAAGTGAAATGAAAATAAAGAAACTGTTACAATTGCAAAGGGCGGACCAATTATTGTGGGTTTAAGTTGTAGGTAATAATTTTGATCCTAAAAAAATAAAAATAACCTTATTATTTACTTAACAATAAAACTAAAAGTAAATTAGTTATAAAACCATAAAACTAAATTAGATACTTTCCAAATGGGAAGTTTTTAGAGACAATTAATGGAATCAGATTTAATATGACTAAATAATACCTTAAGCAGCACAGTATTTTCATTGAACTAATTAAATTATTCCCTTAAGCCAAAGAGTAAAAGACTGGCATGACGAATCACTCTTTCTCCTTTATCACTCATCTGAACACATTGTATTTTAATCCTGTAATTAGTTGTAGTTGTGTGTGAGATTAAGTTGGGGCTTTTTATCAATTTAAGATCACTCAGGAAGGTGCTAATGTGCCAAGACTGCAGATAGTATTAGTGACCGTGTTGATTGATCACTTGGTGTTTAGTGCAGGTGGCTGCTCCCACAAAGTATCTAAATATGTAAGTATCTAATAATAACTGTATGAGAATTCAAAACTGAAACTAGTGGTAACTAATGTTACTTTATGTGTTTATTTGAGGTTACGATGATCTAATGGAAATTCATGTGATGGAAAGTCCTTCTGATGCTAGTTTCCATATTGTTGCTGTGATTCCTGACATTTTGATTTGAGGGTTTTTTTTTCGGTCAGTAAAGTTTCTCAAAAAGTTATTTGTTTTAAAACACATAATTCTATCTAATGTTTATGTACACCGTTGCCCATGTTACGTTATTATTTGTATGTTAACATTATATAGTTCTGAAGAATTATACTGCTTGTATTACTTACTTTAGCTTTATTAGGTTTATCTTCTTATTTCAACACTCATTGTCCATTTTATCAGCTTGACAATATACAGTTTTAATCACCTCCTATTCGCTCCACTTATTGTTTATGTTCTCAGTTTCACTTGCTGTAAAGATGGACTTTGTAGTTCTACAATTCCAGATCTTAGTCTATCTGTTTGTGGACCACTGTACATACTGTGTACATCCCCTTTACTCTAATGGTCAGGACCCCAATAGTACCACCTCAGAGCAGGGATTATTTGGTTGCTTCATTATTCCTATCCCAGCAGTGTCACTGAGGTGGAGAAATGAATTTACAGCAGCACTGCTGCACTAAACAATTCCCCACTTAAATTATACCAGTTCTGTGACCAATAATGAACAAAGAACCAACAGGGAACTAAGAAAAGCAAGAAAACAGATGTAATGGAGTCTGTAACAGTCTGTAATTGAAGAACCACAAAGTAAATCTCTATGGTAAGTGGAGCTGATAAAATAGTTAATTGGTCTAGAAAAAGGAAGTGAACTTATAAAATGGCCAGTGAGTGTAATTCACACTTTAATGTTCTGAAACAACATGACGTATATCAGAAATAAGGTTGTTGAAAAAGGTACATTAGTAATACATAATACATAAAATACATTAGTAATACATAAAATACATTAGTAATAACGATCTATTTTACATACTGTACTTACACACTTAGGAATTAGTCCTCCACATTTAACCTATCCGTGCAATGAAACACACACAATTTAGCCCACGTGCCCGGAGTGGTGGTCAGCCCTGTACACGATCCCAGAAAGCAATTAAGTTTAGGTGCCTTGCTCAAGGGCACTTCGGCCATAGTACTTGGTGGGACCGGGAATTGAACCGGGGACCTTCAGGTCAGATTGTTACCTCTTATTCCAAATTGGAAATTGAACTGAATGTGTAGATAATAGATTTGGCCTGAGATAATTTGCTATGAGCTGTCAGCAACAATAAAATTACGTGTTTAATAAAATAAATAAATGTTATTCATTTCAGAAAGTGTATTGATTATTATATCTTGTATTTTAATTAACTGTACATATTCAGAAAGCAGTTGGGTGAACACTCTCTTCAAACAGAATTCAGGACAATATGGCTGACCAGATGCTGGTCAGAGATTATAAAGGGAGGTCATTCATCTTAAGGACAAAGTGTGTGCGTGTGTGCGCTCGCCCACTCCTGTGTAACATGAGTTTTTACCTACTGCCATAACAGCACAGTTGGGTCAATAAAGTTTCCTTAAGATGCTGAGGTGATGAGGTCACTGGTGTGTGTGTGTATAGGTGTGTGTGTGTGTGTGTGTATTAGACCTCATGTCTGTGTCTCTATCCTGATGCAATTTTACATTTTCTTGATGTAGCAGAACACCAACCTTGCAATGAGATTCTTACAACACACACATTTGTTTTCACTCTTATTGGATTTGCCTGCAATCGCTGCTGTGGTTAAGCAAAACTCATACAATAAAAATTGCACCGGCTCATTTCTTGCTGACTGTATAAATCAGTCAACACAGACAGATTTCAAAATGTCTAAAGTATGTATTTACTTTTACTTTGGTTCCACGCAATGATTTTCTCCTTTGTTGCTGTGTTTTATCTAAGCGTCTGCAAGCAGTGTACAGTATATGTGTGTAGGCAGATGAAAGGCCGCCACTGGAGCCAGACTCACCAAACAGCCAGGCCTCTTCTGTTACTAATGACACAACAGTGAACGACGAACGAGATAGAAAGAGGCAGAAAGCAGTGTAAAGTGATGGTGTGGGACAGTAACAATTACGACCAGATGTCTAAGTTTGAGTGATGTGGGAATCATGATGTAGGTCAGTATAAAAGATGGAGACGACACTTGGTGACAACTTACATATTTTATATTATATGACGCCATTGTGTTCAGATGTTAAACCTACATCAGGTGCAACTTATATAGATTCATTTTTGTGAAGCATTTTAAAAATGTTTTTTTAGTTCTAATTTAATATAAAATTACATTTGAGACACTGAACTGTTATTTAAATGCTAATAGAATCAAAATATATTGGGTGTTTTAGTATATACTGTACCAGTACCAACTTTGGACACCCCCCCCCCTTCTTGCTCCATTGTCTATTTCCTCCACTTACCATATAGATGGACTTTGTAGTTTTACAATTACAGACTGTAAAAGACATCTGTTTTTTTGTTGTAGTCGTTTGTTGGTTCTCTGTTCTTTATTCCTCAGGACCATTACAGAACAGGTATCATTTGGGTGGTGGATTGTTTTCAGTTCTGCAGTGACACTGGTGCGGCGAGGGAGTTTTAGTGCAACAGTGCAGCTGTACTTTCATTTCTCCACCTCAGTGACACTGCTGGGATAGGAATAATGCACCAATCACATAATCCCTGCTCTGTGGAAGTACTATTGGGGTCCTGGCCATTAGAGAACAGAGTAACATACCAATGTACTGTAGGACACAAACAGATGGACTACAGTCTGGAAATCCTGTTGTAAAATCGCTATTGATGCTCTCCAGATATTAAATGCCTAAATAAACATAATCTAAACTTTTAATGGACATTTAAACATATATTTTAAATATCAACACGACTGAGACCCAAACCTTAAAACTGATATGGAGATCCAACAGCTGTTTACTTGAATTTAGGCACATACATGTTGGCAATGGGTTTACAAAATTCCAAAAGACAATTTTAAGGTCTGGGTAGCATTGAACGGGGTTAAAATCAGCTTAAATAAAGAAATTTTATACAGAAAACCATGATTAGGTAAATTAGATCAGACCACTGATCTGATATGCTGCAAACACAAACATACACACAGACCCCTCCTTTTATAAGAGCACACTCCAGCCCTAAGGACAGGGCAGAGGGACTCTGATAAGAATACAATAGGTATGATGGGACCAGATAAGAACAAAAAAAAAGAAAGAAAGCCAGGTTACTAAACAATATGTGCTGGTGCCCACTCTGTTTGTTTTATCTTCAATGCATCGCCTCAATGCTAATAGAAGATTTAGTCATGAAATCACTCGCATATCAGGGCTGTGAGTGTGTGTGAGTGTGACTGAGTGAGTGCATATGCATGTATGGACTGAGGTCTATTTGCATAGCCAGAGGGGGGTGATTTTAGCTATGACTTGGTGCCTTGAAGTCTGTATGGGGGCCACAAAGATGTAGCCTGGGGGCAGCTGAGAAACAAATCATTGCCTTGCTGCTGCATTAAAGAGCAAGAGATGCAAAAAAAGAGGACAAGAGGAGAAGAGAGAAGAACAGAGGCAAGGTGACACCTGTTTGAGTAGCCCCTCTCCCCACACATGGCTTCTATTCTTTTACCTCTATTCTTTTTTTTTCCCTTGTGGTTCCTCGTGGCGTCAGTTGTACAGCCATTACTTCTCCTATGGGGAGAAAAAGGGAGGGGGACTCGTAGTCCCTAATTTGGCTTCCTGGAAATGTCCTTTCTCTGGGAGAACCACCATAAACCAATGTGGTTCTTCAATTTTAAAATCTATTTTAGGGCTGACATTTTGCTTACATCTTTGAAGAGATGTAGAAACTCCCTGTAGAGTTTAAAATCCCCGATTAACCACTTCAGGATGATGGATTTTTTGATTATTTAAATATTTATTCTGACCAGAGTTATAGTAGCAGTTCAGTTATAATTTGTCCCTATAAAAGCTGATGGAGAATTCAAACCTGATGTTGCAATGTAGGTTTAAATACTTGAACAATATAGAAGCAGTAAAAAAAAAGAATATAACAAACATTAAACAATTGTGGCTCTTTACTAGGCACTACAAAATTGCAAAAGAAATGCCTGTGAATCGTACATTCAGAAGAAAAATGTCAAATTGAAGTAAAAAGGAGGCGTGTCCAAACTTTTGACTGGTATTCCATCTCAATGCACACACTATAAGTTATATGGTGCATTATGATAATGAATGAGTAACATTATGTCACAGCAGAGTTTTTTTTATGTAGAATTATTTAAAATGGCAGATTATTGTGTTAAACGCATATCTATAACATTTGCTTTTGGGTGGTTATGTGGAGATTTGTTGCATATCAGAAATTAAATTGCATATAATAATTTAAATGTGAAAGTGACAAATCTAATGACCCAAACTTTTGGGACAATTTTTCATCCCATGACACAATATCGTATATAAAGTGTGAGATTGCAGCTTATAGATTGTAGCTTGACTTTGTAGTATAGTTAAGTATAAATGTGAAGGTTGTGCTAATATTTTCAGACATTTTTGGTGGCAATTGATGAAATATAATGTGTTGACAAGCCTTCACTTGTGTGTGTGTGTGTGTGTGTGTGTGTTTGGGGCAAGTATGTTTTGGGGCAGGGGTCTGGACTTTTTCTTCTTCTTTGTCCTTGCTGTCTGCAGACTGAAATATGAGCCAGATTGAGGAGAATGGAGTTGGGGTGTGTAACAGCTCTATAGAAAGATTAGCAAGGCTGATCTCAGGACTGATATAGAATCACCTTCCTCCTGACGTCCACATCCTCTGGACATCTGAATAGATCAATACGAGTGAGCTTGTGAGGGCGTGTTGAGTAACAGTCGCTGACAGACACACATCCTCACCACACATCTTTAAGTCAATACTTGAAAAACTGTTATACATCTCGGTTAAGACATTATGGTCTTAAAGCTTTTGACTCATCAGATGATTGATAACGGTTTCTAGTTATACCGCAGTGGTGACTGATCTTGAGAGTGCCTCACCCTGTTCACAACCCCAACAGACATTTTACATGTAACTTCTAAGGTCCAGGCCTGTCACTGCTTTAAATAAAACCATATATATATATATATATATATATATATATATATATATATATATATATATATATTCATTCATTCATTCATTATCTCCCGCTTTATCCTCTATAGGGTCGCGGTGGGGTTCCCCATGCCCATCCAGGGGAGAACGTCTCGGGCGCTGGGCAGATACACCCAGGACAGGGCGCCAATCCATCGCTGGGCACACACTCACTCACACAGACACACTCTATATGGGGCAATTTTGAGAATTCAATTGACTTGATCCATGTTTTTGGACTGTGGGAGGAAACCGGAGAACCCGGAGGAAACCCACGCAGACACGGGGAGAACATGGAAACTCCACCCAGATGGAGATTCGAACCGGGAATCCCTAGCGCTGAGAGGCGAATGTGCTAACCACTAAGCCACCGTGCCGCCATATATATATATATATATATAGTAAAAGAAAAAAAAAGTTTTGACACACCAGCGTTTTTCTCCACTTATTGTCCATGTTCTCAGTTCCACTTCCTTTGAAGATACATTTTTTAGTTTTACAATTTTTCACTTTCAATTCCTGTAAAGATGGACTTTGTAGTTCTACAATTCCGGACTGTAGTCCATCTCTTTGTGTTCTACAGTACATACTGTGTACGTCCCCTTTACTCTGTTCTCCAATAGTCAGGACCCCAATGGTACCACCACAGAGCAGGGATTATTTGTTCGGTGTGTTTAAATGAAACTAAAGCAGCACTGGATGAATGCTTTATACCGCGGTCCTCCTGCATATATGTTCCTGTGCACAGCTTATCGGCTTGGGGGCAATCATGCATTTAGGGACAGTAGGCGTAAATTCATTACTGGGTGGCCATAGGCAGCATCACACCGTTAGACACAAGTAGATGCAGTAGGCTGTGAGTTGTGCCTGCCAGAACATGTGCCAAGAGGGCCTCTATCTATGCTCGCTCCTGCTCTGATCAAGGAGTGATCCTCTTAGATGAATTGTTGTGGTGCATTGAGGCCCCAATGGTTGTGCGCTCTCAGAGAAAAATGCCGTTGCATTTGCACAGTAGTAAGAGCACCACCTGATATATGTTTGTTTGTAGGATGCTTGTGTGCATCTGAATTCGTAATTATGTGGATAAAAGTATTGGGATACTTACACTACACCTAGAGGAGCTTCTATGACATCCCATTCTTTTTTCTCATTCGTTTTTTTCCTTTTGCAGCTATAACAGTTTTTACTTTCATGACTTTCATGTTTACTGGATTTTAAAATAGATTTTTGCCTATTTATTTAGAAGAACATTTGTAAGGTCAGGTACTGATGTTAGATGCCCGCACCTGTTGTGTTCAAGTTAATTTGGAAGGTGTTTGATGGGGTTGTGGTTAGGTAGGTGTGTGCTGTTCAAGTTCTTCCAACTCATTTAATCATGCCTTTATGGAACTTGCACTAAGGCTCAGTCATGCTAGAATATAAAAGGGCCTTCCCCAAACTGTTTTTTACAAGGTTTAAAGCCCATAGCTGTGCAAAATGTATGGCTACACTTGTGGCAATGGGACAGAATGAATCACCACGATTCAACCGACTAAGAGAGCTATCGATTAAAAATGTGGTTATTAGAACCATGATTGTCAGTACACCTGACATGGACACACAGTGAAAACTAATTGTAAAAACACTAATATGAAAACACAGGGATAGATTGGCGCCCTGTCCTGTGTGTATCTGGGTGTATAACCCCCCCGCGACCATAATAGAGGATAAAGCGGAAGATAATGAATGAATGAATGAATGAATATGAAAACATATTAATTCTACAAACGTACTTTAGACTTCTCGATTTTTCGGATTTAGTAAAGCAGGTATGTCTTTTCCTGTCTTATTATGACTGCGCCATTTTGCAATCACTACAGACTATGAAAAGCTTGATGTGAAGTTTTATAGCTTGCATTTAACCCTTACCATAATCCATAAATCACATTTGCACATCTAAGTAATTGATCACAAACAAAATCTTAAGACACCTTGAGGCTGCCTTGAAGCTGCAAAAAGCAAAAGTATGTGCACGTTAACCCCTTACAGCAAAAACAATGACATTTTGTGACAGGTAGAGCAGTATAATTCATCTACAAACTACTATAAAATTAAATGCCAGCAGGAAATGATGCAATACGCAAAGATGCTATAACAGCAATTAGACTTTATACTCCACATTCCTGCATAATTATATACTGGGAGGTTGTAACTGTAATAATTCTGTCATTTTACATATTAAACTTTTAGCCATATTGCAATTACATACTTATCTATACCTGCACACCAGAGCTAGAACATGCAGCAGTTTATCACAGGGTCTTCTATAAGATTTTGGACATCAGTCAATAAGAATAAAAGAGTAAGACATTAATCCAGGCATTTTTATGCAAAACTGATTTAAGAATGTTACTCTGAATTACTGCTCACCAATTACTGGGTAAATATTTACAGTAATTTACAGTAATTACTGGGCAGTATTTACAAGGATAGTATCTGAAAATAACGGTACCCTGAAAAAATAATTAGTTAAAGTAATTAAAAGGTACTTGCCAACAGTTATTACATGGTAAATACTTAATTATTGAAGTTTAAGAGAAATGAATAAGTAGTCATTAAAGGGTCATTTGTGTTAAACAGGTTTAATCCATCCATCCATCCATCCATTATCTTTTACTTAATCCTATACTAGGGTTGCAGGGGTTGCAGGGGTGGGGGTTCTTCCATGCCAAAGAGAGAGCTTCTCGAGTACTGGACAGATACAGCCAGGACAGGACACTAATGTATCACTGGGCATACAAACACTTACACATACTGACTCTACACTAAATTTGGGGCAATTTAGAGCAACCAATTCACCTTGAATACATGTTTTTGGACTGTGGATGAAAACCAGAGAAATCCACCCAAATTGGGATTTGAACCTGGATCCCTATTTCTGAGAGGCAAACATGCTAACCTAAAACCAAACATGCTAAAAAACAAACATGCTAACGTAATTCATTTATTTATCATACTATATCAATAACCGTTTACTTTTATTTGCACACATTTTTAATGCTCCTCATTTATGTATTAAATATCATGAATATTTAATGCAATTAAGGATTTACTTACTATAATTTACTTACAGCACTTAAGCTTTATTAACATTTCCCAGACCCTTTTTTAGTATCTTGTTAACACTTAAACATTTTTACTTGCACTATATTTTTTGGCATTAGGGATTCCCGGTTCGAATCCCCATCTGGGTGGAGTTTCCATGTTCTCCCCGTGTCTGCATGGGTTTCCTCTGGGTTCTCCGGTTTCCTCCCACAGTCCAAAAACATGGATCAAGTCAATTGAGTTCTCCAAATTGCCCCATATAGAGTGTGTATGCGTGCGTGTCTGTGTGAGTGAGTGTGTGCCCAGAGATATATTGGCGCCCTGTCCTGGGTGTATCTGCCCAGCGCCCGAAATGTTCTCACCTGGATGGGCATGGGGAACCCCACCACGACCCTAATATAGGATAAAGCGGAAGATAATGAATGAATGAATGAATGAATATATTTTTTGGGTACCCTTTACTTACATTTTATCTTATTTTTCTTACACATTTATTTCCATCCTGTTATTACTAGGGACTTATTCTGTTTTAACAGCCTGAAATGTAGTGTTATCATTGTCCCCTAAATGTAGAGCAGTAATTAATATTCACTTAAATTCTGAATCATAATTATGTAAAATAATAAAAGATCCCCATCATCCTTTACTAATTTAGCATGTTCTTTTTTGAAACTGTACACCTCTATGCATATGTGTGTCTGCAGTCTGTGAGGCGTAAACCAGTAAAAGGATGCAGACAGTAAAACCACAGAATCAGATTGAGATAGGTGTGTTTTGGGGTTCTGCTTCAAAATGTTCCCCGCCCAACAAACCCACAGTCTGCACCGAAATCGTTTGAAGCCCAAAACAAAATCCTTTGTATGTGTGCATATGTATTCGCCTGCCAGCTGTATGTCAGTGCACTTTGCTTATCTCCTTATATAGCAGTTGCAAAGTAACTACAGGATGGATGCGTTTGAATTTATTTCTGTAGTTAGAGTGTGGGAACTAAACTGCACTATTAGGAGGCGTTTGTGTGGGTGGAGAAATGTGTCTGCTGTTAATTAGCAGCACTTTGATTATTCTCTTACTTTAGATTCTAACGGTATAAAGAAAATAATATTTAAAGTAATAATGGAGCCTTATATGGTTCTCTAAGAAATCTTAAACAGCTCTTTGAACAGCTCTTTGGTTAATTTCTTGGTGTCACAGTTAATTTTCATTCATTCATTCATTCATTTATTCATTATCTCCCGCTTTATCCTCTATTAGGGTCGCGGTGGGGTTCCCCATGCCAATCCAGGGGAGAACATCTCGGGCGCTGGGCAGATAGATCCAGGACAGGGCGCCAATCCATCGCTGGGCACACACTCACTCACACAGACACACTCTATATGGGGCAATTTTGAGAATTCAATTGACTTGATCCATGTTTTTGGACTGTGGGAGGAAACCGGAGAACCCGGAGGAAACCCACGCAAACACGGGGAGAACATGGAAACTCCACCCATATGGGGATTCGAACCGGGAATCCCTAGCGCTGAGAGGCGAATGTGCTAACCACTAAGCCACCGTGCCGCCACAGTTAATTTAATGAACTCAATCATCAATTAACGTTTGAAAAGAGATCTTTATTTAATATTTTTTTCCTGTCTATCCTAAAAAGGGCCACAGAGTTGTAATTTCTAGTCCAAGTAGATTATTTATACACAAAAGTACATTGTCACAAAGCAGCTTTACAGTGTTACATTCCTGAACCTCCAAAGAGAAAGCTGAAGCATTAGTGGAAAGAAAAAACTCTCTGTTATGTTGTTTATTAAGGAAGAATCCTTGTGAGGACCAAGACTCAGTGGGGGACTCATCCTCCATGAGCGGCCGAGCAGCATCAACAGTGTAGGACAACCTACACTGTTGTACAGATTGTAGTGAATGCTTAACCCAGGCCCACTGCTCTTAGCCAGATGGCAGAGTGCGCCCAATCAGACCTGGAAAAAATGTAGATACCACATTTCACAAACTACAGGTTTTTGGATTGTGGGAGGAAATCAAAGCTTTCAGAAGACGCCAATTCAGACACCTGAAAGAAAGTGCAAAATCATCACAAAAAAGACTTCTCCCTTAGGTGAGAGCACTAACCACTGCACCACCATGTTGCTTAGAGTAGAAGTTTTAAGGCTAATATTGTTTTGGTGGGTGGCACGGTGGCTTAGTGGTTAGCACGTTCGCCTCTCAGCGCAAGGGATTCCCGGTTCGAATCCCCATCTGGGTGGAGTTTCCATGTTCTCCCCGTGTCTGTGTGGGTTTCCTCCGGGTTCTCCGGTTTCCTCCCACAGTCCAAAAACATGGATCAAGTCAGTTGAATTCTCAAAAATTGCCCCATATAGAGTGTGTCTGTGTGTGTGAGTGAGTGTGTGCCCAGCGATGGATTGGCACCCTGTCCTGGGTGTATCTGCCCAGCGCCCGAAATGTTTCCCCACTGGATGGGCATGGGGAACCCCACCGCGACACTAATAGAGGATAAAGCGGGAGATAATGAATGAATGAATGAATTGTTTTGGTGATGAATATTAAAGTAGTAACAGTAAACAGGGAACTAAATTGAAATCTTAAATAATGAAGTGTTCTGTTTTGCCTACTGTGCTTACACACAGATGAATTTGTGAGCACATGTGCCTGGAGCGGTGGGCAGCCTTGTATACGGCGCCTGTGGAGCAATAGGGGTTAGGTGCCTTGCTTAAGGCCATAGTACTTAGCGGGAAAGGTAATCGAATCGGAGACCTTCAAGTCACATGGCTGGTTCCTTAACCACAATCCTAAGACTGTAGCCTATGACTGAAGTTACTAATGTGGGTCCCTGATTAACCCTTATTGCTCCAGGGGAGATGTATCATGGCTGACCCTGTGCTCTGACTCCATCCATCAATTTGGGATACTTGTAAGTTGCTTTGGATAAAATCTTCTGCTGAATGACCTCATGTGAAGTACTGTAATGTAATTCAATCTGATAACATGAAATGATGTTACAGAAACCATTATAAATTAAAGCACCTGTTAATGGTTTTTTTCAAGAAGACTAAATAAAATAATCTGTGAAATGAGCATCTGAAGATCACCTACATATGAGCTCGTTAGAACTTAGCTTGGGCCAGTCATCATTTAATGATATATCAGCCTCAACTTACCTATTTGACAATTTAAGTATAAAATTGTTCAGGGTTTTGTGCTGATCATTGAGATTTCATTACACCAGACTTATACAGTAGAGACATCTCAGACAAACCCATGAATTAGTTGTAGCGAGTCCACTACAGTTTGCTGTAACTATCCATCCATCCATCCATTATCTTCCGCTTTATCCTACATTAGGGTCACGGTGGGGTTCCCCATGCCCATCCAGGGGAGAACGTCTTGGGCACTGGGCAGATACACCCAGGACAGGGCACCAATCTATCACTGGGCACAAACTCACTCACAAAAACACACTCTACATGGGGCAATTTGGAGAACTCAATTGAGTTGATCCATGTTTTTAAACTGTGGGAGGAAACCGGAGAACCCAGAGGAAACACACGCGGACACGGGGAGAACATGGAATCTCCACCCAGATGGGGATTCGAACGTGCTAACCACTATGCCACCGTGCCGCCCGTTTGCTGTAACTAAAAAAATTTATTTTGTTTTCATAATGCCGCCTACATAATTTCAATGAATGCAGCTCTTTTCCACAAACACATTTTATATTGCTGGGGCACTTACAGTCAAAGTAAATCAAAGATTCTACATTCTGCAATTGAAATTTTACCGTCAAACGGCCAACACTTTTAAATTTATGTCAACACCGCCCCCTTGTGAAAGTAAGTTTGTATGGGAAAGCAAACTCGCTCTATATTCTATTAAGCACATTATTTTCAACACATGTTGTCCATTTATTTTACTATATTTTACTATACAACACGAGTTAAAACACACCTCCTTTCCACTCCATTGTCAATTTCCTCCACTTACCATATTTAGGACTTAGTTTTACAATTTACAAAGTCTGTAGTCCATCTGCTTTTGTTACTCCCCTGTTGGTTTTAGTGCAACAGTGCTGCTGTAGTTTCATTTCTCCACCATAGTGACACTGCTGGGATAGGAATAATGCATCTGCTCTGTGGTGGTACTATGTAGGGGTCCTGACCAATAGAGAACAGAGTAAAGGGAGCTAACACACTTTGTACACAGTATGTGTTTCTCTGTTAGATGTCTACATTTGGTCATTTATTATTACATTTTATTACATTTGGTCATTTAGCAGACACTTTTATCCTACATTTGGTGTTTATTAATTTATTATCTTGCCCTTAAGCGACTTACAAGGTGAGCACAGGGTTAATCACAACATCCCTGGAGCAATGAGGGTTAAGGGCCTTGCCCAAGAACCCACATTGGTAACTTCAGTGGACCTGGGATTTGAACCCTCAACCTTCAGATTGATAGCCCAACACCCTAACCACTGAGCTACCACACCTTATGTCTAATGAATGGGACTCACACTCACTCACATGGGGGGGGGGGGGTACCCATTTCCATTCAGGGGAGACGTTTTGGGCGCTGGACAGTGCTGCTGTAGTTTCATTTCTCCATCATAGTGACACTGCTGGGTAGGTATCTGCTCTGTGGTGGTACTATTAGGGGGTAGAGAACAGAGTAAAGGGAGCTCACAGTTTGTACACAATGTATTTCTCTGTTAGATGATTTGGTCATTTATTTTTAATTTTATTACATTTGGTCATTTAGCAGACGCTTTTATCCAAAGCACTACAAGGTGAGCACTGTAAACACAACATCCCTGGAGCAATGAGGGTTAAGGGCCTTGCCCAAGGACACATCTGGGATTTGAACGCCATGTCTAATACTGGGACTGTATTTGGGTGGTGGATCATTCTCAGTTCTGCCATGAGGTTTTAAATACTCTGTCCACTAACTGTGCACTCTATTAGACACATCTACATTATGGTGTTTATTAATTTATCATCTTGCCCTTAATCCTCTACTAGGGTCTGTAAAGGGAGCTAACACAGTTTGTACACAGAATGTATTTCTCTGTAAGATGTCTATATTTGGTCATTTATTATTACATTTCCATTACATTTGGTCATTTATTGGACGCTTTTATCCAAAGCGACTTACAAGGTGAGCACAGGGTTAAACACAACATCCCTGGAGCAATGAGGGTTAAGGGCCTTGCTCAAGGACCCACGTTAGTGCACCTGGGATTTGAACGCCTTATGTCTAATGACTGGGACTCACACAGAGCAGGTATTTGGGTGGTGGATCATTCTCAGTTCTGCCATGAATTTTTAAATACTCTGTCCACTAACTGTGCACTCTATTAGACACATCTACATTATGGTGTTTATCAATTTATTATCTTGCCCTTAATCCTCTACTAGGGTCTTGGGGGGGGTACCCATTTCCATTCAGGGGAGAACGTTTTGGGCGCTGGACAGAGTGCTGCTGTAGTTTCATTTCTCCACCATAGTGACACTGCTGGGTAGGAATAATGCACCCACCAAATAATATCTGCTCTGTGGTGGTACTATGTAGGGGTCCTGACCAATAGAGAACAGAGTAAAGGGAGCTAACACATTTTGTACACAGAATGTTTTTCTCTGTAAGATGTCTACATTTGGTCATTTATTATTACATTTTATTACATTTGGTTATTTAGCAGACACTTTTATCCAAAGCGACTTACAAGGTGAGCACAGGGTTAATCACAACATCCCTGGAGCAATGAGGGTTAAGGGCCTTGCCCAAGAACCCACATTGGTAACTTTAGTGGATCTGGGATTTGAACGCCTTATGTCTAATGACTGGGACTCACACAGAGCAGGTATTTGGGTGGTGGATCATTCTCAGTTCTGCCATGAGGTTTTAAATACTCTGTCCACTAACTGTGCACTCTATTAGACACATCTACATTATGATGTTTATTAATTTATTATCTTGCCCTTAATCCTCTACTAGGGTCTGTAGGGGGGGGGGTACCCATTTTCATTCAGGGGAGAACGTTTGGGGCACTGATACACCCAGGACAAATATGGAGCTTATATAAAAATATTAAACGAATGGCTTAGTAACAATTGGATTCGAACACATTCTGTTAATCCTTGTTTATATAGTTAAATTAGGTCGATTAACACCGAGTCCCGATCGTAAACGTATATATAACAGTTTATCTGCGCCACATTTTGGGTAAATATGTAAAATAAATAAAAGCGCTTCTCGACCAACCGACTGCGCTGTTCCAATGTATGAGCGGTAGTTTATCTGCGCATGCGCAGTCCGCTCCGTTCCTGTGCCCGAGAGGAGTGACGCGTCAGCGGCTGTGAGGAAAACCGACACGGTGTAATCACGTTTCACTAAATGGCTTGTATTCGATGAACTCGTCGTGGGAAAACTGTAAGAATTAATCAATCTCTCTGCTAAGAGGTGCATGTGTAACGTGTCACAGAATCTGTAGCTTTTACTAAATCGTTGCTGTACCGAAACGTAATTTGTAAGACTATAACTGATTCCCTATGTTTAATGTTTCGGATGAATTGTCGCGTTAGGTGGAGTTTTGACTAAAACAACTGTCGCCTCTTTTACAACATGGCGTTTTTTTTCACATCTTAATAATTAGCTGTCCGCGTTCAAACCGTGCCAAGTTTCTTAAATGTTGTGTTCTGACTATTGTAACCTAAGGAAACCATTTACAGGGTGTGATGTGATGACCGGATCGCCTTGGGCTTTATCCCAAACGGTTTATCGTTTCCTACATACGCGCTCTTTTAAGACTAAGGGAAATGGCAGGTGCATCCTACATAGTGCACCTTGTAATCGGGATCGAGTCATTTGGAATTGGACCTAGGAAAACCGTTGTTGCTTTCACGGCTTTTAGTGTTTAAACTCGTTTCTTTACCTACAAACATCTTATAATTACCACATTTTTACTCTGGTAAAAGGTTTGTTTTTTTTACTGACCAGTACACATTTATTTGTGGGTTTATGTTAAGACTTGGCTACAGAACTCTGAAACAGGTGCACCTCAAAGGCTGTTTCCTTGTGCTCGGGGCCTATTATTCTTAGTTAAATGTCTTCATCGTAACATAATTGTATTGAAATTAGTTTGATTTCGAATTTTGGATTTCATGTCAATGTGATGTGTCTATTTTTACATTGCTTGCGTTTGTTACAGTGTATAATTAATGTCACCGTGCATCCTAGATGACTTATTTTAATATAGACATGTCCTCCAGGTATCTCTTTAAATGACTTTTGGCCATTCTGCACGAAGAGTACGTTTATAAAAAGTCTAACAGAATGGAAATACACTTTCATATAAGTCATCTTGATTTTATCAGTTGTTGTTTTTGTTTTCTTTGCTATCTGTTTTATGTTGTGCTGGTTTTAGGGGGGGTGTGGTTATATTGGGCAACAGAATACAGGATATGAACAAAGTATGAACAAAGTAATTTAACACTTCATCTGTATATATATAACCTGGGCAAGTGTAGCAACACAAATGTGAACCCGATAAAGTAAATAAACCCAATTTTTGCTCATTTCAAAATGCTGTAAATTTAAACTGAGACATGTTAAATGATTGCCCAGCGATGGATTGGCGCCCTGTCCTGGGTGTATCTGCCCAGCGCCCGAGATGTTCTCCCCTGGATGGGCATGGGGAACCCCACCGCGACCCTAATAGAGGATAAAGCGGGAGATAATGAATGTTAAATGATCTGGGGTATTTTTTATGCTGCTTCTCTTTCATTCTCGTGACCTATTTTATGAGCATGGTCTTTATTTATGTAGTAATGTACATTGTACTATGTAGACCCGTTTTTATAAAAAATATGTATTTATTCTTCAATAACTTACATGCTAAATAAGGGGTTAGGGTTTGGGGCTATCAGTTTGAAAGTTGGGTGCTTGAGCAAGTCCCTCAACTCTTCTTGCTTTCTGGTATTGTATCATTTTGCTGATTCTGTACTCTGACCTTAACCATTAGTTTTGGGTTCCTGTAAGTCACTTTGGATAAAGGCATCTGCAAAATGACCTAATGTAATATTATTTACTTTAAAGGTATTCATCATAATAAGGGTCATGAGAGGTACGCATTTCTATTAAAGCAAAAAATTGGACAGGTTCAGACTAAGAAAAAAATTATCTGCTTGGTCATGAATCTTACCTCATTCCTTTTGCTCTGTGGCAACATCACAACTCACTGTGCCTAAGCTCTAGATGCAAAACCAGATTTGTCTGTAGGGTTTCATTTAGCACTTCTGCTTTGTTTCTACATTTATTATTATTATTATTATTATTATTATTATTTATTATCCACTTAAGATTAATTATGCATTTTGTTTGAATCTTAGTCTGCTGTATTAACAGGGCTTGTATTCTGTTTGCAGGACTGAGGCAGTGATACTATGGATAGCTATGGGCAAGTGAACCTGCTCTCTTCCACAGTAATAGATATGTACTGTCATATGAAAATAGTTTTGCTGCATAATTCTTCAGAAAACTCGTGTGGGCTTCAATGTAAAGATAAAAGCATTGTGTGTCAATTTACTTAAAAGTTTTTGTTAATTGTTTTGTGTTTTGGTCCCAGACTGTCCAGCCCGGTTTTGGGCGAGGACCGCTCAGTCATGGCTCGTATGCAAAAGAAGTTCTGGAAGACCAAGCAGGTATTGATCAAGGCAACGGGCAAGAAAGAGGATGAACATGTGGTGGCTTCAGATGCAGATTTGGATGCAAAGCTTGAGGTAGGAAATATCTTTGAGTGAATAAAGATGCTTCTTATTGAATACAGAACCGAATTCTCTGTGTTATCAGTTCCCCTAACTGTGGTGATGGATTTCGTATTTCTATGATTACATACTGTAGTCCATCTGTTTGTGTTCTACAGTACATCCTGTGTTAGTCTCTTTACTCTGTTCTCTAATGGTTAGGATCCCAATAGTACCACGACAGAGCAGGCATTATTGGGTTGGTGCATTATTTCTATCCCAGCAGTGTCACTGAGGTGGAGAAATAAAACTACAGCAGGACTGCTGCACTAAAACCATCAGTGTCACTGCAGAACTGACAAACCACCACCCAAATTATAACTGTTCTGAAATGGTCCTGATTAACAGAACAGAGAACCAATAGGGGAGTAACAAAAACCAAGAAAACAGGTGAACTACCGTCTGGATTACAAAACTACAAAGTCCATCTATATGTTAATAGAGGAAATAGACAATTGAGCAGGAAGGAGGTGTGTCCAATCTTTGGACTGATACTGTACAATAGACAAGCTTTGCCACAATTAAAGATGGCCAAACGGTTTTAAACACATAAGAGGATTCAAGGTCATTTGGTGTGTTTGCTCAGAATAGGTCATCAAAGCATTAAGCAGATAGTGTGATTGTATCAGTGGTGCATTTTCCATGGGTTGTACAGTAATCACAGTAACACATCCATCCCCTCAAGGGTCTTCATGCATTTTGCAAACGAAAGTCATCACGCAATACATGTTTAATTTATTAATGTATTTATTTCAAAGTATTTTTGCAATAAATATATTTTTGCATCATCATACATGTGGAGCTACCATTGTTGTAATTAAAAATAACACTAATTTTTAAGAATGAGTGACTTGCAAAAAAGGAAAGCGAGAGAGATTGCTGTTTGTATGTGTGTTCAGCCTCTGGATCGAAATGACTCATGTACCAGGGAGTTTGGTTTAATATTCAGCCTCCTGCCTTCACTTATTAACACAGACAGGAGGTCTTTATTTATTTTTCTTATGAATACATTGCAGTATTTTAAATAATGCATAACTTAACATGTACTTAAAGCAACTACTCATTTTCAACGTTTCTGTAAAACGAGTGCATTAAAAACAGTATAGAAATATTCACCTGAAAGCGGTCTGGGTCTGTGGGTGTGGGGTCTGTCCGGCTTGTGTTTGTGTGTGTCTCGCTGTGTCTGCACACGCATGTCTGTTGTCGAATTCCGTTTGCTTGTTACTTATCAGCTTTCTAACTTGCTCTCTCTCTCTTTTACACACATACTCAGCCATAGACATGATCAAATACGTTCACACACACATATGCACGAATGCAAACACACAGAGATGCGCTCGCATATGTGGGCATAGACAGGCAAACACAGAGACACATGCATTCACAGACATGCATTTTTCCGTTTGTGTTTTTGCACATGTTTGTGTCATGCATCGTGCATATGTGCACAGACACTTGTACCTGTCTGTGCGCATACACTCTTATCTGTGCAGGTGCATGCATGCATGTCTGCAAGTGTGTGTGTGGGTGTGTGTGTGTTCATATGCATGTGTGCGGGCGCACAAGAGCAAATCAGATGGTTAGTAAGTAACAAGGACATGCCATTTGACTACAAAGGCACATGCGAACCCTGCTTGATCTGAGGAAGGTGGAAAAAAGGAAGCCAAAAGGAAAGGAGTTTTAAGGAGCCAAATAGGAGCCAAAAGGAAAGGAGTTTTAAGTCATGTCTTGAAATCATGGAGTTTTGTGATTCAGTGAATCCTATTTTTAGTTGTTGTTTTCCCACTTTACTGAACAAATGTTCCTCTTGTGCTGTACACAGAAACTTAAATAGTAGCCCTACAACCTTCATGACTCATTCATGCCAGTTCTGCACCTCTGAGTCGAATTTCAACTCCATCCGCACACACTGCTCTCAAACTGATAGATATGAGCTAAAAATGAATGGGTACCATGACAACCAAATTACAAGAATGTGTCTTTATTCCTTCAGCTTTACTTACAAAAGAGGAAGGTTGTGTGCATCTCTGATGGAGGCTGCTGGTCCAGTGGGATGTGTTAATATATATTTACTCATAGGTTATTTATGTTCTGTTATTTTTATCACATCATGTGGTTGTTACTGTTATGAATGACAGTTTCATTCAGCATTTATTTTTTAGGAACTGACAACTTGAGATAATGAAATGTATTTTGCTTCAGTCCATCTTTATAAATGCTAATAAAAATAACACAAAAAACATTAACCACATTTTTAAATATGTTTGTTATAATTAGCTTGGTCTACTTATTCATCTGAAACACAAAAAGCCATTTTCGGCCAAATGATCTCAGTTCTCGGATATTTGCTGCGTACCTAATATTTTGGTTAGACAATGCGTTTTTGCTAAATCATTAATATAACATTTCCCTCTTTTTTTCTAGTTTTTCCGTTCTATACAGACCACATGTACAGATTTGCTAAAAGTGATTGAGAAATACCAGCAAAGGATTACACGTGAGTAAACAATGTGTCACCTGTTTTTCTGGGCGGTTTTCTT
Source organism: Corydoras sp. C115 (assembly GCA_019802505.1). Lineage (NCBI taxonomy): Eukaryota > Metazoa > Chordata > Actinopteri > Siluriformes > Callichthyidae > Corydoras > Corydoras sp. C115. The sequence goes on from JAFMOC010000136.1 coordinate 691,170, forward strand.
CCTGGATCATTAAACCCAAACAAAAAACACCTTATCATTGATAACTGAAACTTTGTCCGGTTGACTTGTTTTCTCTGGCTGCAGGTTGGCTCTGTGCACTCCACTTCATCGAATGGAGCAGGAGGTGGAAACATTTCGGCGGCGAGCAATAGCTGACACACTATTGACCGTTGGCCGCATGGAGCAAGCCAGGACCGAGTACCGAGGTGCTCTGCTCTGGATGAAGGACGTCTCTCAGGAACTGGACCCTGACACCTACAAACAACTCGAGAAGTTCCGGAAGGTAATAGAGGCTATTTTGTCCAAGGTGGTAATATTAAAGTAGTAGCAGCTTTAAAAAAACTGTCAACATAGAAGTTTTATATGATGTCTTATAGATTTACACACACACACACACACACACACACACACACACACACACACACACACACACACACACACACACACACACACACAGGGCACAATTAAAGGCTTGATATTTAAGGTTAGTGTGCAGGGCCGGGATTCATTGCCCCTGGGTTGTGGGCCCACAGGGTGCAGGTCAAGTCTAAACAACTTAATGAGAAAGAACTGATCTTTAATAATAATTCCCTAAGCTGGTGTGTTATTAATCTAAATATATTATAGAAGATAAAATGGGGCGGCACGGTGGCTTAGAGTTTAGCACGTTCTCCTCTCAGCGCTAGGGATTCCCAGTTCGAATCCCCATCTGGGTGGAGTTTCCATGTTCTCCCCGTGTCTGCGTGGGTTTCCTCCGGGTTCTCCGGTTTCCTCCCACAGTCCAAAAACATGGATCAAGTCAATTGAATTCTCCAAATTGCCCCATATAGAGTGTGTCTGTGTGAGTGAGTGTGTGCCCAGCGATGGATTGGCGCCCTGTCCTGGGTGTATCTGCCCAGCGCCCGAGATGTTCTCCCTGGATGGGCATGGGGAACCCCACCGCGACCCTAATAGAGGATAAAAGCGGGAGATAATGAATGAATGAATGAAAGATCAAATGGTACAGTGTACAGTTTATTCATACTTGTGATACTTTGTAGTATTTCAATTCTTTCAGCAGTTTTGTTGTGTTGAAGCTGCAGTGCTGAAACCATTTCTAAACGTTTGTAAAGGTGCAGGCCCAAGTGAGAGGAACGAAAGTGAACTTCGATAAACTGAAGAACGACGTGTGTCAGAAAGTGGACATGCTGGGGGCGAGTCGCTGCAACATGCTGTCTCACTCTCTCTGCATTTACCAGGTACCTGCACAGTCCTTCATACAGATTATCTCAACTATCTTGCTATGTTGTTTGTTATTAAAGCTGTAAGGTACGAGAGGGTGTGCATTATTGTGAATAAATCATGGCAAAGAGGTGTTGGGTGTAATTTATTTACAATAATGTACAACCTCCAGTGCCTTATTGTTTTTATAAAACGGTTACAAACACACTATAATAAAAAACAAGTTTGATTCATAAATGCATTTATTTAATTATCATTTTAAAGTGACCATTGATTGCTGACTAACAGGATTCTTGTTTCTTTAATCAAATACTGCCATCTAGTGGCCATCATGGGGACAATAATGAATTCTATATAACGTATTGATACAAGCATGAAGCAGTCAGAGGTGTGCACTGTCACAGCAGGAGAGCCGGCTCAGCCAATCAGATTTAAGGACCAGAACTACCCTTTTTTTTAATGGTTATTTGTTATTTGTCGCGGTGGGGTTCCCCATGCCCATCCAGGGGAGAACGTCTTGGGCGCAGGGCAGATACACCCAGGACAGGGTGCCAATCCATCGCCATCACTCACTCACACAGACACACTCTATATGGGGCAATTTTGAGAATTCAGTTGACTTGATCCATGTGTTTGGACTATGGGAGGAAACCGGAGAACCCGGAGGAAACCCACGCAGACACGGGGAGAACATGGAAACTCCACCCAGATGGGGATTCGAACCGGGAATCCCACTTGTGACACAAGTAATAAAGTTTTTTCTAGTATTTACTAATTCAAAGAAACACATGGCATGTTTTAAGAAATGTTACGACATGTTATTGGAACAATCAGAGAGAATTCTATAGTTATTTTTCCTTGTAGTATGTAGGTCATTTTTGTGTTTGTGTGTGTTTATTTTTAGACAACTCTCCTACAGTTCTGGGAGAAGACTGCAAACATCATGTCTGGCATCCATGAGGCCTTTAAGGGTTATGTGCCCTACCACTTCACCACTCTGAAGGTGCCGTTTATTAATAGTGTTTATAAGTCATCTGTATTGTTATGTCTTTGATGTGATAACATGCCACAAGCACAAAATGACCCAATGAGAAATGATTCTTAAGTGACTGAGTATTATAAAGGCTTTATATTTAGCAATTCTTTCTTGTAGGAGTTACGGGACCCACTGGAGTACCTTACAGCAGAAGAGACAACAGAGGACAAGGAAAAGCAAATTAATACAGACAAGTAAGAGCATAGTTTGTTGCTCCACATTAAACAATATCTATGAATCGAATTGTAATTATTAGCTAGAGAAATTTTAATAATTCATTCATTCATCATTCATTATCTCCCGCTTTATCCTCTATTCGGGTCGCGGTGGGGTTCCCCATGCCCATCCAGGAGAGAACGTCTCAGGCGCTGGGCAGATAGACCCAGGACAGGGCGCCAATCCATTGCTGGGCACACACTTACTCACACAGACACACTCTATATGGGGCAATTTTTTGAGAATTCAATTGACTTGATCCATGTTTTTGGACTGTGGGAGGAAACCGGAGAACCCGGAGGAAACCCACGCAGACACGGGGAGAACATGGAAAAGTTATAATAACCTACCTGTATTCGTACAGTCTGTAAACGAAATGTGCTTTTGTTGCCTTTTATAGTCTTGTATCACTGGATGAGGAGGAGATGGGAAAAGCTGCTCTTGAGAACGGTCTGTGTTTCACAATCACCTCAGCTCAACTTGTAACGGCTGTTTTTAATCCAGACTAATGATTTTGGGTGCAATCTTTTTACCTCCACAGATTCAGTCACTGGTGTGAACGCGCTGAGCAGAGAACCAGACGGCTCATTATCAGCGAGCTTGGATTCAGGTTGGAGTTAATGTTTATTGTAAAGTGTATGTTAAAATAGAGAAATGAGCAGTTTGTTCTGACTGTATGAGTAGTGGGATGTGTGAATGTGTTTCTGCAGTTTATAAATTTGTAATGGGTTTTGCACTGGTAGGTCTTCCTGCTGACCCAGTACACTTATATTGTTCAAATGAAACTCACACGGTAATATGAGAGTCTATGCTTAAAAAAAAAAGTTTTCACCATGTACCAGCATGCTTTACGAAGAATGCACTATTAAAATCTGGTCGCTATGTCGGCACCATGTTGGTTATGTCCATATTTGACACTTTGAGTCTTAGTTTGATTTATTCTGGCAGAAATGAATGTGATACCAGAAATGAGGCTTTAAAAACTTTATATATTCATTATTTTTACAGTTTCTTTTTTTTGGCCGGTTCCTTTGAGAACAAGATCTAAAATAGTGTGCGTGTTAAAGTTTTATGTGTGTGGTCAGATGTCTACATTTTGTTTTTATGGTGTATTTATTAAAGTTTTCATGTCATATAAAAAATATAGCTTTATGTTTTGTATGATGTTGCCAAAATGTGAAGTATTAAAACATTATTAATCATAGTTGCCACATTTATGTTAACAATCTTTTTTTCCCATTGAATACTTTAATAATTATTGTAATGATTGACCTGAACTTTTTGCATCCTCTGTGCTGCAGCTTTGTTTGAAAATTCAGACTCCTTCGGTGGTGACTTCTTATTTATGACCTCTGATTCTGCCCCAAACCTGAGTTCCACCTTGAGCCCAACTGTCCCCGAGCTACAGCCCCAAAGCTTTGCTGAGGCTGCATTGCCCTTCTTTGACCAGTGGGGCTCCAGTGCTCCCCCGGGGCATATGTTGGAGACTTTTCCCACTATGTCGCTGTCTGAGAAGGGTACAAAATCTCATCCAGCTCCCTCTACTGCCCTAAAACCTTTATCACTGTGCTTATCTCAAGCCCTGTCCACTGTCTCTGTCCCATTATGAAATCAACTGCAACTTCTCTCTGTGTTGAAGAGCTGTTTACTCTCTTCTCTTCTGTTATTAAATGCGTACTCATCATGTTCTTACTTCTTTTAGTCACCCTGAATAGAACTTTTACTTATATTCACACTAACTCCTGTTTCTCTGTTATACTTTCTTTATTTCTCATTTTTTATGTCTAAATATGTATACACTAACTTTATGAACAGGTGAATTCAGTTCTCAGATAGTACACTTATACTTAGTAACATCCACTATTGGATTCTTTTTTTTTTTTTGCAATGCCTAATACACATTTTGTGGATTAAATGAAAGTAATAAAACTGGGCCTGTGCAAAAATCAAAGCATATTTAATATTTAGTTTTAAAATTTTTGTTAGTCCTTTTTTTTTTTTAGTAATATCCATAAAAATTTGTTTTCTGTAGAAAACAGCCTACCCTTCTTACATGGAAACATAAAAAACAGTGTTAAGTACTTGAATAAATGTTTCTATGTGCATATATAAATGTACTTAATTATTCCTTGCATTGGATTTAATTTAGTTTGAAATAAATTATAAAGAATTAATTGACTTGATGTGAAGTACATTTATCATTATCTCATAAAAAGACTTCTGCTTTAATTCTTACTTTCTCTCTCAGGCAGGAATCTACTGTCTGGATATCAGCCACAGTCCAGTCACGAGGATGAGGAGGGAGAGAAAAGTGATCTGTCCTTCTTTCAAGAGCTGCTGAGCCCCGGTGCTTGTAGCGGCGCTGATGAGTTTACCAAGGCGTGGAATGATGCTTTCGGCTGTTTTGAGCAACCTGCTGCTGCTGCATCCTCATGCATGCCCACAGTGAGCGGCACTACAGCCCTGAATCCTTCCTCAGAGCCCACGACCCCCGCCGGCTTTCTGCCCTCCCAACTCCTCGACCACGGCAACAGCGGCACAGGTCTGGATCCCACACTCATACAGAAAATATTTTATTATCATTTTTTTTTATTACATGTGTGTTTTTCAATTCAAATATGCTCAAAGTGTTTCCAATCAAATCTGTTATGTAATAGTATCTACAGGAAATGTTTAAATAATCAGAATTTCTGGTTTTACATACTTACAGCAAAAAATCTGGTCTTAAACCAAAAACAAACCCATTCATAAGTATAAACCTGCCCACATTGTGTTTTTTAGGATGGCTGTCTCCACCCATATTTCAAACTGCTCCCATTCCGCCTCCACCTGCTGCTGCGAAAGTGTCTCCAACCCAGAACATCTCCAGAACTTCAGAAAGTGGTATATATGTTAATGTTTTAAAGAAATTAGCCACAGGTATGTAAAAATAAAATTACGCTGTATGGACATAATAAGAAATCTTATCTCTATAAGCTAAAATTTGGTACATTTAACCACAATAAACATAAAATTAATTTAATTAATTTTAAAATCTTTTCATTAATGCAAATAAATGGTGTGGGGTGAGGGACGGAGTCTGTAAATGGCAGACAGGCTTAGGACCCTCTTTATCTTTATCTCCCTCTGTTTTGGTAAAAGGAGGCTGGTAAGAAAGAGAGAACACCTACGTGGTACAGCATACTGCATCATATTTAACAAGTTCAATGTAATACTGTAAAAGCTCAGTATCTCTGTGTATAAGTTCAATAACGCCGTTTTATTTGAGAAACTCGTTCGTTTTCTAGTGTCACACCCACAAATCTATTACAGAGGGAGAATAAAAAGACTGTAAAAAAACAGTGATATAAACTTTGAAACTAAAATCAGTTTCAGCTTATTAACTTTGCACTTTTGTTCACATTTTTGTCTGTTTTTGTTACTTTTTAGGTCCTAAAGGTGGAAGTAGGGACATGTCTGCTTGGTTTAATCTTTTTGCAGACCTAGACCCACTTGCCAACCCAGATGCCATTGGACGCAATGAAAATGAACTACTTAATGCCTGAGGTGCGTTTGTCTGTTTATGTGTGAGTACACATTTGTTTGCTTGCAAACAAGCACGTGTGCATGCGTTTGTCGGTGTGTTTTTATGCTTGTTCATGCGAGTATGCGGTCGCAAAAAATTATAAACTGGTCTTCCACCAATTAATCTAGATCAGTTTTTGAAGTGAACACTGATTGCTGATTGACACATTTCTGTAACAATCATATACTGCCATCTAGTGGCCAAAATACAGAACGCAGTTTCTAAAAAAAATCTCGTGAAAAATGTATTGCATGTCACGCATTATATTAAATATTGAGTTAAACAACTTTGTTTTTGGTATTTAAATAAGTAGTAATAAGATGAATAATAAGTATTTATTTTTTCAAAAATTGTTATAACTAGTTATAGTAAAATATTTATTACTCTATTAGTATTTACTATTATACTATTAGTAACATTCTTTCAACAGGTAACATCTCCCTGCCAACTGCCAATACCACTGTGCAATAACTATTCAATCAATCATATGTGCAAACCTTTGGTGCTGTGCCATCTGTTCTTTATAGTCATATTTTACTCACTGTATTATGTTATGTATGTAACTATGTATTGTAATTATTGTGTTTTTTTTTATTTATTCTCTTAATTGATATATTAGATCTTTTTATATTAGTATCTTTTCAACTTTTCCAATCACTGTCAGTTTGCGGCTGAGAATGTGAATTTCCCCATTGTGGGACCAATAAACCCTTATCTTTTTTGATATTTTACATTTTTTTAAATCCTGTTTATTTAGCCTGTGTCCTTGTTTTCCAATTTGTAAAGGTTTCTATTTGTTTCCTTTCAGAATTCAGATCCACGTCACTGTAATGACGGAATACACAAGCTGAATATCATACAGTCCCAATGAGCCAAGGATACATCTGGACCATGGATCCATCATTCCAGATTCACAGAGGTTCCAGGATGTTCTTTACCATGGGAAACATGTCTCTGTTTCTGTGTGAGTGTTTGTGCTAATGGAATGAACATTGCCATGGGAGCAGTGGGCTTTTAAATACGTATACTGCACTATCCACTGTATATGACTTTGTTTAGTTGAGATGTGTTGAGCGTTTGACCTGTGTGTAGCGCACGTGGGGATATGAAAAGTCGTTAAGTCTTTAACTTGGTATTTTACACTGGAAAGCTGGAGTGTTCTGCAAGTTTTATGCGGTTGTAAATACTTCTGTATGTTTATCACTGAGAGTTTGCAGCTCTGAATGTAAAGAGATCGTCTATATGCATCATCTTCACTACGCAGCAGGTGTTCATTTTTAGGGCTTTTGCCCCTAATTTGAAGGGATATAATAATTTTATGTAGATTAGTACACATGCTATATTACATTTCTAAATTAAATTACATGTATTATTAATATTTGCTGAAATGAGGTTGTTGGAATTGAGTTGGTGACTACAGAGCAGAATCTATGAGATGATTGTTGTTCTGTGTTAAACTAAGCAAGCTGAATAACTACCTGTGTTATCTGCAAAAAAACGTCTTGGTTAACATAGCTAATTATTTTAATGGACAAAGAATTTTACCTTGAATTAAACATAAATAAATGATTAAGCTTGTAATATGACTTCTACTCATTGATGTTAAGTGGCTTTTCCTACTGCTATTTTGAAGCAACTTATTAGCAACAGTTCTGCTCTTTAGCCACCTTTAAAAACATTTTGTTCTGAATCATTTCAACGAAATAAATACTTTTATCTAATAGAAAAAAAACAGAAAACTAAAATTTGGTTTTGGTCAATTAATAACTACCAATCCACCAGTCACATGTATTTTTTAACATAATTAATAAAGAAAAGGGGTAGAGTATAATGTAGTTCGCATAAACTAAAGTTGATTTTAAAACCTTGGGATATGGGTTTAAAAAAAAGCTGTATTTAATATACAAACATTTAGGAACCCAATTAATAGATCTATTAAACCTTAATTATGCAGTTAGTATGAATCCACATGACCTTTACTGTCACTAAATTTAAATACTTAAAAAATAAAAAGTCAGAACAGTGAAGATGGAATGTAATGTCAGTTAAAGAAGTCATGTCTGTTTTTCAAATATGACACAAAACCCAATAACAAATGAGATCCCAGGCTATATAGTTTACTGGAGGAGTGGTTATAACTGGTACAAGTTGTCCCTTGCTATATCATGGTTCACTGATTGTGGCATCACTATATATATATATATATATATATATATATATATATATATATATATATATATATATATATATATATATATATATATATTTTATTAATTAAAAAAAATCTTATTCTGTTGCCCAGTGATAGATTGGCGCCCTGTCCTGGGTGTATCTGCCCAGCGCCCGAAACGTTCTCCCCTGGATGGGCATGGGGAACCCCCCTCGACCCTAATATATTGAATAAAGTGGAAGATGATGGATGGATGGAATCTTATTCAGTATCACAGAGTTTTTTTCTATATTGTGGGATTTTGCGCTATATATGTTGTTAAAATTACATAGATTCTAGAGTGTAGAAAGTGTTTAAGAGCATATCAAGTGTTTATAAGAGCCTATTATCATGTCTTTGGATTGTGAAGAGAAACCAGGGTTCCTAATAGAAACTCCTGTAGGCTCTTGAACTCAGCACTAAACACTATGCCAACTAGCCACCCATGGCTGGCTTTGATGTGATTGATTTTCAATCAATCAATTGATTGATTTTGATTGAATCTTACCTCTGGTTATTTGTAGCCAAAGAAAAATATATTTAATATCACAGTCTGTAGGGCTTTCAGCCTCTGGCTTAAGTAAATGTTGTGATGATACCCCTTCATTCTCTTTTATGAGTTGCACCAAACCAGATATTTAACATTCTGTTTGTGCAAAACATCCAACGATTCAAGAACTAGTGTGTCCTTAAAGGTAAGTTAGATTTCCTTACTGATGTTGGTATTGGAAATTTGTTTGTTAAGATGTACCCAAAGTTTGCACTATTAGTTAGTTGTCCAATACTATTTAATAATAGTTATGTTTGTTGGTAAGAGCACTCATTTAAGTCATTTTTAACACTTATTTTTTTGGTTCATTAGCTTCAGTTGTAATTAATTCTGAATGACCAATTCCACCTCAACACAGCGCTCATTCCTAAGACTGATTCCTGTGAGGTTTGCAGCTTCATTCAGGAATTATGCAAAAAGAAGAAAGGGTCCCGATGAAGTTTATATTGTATCTTTATGTTGATTGTAACAAAACTATCACCTGTACAATAGAACATAATAAAAATTGATGTTAGTTTAAGTTTGTGAAGATTATATAGTAAATAGTATAGACACAGGCGGCACAGTGGCTTAGTGGTTAGCACGTTCGCCTCTCAGCGCTAGGGATTCACGGTTCGAATCCCCATCTGGGTGGAGTTTCCATGTTCTCCCCGTGTCCGCGTGGGTTTCCTCCGGGTTCTCCGGTTTCCTCCCACAGTCCAAAAACATGGATCAAGTTAATTGAATTCTCAAAATTGCCCCATATAGAGTGTGTGTGTGCCCAGCGATGGATTGGCGCCCTGTCCTGGGTCTATCTGCCCAGCGCCCGAGACGTTCTCCCCTGGATGGGCATGGGGAACCCCCCCGTGACCCTAATATAGGATAAAGCGGGAGATAATGAATGAATGAGTATAGACACAAAAATCATTTGTTGGAGGAATTTAGATGATGAATCCATGGATTCCACCTTGAATCCATGTCTTTGGTCTGTGGAAGGAAACCAGAGAACCTGGTGGAAACCCACATGGACACAGGACATGAAGGCTCCACCCAGATCGGGATTTGAACACGGGACACTGATGGGCTTATGACTATACCACCGTGCTGTTATAATTAAAGTTTAAATTAATTGCATAGTCAGCCTATCTGTGTGTTTCTCTCTTTTATGATTCAAAGTATCTTTATTGGCTATATAGGATATATATGTACATATAGGATAAATGCCTATATGTACAATTTTGCCAAGGCATTACAACGAAGAAGCTCCACTCTCACACTGACCACACCAGGGCTTCTGTTGGATGCTTGTCCCGTTTGGAGTAACTGTGATTACTGAGTGGACCCCAGACCTCACTCCCATACAGCGTTATGGGTTGGTAAAAATAATTTACACCAGATTGTAAAGGGAATGGGTATCAGATCACCAACTCAACACAGTTGAACCTGAGCTCCATACATGTGTCTTCAGGGATTAATTAGATGTTTGCGCACCTGAGATCAACAGTTAAGTGTCCCAATGTTTTGTCCCTATAGTGTACCTACATCTCTGATGATGGGTTGTCTCATCTTGGCAGACAATGAAAGAACAATATTCGAATTAATCTAACTTCAGCATTCTTTACTTTGCGTGCTCTCTCTGGTATGTGTAGTGAATTTCACACTAAATCAAACTTCCATAATGACCAGAACTGCTCCTCACAGGCTGAAACCAAGCGTCAAACTCCTTTTATGCCATAAAAACAAGACACTGTGGGTCTGAATGCATGCTGCTTAAATGAACTTCTACCTAAATGCACAGAATTGCTCTTTTTTATTCCAACTATAAGACAAATTAAATCCAACACTGGGCTCTTATACTGGATATCACTCTGTAAATTGATTACTTTTATAAAATGTAATGAATGAACACTGCAACATTTACTGCTTTGATTTATTGTTTGCAACTGCTTTCCAGATGATATTACAGTTTACAGTGTCATGAGCAGATGTGCGTGTGTGTGTGTGTGTGTGTGTGATGTGACATCTAACCAGACAGAAAATAAACTGTTTTTTTTGCCCGGTTGGCTGTTTCATAGTTCATTTGTCAGGAGCCAAGACTCCTGATGCAATGGAAGGCTTCAAAGTCAGGTCAGGACCATGTACACACAGCATATAACCTCATAAACATAGAGTTAGGTGCAATATTTGGATGTTTCTTTTTATAAATGCCATTTGTTAAGCTTTTTTTCCTTCAAAGATCTTAAGGCGATGTGCATGTGCCCTCTTTCTCTTCAGTTCTCTAGAGTATAAAGGAAGAAATACAAGCTTCACAGTAGCAGGATGCATGAATTCATTTACAGCATAAAGATGCTACAGATTCTCCTCGGGACAGCGTGAGTGAGCAAAGTTAAACTGAAGTACAATTCCAACAGTGATTTGTCAGGTTCTTTCTTCTGATTTAGGCTTCAAATTGCACTTGGCACTCAGCATTCAATCCACTGTTCTTCCTGCTGGGGTTTCCATCCATGTGGGTACAGAGTTTTAAATCTGTGTCTAAATCTTTATAGCAGACGTGTACAAGACAAAAAGTAGATTTTATAAAGCCCGTCTCAACTCCCAACTAGGTGCAAGTTAAAAATGCTAGTCCATTTAGTCAACTGACATTGTTCCGTCAATGAAAGGAAGATCCTGTAGAACATCCAAAATTTTTTGGTGGTAGGTCAATAATACTGATAATAATAATAATTTAGGCTGTTTTTAAAGCACATATATAGACATTCTTAAAGTTTTTATAATTAAGAATAAGTGTAGTGTCATTAGTGCATATAGTTGTAGTGGGGGGGGGGGGGGGTTCCTCATACCCATCCAGGAATTTTCAGGCGCTGGGCAGATGCACCCAAGACATGGCACCAATCCGTCACTGGACACACACTATATGGGGCAATTTAGAGGATTCAATGAAACACCCAGACTGGGATTTAAATGTAGAGAGGCGAACATACTAACCAATAAGCCACCATGCTGCCGACTTGACTCATTTTTGAGTTAAAATTTTTGTTGCAGCACTTCTTTTATTACATTTTTTTTTTTATAACATTCATCAATGATGTACATCTGCATTCTACTGTTATAGCAACCATGGTGTAAATGAAGTAATACTAAAGGCTTAATTAATTCTACTTTCTTGTTATAAATTCAAAAACTTTGTGTAGGAGTCTCAATACACCTTTTGTAAGGTATATGCTATTAGCTTTAAACTGATTTCACCTGCAAAATCTAAAAATGTTTTTTTTTTTTTTTGTTATTCTGGGTTTTAATTGCAATTTTTTTTTTTTTTTAGATTTTAGTACCTATATCTGGGTTTTATTTAATATGTTGGGTATTATTTTATTAGTTTCTCTCAATACTAAAACATAAGCATTTGGATGGAAACCCCGTCTGTCTTTTTTTTCTCTACAAAAAAAATTTCATTGTATTTCTCAAATATTTGTAGCATTACAACATAAATAGTCACTAGCAATATATTTCTACATTTATTCCTAAGAAAATTGGAGCAACAACTATAAATAACAGCACCGGATCCTCCTGTCGCATTCTGTACATATATAAAGCACATGGTTGGGGAAAATTTATGCAGTTCTACGATGTTTAAAGCAAACCAGAGTTCAGGAAAGTCAAGTTTAGGCTTGTGTTGCTACAGATGGTCTCTTGATATCAGGCACATATTTTGGTCTGTCCTGTTATAGCTACATTTCTTTCCTTTCCTTGTTTACTTACTTGCACTAAAAATTATCCGTCTCAAAAATGTGTTCCCTATGTGTCAATGCTGACAATTTAAAAAAAGACTTGCACATACTGCATGTTAAAGGAGGTATATATACATAATCAAACTTGGCTCACTAAAAAGGCTTTGATGGTAAAATGACATAGACCTAAAGTAACAGAATTAAAAAAGAAAAGAAAAACAGTGCAGCATCAAAACCGTTTCTACTTACATACTATACATACATGTCGCCATCATATCCCTTTAATCCCTGGCTGACAGTAAAGAATAGACCGTAGTCTTACATATTAATCACATTAAAGATCTTAAATTCAAGCTTCAGCTAAAGATTTGGGTCGCTAGATTAATCGTGCTGAGCCCTGATGCAGTCACAGCTTTAAGATGCTTAAGTAAATGAGAAAAGCCGTTTTGAAAAAGAACGCAGCCGCTTTTCAGGTTCGCTTTCCAGATCAGGGACCTAACCCTCGGGCTCCTCCAGATGTCGTGGTAGACAAGGAGACTGGCGTCCTCTGGATAAGACAGGACCCAGAGAGGGAGACAGGCTGCGAACGCCGACTCCACTCAGCGGGACGAGGGAGGGAGAAAGGCTGCGGTAGGCCACTCCACCGCGGAAGTTTAGCTCCTGCGTGGGCAGCAACGGCTTCAGGATGCTGACCAAGCAGAAAGCCGAGCCGCTCTTAGGGATGAAGTTGACCTTGTTCCTGTCTGGACAGAGGTATGGAGGGATTTCCTGAAGAGGTTTTCGGTCTGAGGAAACAAAAAAAGCAGAAAATTATTAACAAACCAGAACTGCAAGATCATATATCTATCATATATATATATATATATATATATATATATATATATATATATATATATATATAATATATCAGGAGGCACGGTGGCTTAGTGGTTTCCATGTTCTCCCCGTGTCCGTGTGGGTTTTCTCCGGGTTCTCCGATTTCCTCCCACAGTCCAAAAACATGGATCAAGTCAATTGAGTTCTCCAAATTGCCCCATATAGAGTGTGTATGTGTGGGGGGGGCGGGAAAGTCTCGGGCGCTGGGCAGATACACCCAGGACAGGGCGCCAATCCATCGCTGGGCACACACTCACTCACACACACACTCTATATGGGGCAATTTGGAGAATTCAATTGACTCGATCCATGTTTTTGGACTGTGGGAGGAAACCGGAGAACCCGGAGGAAACCCATGCGGACACTAGGAGAACATGGAAACTCCACTCCGATTGGGATTCGAACCGGGAACAACTGCTAACAACTAAGCCACCATAGTTCTCAACATTTTAATACATTTGATTAATAAATATTTACTGAAAGCAAATAAACTTCCACAAAGTGACCTAGTCCCTAACAAGTACTGCCATCTAGTGGCAAAAATATAGAACGCAGTTCAAAATACATCAGGAAAATGATCTATGTATTATCTGCCGTATTATCAGTAGTACGTGTGACACAGTTTAAGAACCACTGCTCTATCATCTGATATCTGATTTGTATCCCTGTGCTAACTGTACAAAAAGAAACAAAGAAACACCTGAATGTAATGATTAAGAGGTACGTCCCATATAGTGAGCCTTGTTGGTTACTATCTATGCCATTTGTTATAATGATTAGATAGCTATATATTATCCCATTTATTACTTGATATAAAGACATAACACCCTGCTGTATGTCATGTTGGACTAATTAGAATCATGGAATTAGCATTAATTTGAATTCTAAAGTTAAAATACTTACTGGTTCTCCTCAATGACTTTGACTCTTTCACAGCCCTCTGGAGGTTCACGCTTGAACATGTAGCTGTTGTTGGGTTTGGGAGAGGCGGCGTACTTGGGTAAAGGAGAATACGGCCCCAGATCTGCAAGCAGACATGATGATGTTTGGTATTTTTAATAATTAATTAATTAATTAATATGTTTTTGTCTTACTACATGTTTGCATGATAGAATGTACATTTAGCTTTTCTTTAATTATTGATTCATAGTGTGTCAGTAGTCAACATACAGATCATTCACTGAAGCTCAGTGGTTACGTTATTAGGAATACCTCATTGTTCAAATTTTATAATTTCCAATAATTATATATATATATATATATATATATATATATATATATATATATATATATATATATATATATATATATACTGCCTGATCAAACAATGTCCACCTTCAGCTTTAATTACATCACACATTAATTCCTGTTCTGAGTTCTTCTGAGTTGCGTTAATTGCTCCCCAAGATAGTGTTGATGATAAAGATTTAGACCATTGTACAAAGACTCCAGCACATCCCAAAGATTCTCATTGGGGTTCAGGGGAGGACTTTGTGGTGGCCAATTATTCATTCATTCATTATCTCCCGCTTTATCCTCTATTAGGGTCGCGGTGGGGTTCCCCATGCCCATCCAGGGGAGAACGTCTCGGGCGCTGGGCAGAAATACCCAGGACAGGGCGCCAATCCATCACTGGGCACACACTCACTCACACAGACACACTCTATATGGGGCAATTTTGAGCATTCAATTGACTTGATCCATGTTTTTGGACTGTGGGAACAAACCAGAGAACCCGGAGGAAACCCACACAGACACGGGGAGAACATGGATACTCCACCCAGATGGGATTCGAACCGGGAATCCCCAGCGCTGAGAGGCAAACGTGCTAACCACTAAGCCACCGTGCCGCCGGTGGCCAATTAAATGTTTTAAAATAGCTAATAAATAAAAAAATTAAAAAAACAGGGTCGCAACCAGGATGTAATTCTGATCTGGGGTTGCTGCAGTTGGTCAGGTCTGGGTTCAGCAAAGTTATATGTCCAAAGTATGAATATGCTGAATCATCAGGTTATTCCATCAGTGGGTCTGTTCGTCCCTGATGACATATTCCAAGATGACAATGTCAGGATCTATCAAGCTCAAATTGTGAAAGAGTGGTTCAGGGACCATGAGACAACATTTTCACACATGGATCATCCACCACGGGGTCCAGACCAGAACCCCACTGAGAATCTTTGGGATGTGCTGGAAAAGACTTTGTGCAGTGTTCTGAATCTCCATCATTAATAGAAGATCTTGGGGAAAAGTGAACACAACTTTGAACTTCTGTGACTGCAGAAGTTTGTGGAAACGATCTAATGTTGGATGTAATCAGTTGGTTTGGCCGGCACTGTGTGTGTTTTTAGCTTATTGTAATTGCTTCTATATATTTTGATCTGTACGTTACCTTGTGTCTCGTCGTTGGTATGTGGGCTGTTTCCCACTGTGTCATTCAGAATGCTGAGATATGATGGTGAAACAGAGTCTGCCCGGCTGCTGCTGTTGCTACGGTTACCGCCAAGGCTCCTTCCTGAAGGTGTTTGGGTATCAATGCTGCGTGTGCTGCTGCTACGCTGGGGGACGGGGGGAGGGGCACGGTGTCCATCAGGAACATCTTGCGGCTAAAACGGGCGATTAGTTGAAATCGTATGAAGATGACGGTAAATCCAACGGAAAACATTTGCTTTTATTGTTACAGTCTTTAAGTAGCTGTTTGGAGGCTTTGTATGAAGGGAATTTAAAAACAGCAGTGATCCTTCACTACTAGATGCTTACAGTGTTTAACTACAAGGTGACATTTTGATATTGATCATCATATATCAACATTTTTTAACTCCTTAAATATTGCAACTTAAATAAGGGTTATTTCACTGCACATCAATTCCTTTGTGTGCAAAATATATCACTTAAAATATGAAATAATGCACTATAAATAAAATGCCGTTTTAATTGCTTATAAGTCATGTTCCAGGCCTCATTTTAATGACCCTTGACTGCCATACAAGCCTTAGATTAAGCAGACATGGCATAAAATTGATGACTTACAAGTATGACCTCATCACGCTCCGTGGTATCTCGTATTATGATGCGCTCTATCTCCTGGTTGAGACCCTCGATGCTGTTGCGAAAGCGAGGAGGGGTGGATCGGGAGATTGGGATGGGGATCAGGATGGTTTTGGGCATCTGAGACTGTGGAGATAAAAATAAATAGAAGCTGACAGGTGAATCAGAGTGAAACGGAAATGTCACAAAGGCTTAGATCTTTAGAACTTCAAACTTTATCCAAAACGTGAGTGACTGGTTTAACTGTGCAGCAGGTGCACGGACACTCTGATTAGTAAGGTTTTAAATGATAATAAGGGCACTGAATTCAACTTTAAGGGCGGGTATTAATCGAATGTGTGTTTTGCATTAAAGAATCTTGACTTGAATCACACTGTAGTTACTAAAACATACAGTATTATAGTAAGTAAGGTGCTGTTATTGTGCAGCACAGCGACATGGACAGATTGTTGTTGCTCTCACTATTAGTGGGAACTTTGGCATGTTTTCTCAAATGTTGATGTTTTTGAGATATCTTCGGAAATTAATGATTTTATGCGATATATTTTAAACTGGGGCGGCACGGTGGCTTAGTGGTTGGCACGTTCCCCTCTCAGCACTAGGGATTCCCGGTTCGAATCCCCATCTGGGTGGAGTTTCCATGTTCTCCCCGTCTCCGCGTGGGTTTCCTCCTGGTTCTCTGGTTTCCTCCCACAGTCGAAAAACATGGATCAAGTCAATTGAATTGCCCCATATAGAGTGTGTTTGTGTGAGTGAGTGTGTGCACAATGATGGATTGGCGTCCTGTCCTGGGTCTATCTGCCCAGCGCCCGAAACGTTCTCCCCTGGATGGGCATGGGGCCCTAATAGAGGATAAAGCGGAAGATAATGGATGGATGATATTTTTAATTGGCCTTTAATCACTCAGTTCAGGTACATTACCAATTTTGTGAGAATAGTTTGGGGAAGGTCCATTTTTGTTCCCTCAAGACGGTGCACAATGCAAGGTCCATAGTGGGGATAGCGTGATGTGAAGGAACTCATCTGATCATCTCACCGCCACAGAGCCATACCAATAACCTTAATGAGGACCTTATTAATGAACTCTAATAATTGCATGCAAGCCAGGCCATCCCATCCGACATCATTGTCAAATGCTTAACTATATAAATAAAAAATTAGCAGTTGACGGCTAAGATGAAGACCCATGAGCCGCTTCTTGGTGGTTGTACAGACTATATAAACCTTCGCAGGGTCCTAGAGAGTATGTATGTTGTGTGTTGTGGTAATTGATCCAACAGTGTGGAAGTGTATAGCACACACACACACACACACAGGCTTTTGATATATATATATATATTTATATATAAAATTATTTTTATTTATTTATTTTTTTTTTTGCCCGAAGCTTTAAAAATACACTTCTCTATATAATTTTTTTTATCAATTTCTTTATTCTATTCCAAAATCATGCTGCTAAATCCAACAATTATTCATTAATTATCTCCTGCTTTATCTTCTATTAGGGTCGCGGTGGGGTTCCACATGCCCATCCAGGGGAGAACGGCAGATAGACCCAGGACAGGGCGCCAATCCATCGCTGGGCACACACTCACTCACACGGACACACTTTTTATATGGGGCAATTTTTTTTATGGGAGAATTCAATTGACTTGATCCATGTTTTTGGACTGTGGGAGGAAACCGGAGAACCCGGAGAACCCACGCAGACACGGGGAGAACATGGAAACTCCACGCAGATTGGGATTCGAACCGTATAAATGAATCTCCAGCGCTGAGAGGCGAACGTGCTAACCACTAAGCCACTGTGCTGCCCTAAATCCAACAGTTTTATAAATTTATATAAAATATAAATTTATAAATTTAGATAAAAATATAAATTTAAAACACTACATCCATGACTGTTCTGAAATGCTTTGTTAAAGATTTCAGACACTGTGGCATTTATGATTGCTATCCCCTACAATGTGTTCCGTCTGAAGATCTGTAGGATGTACAGAATTGGGACAAACACAAAAAGATTTTTGCTTTTGACCTATTTTACTTAAAGAGCTGCCGTTATAACAAAGAGATCCAGACACTCATACAGATATGAGAAGTATTCACCTGTGATTGGATAATAGCATGGTTGCCATTAAAGGGCGACTTGCGTTCCTTGTCTCGCCGATGACGACTGCTGCGCTTGCTTCGCTGCAGCTGCTGCCGCAATTTTGCGATCTGAAGGCGACAAGGAACATCACAGGTCCTTCCATATGGGATCTTTTTCAAATTTGTCTAGTAAAAATGTCTGCATCGATGATAGGAACCGTGTTTTTCATCTTTTTACCTCTTTTAGCTGATCTGTGCTGCCACAGGATGCTGAGCGCTTGTGAGAGCCCCTTCGCCGTTCATCTACCCAGGCCCTGGGGGTCTACAGAAAGAGATGGAGAGATAACATGCACAGCTTGAACATGGTGAGACTCTGCAAACACTTAGACTTAAACTTAAACTTATGAATCCATCCATTATCTTTCGCTTTTTCCTCTATTAGGGTCGCGAGGGGGTTCCCCATGTCCATCCAGGGGAGAACGTTTCGGGCGCTGGGCAGATACACCCAGGACAGGGCACCAATCTATCGCTGGGCACACACTCACTCAAAGACACACTCTATATGGGGCAATTTGGAGAACTCAATTGACTTGATCCATGTTTTTGGACTGTGGGAGAAAACCGGAGAACCCGGAGGAAACCCACGCGGACACGGGGAGAACATGGAAACTCGACCCAGATGGGGATTTGAACCGGGAATCCCTATATGCCGCACTATATATTAGGGTGAGCTGCAATATTCGCTGATTCGACGGTTCGATTCGGAGATCGATTTTACATGAAATGTCTTTGTTTTCGTTATATATATAGCCTTTTGTCAAATAAAATCACCCTAATTTCTAAAAAAAAAAAAAAAAAAAAAAAAAGGTTTTCTTTTGTTAGAAAAACAAGTAAAATATATATATATGAAAAAAATCTTTTTTAAAAACTACACTTATAGCGCCATCTTGTGGTGAAATTTTAACTGATTCGACTATCAGTCGACTATAGGGAAAATCTGACGAATCAGATTCGACTATGAAAATCTTTAGTTGAATACACCCCTACTACGAATATATATATATACTATATATATATATATATATATATATATATATATATATATATATATATATATATATATATATATATATATATATGTAGGGCGGCATATATATTAATGGACCTGGGACCTGGGATTCAAACCCACAACCTGGTCTAACACACAAACCACTACACAGCCACTCTCTTATTGCTTTACTTGATGTATGTGACATCAAGGAGAGTAGATTGTGTAGTTTTGTCAGTCATCCTCTAATCCTTCATCATTGCTTACAGGATGCTGCCTGTATAATGCAGATGGCTGGACATTTTTGATTGGTTGGCTGTTTTCATTCACATTACACTAAGCTGTTTAAAAACACCAGTGGCACTGCTATGTTCAATCCACTAATCCCATTTTAACATAGACCAGCACCATGTCAGTCCCACTGCAGTGTGCGTGTGTGTGTGGGGGGGGGGCTGTCCTGCTCATTGTCTGAGTAAATGTGATTAACAAAGTCTGTAGAAGAAACAGATGGACCACAGTCTGTAATTGTAGAAACATAATGTGTGTGGTGGCGGCACGGTGGCTTAGTGGTTAGCACGTTCTCCTCTTGGCACTAGGGATTCCCGGTTCGAATCCCCATCTGGGTGGAGTTTCCATGTTCTCCCCGTGTCCGCGTGGGTTTCCTCCGGGTTCTCCGGTTTCCTCCCACAGTCCAAAAACATGGATCAAGTCAATTGAATTCTCCAAATTGCCCCATATAGAGTGTGTCTGTGTGAGTGAGTGTGTGCCCAGCGATAGATTGGCGTCCTGTCCTGGGTGTATCTGCCCAGCGCCCGAGATGTTCTCCCCTGGATGGGCATGGGGAACCCCCCCGCGACCCTAATAGAGGATAAAGCGGAAGATAATGGATGGATGGATAATGTGTGTGTGTATGTGGAGCTGAAGTGTGGGTAAGGAGGTGAATCTAATAAGTGACAGTGGTTATATATACAGTATATGAACATTTCAACATTTCCCAGCACAGATTTGG
The DNA here is from genome assembly GCA_019802505.1 of Corydoras sp. C115. NCBI lineage: Eukaryota > Metazoa > Chordata > Actinopteri > Siluriformes > Callichthyidae > Corydoras > Corydoras sp. C115. The sequence goes on from JAFMOC010000136.1 coordinate 711,737, forward strand.
AAAGATGAAATGTGAATTCAGGCAGATAATTGTTTGTTAATTTCCCACAGGTGCCAAACCTCCACCCACATTTGTTGGGTTGACACATTCAAATAACAGCTCAGAGATGAAATATATGACCAGTATAATATAATCAAAGCATTACAACCTACCTGGGTGGCCTTGTCCCTCATTGAGGGGGTAGGGTGAATGAAGCTTATGTGCCGCTGCCAGGTCCCTGATAGGCTGAGTGAGTCAGAGAGAGTGGGGCCTGCTGGATGCAAGGCTGAGGAGCTGGAGTGTTGCTGAAATTACAGAATACATCATAAAGAAAATGAAACATTGATTAATTGTATAGTTTTTGAAATACAGGGTGAAGTTTGGGGGCAGCACGGTGGCTTAGTGGTTAGCACGTTCGCCTCTCAGCGCTAGGGATTCCCGGTTCGAATCCCAATCTGGGTGGATTTTCCATGTTCTCCCCGTGTCCGTGTGGGTTTCCTCCGGGTTCTCCGGTTTCCACAGTCCAAAAACATGGATCAAGTCAATTGAGTTCTCCAAATTGCCCCATATAGAGGGTGTTTGTGTGAGTGAGTGTGTGCCCAGTGATAGATTGGCACCCTGTCCTGGGTCTATCTACCCAGCGCCTGAGACGTTCTCCCCTGGATGGGCATGGGGAACCCCACCGCGACCCTAATAGAGGATAAAGCGGAAGATAATGGATGGATGGAGGGAGGTTTGGAGACGACTGGCAGTCTGATAGCATTGGACATCTTATTCCAAATGTGAGTTAATACACTGACTGATTATAACAGTTTTTACTTTCTTGGAAGAATTTTATAGTTTATTTTAAAGTTGAGTTGGAATTTGTGCTCATTTGGCTGAAAGCTGCACAGGGGCAGAATTATACTGGGGTAGAAAAAGGCCTTCCTGAAAAGTTTCGAGAAATAAAATCTAAATGTGCACTAACTTATCATTCTTATAAATTAATAAATACATTAATTTAAATGATATATTTGTGAGAAAGCAATGGATTGGCTGCCCTACGCCCGAAATGTTCTCCCCTGGATGGGCATGGGGAACCCCACCTCGACCCTAATATAGAATAAAGCGGAAGATAATGGATGGATGAATATTTGTGAGATATCTGATGCTGTCCAAGCGAATAATGTCCCTGAAGTATTTTAAAACTCCCTACAAACGACACAGTATCTCCGATTTACTCATGTCTTTGGGATGTGGGAGGAAACCAGAGAACCAGGAGTGAACTGACTCGGGTACAGGAAGGACCTTTCAGCTTCATCACATTCAAGAATCAAACCCGAGACATTCTTGCTGCGCAGAGGAGGTGCTGACTGCTGCGGCACTATGCAACCCTCCCTAACAGTAAATCTAGATCCATTATAAAAAGGGGGAATGAAGTCAAATCTATGGAAATGTCTCTTAAATTGCAGGACAATTATAAACATTTTTAAAAAGGACCGTCCCATCTGTTAAGCAATTATTTTGGGACCCCTAGTTAACTACCATTTGTCATTAATTTCCATACATTTTAATTCATTTAGCCTTTACAAGGCATAGCATTATGGTCTATACAAAAGAACTTTAGACGTTTTCTGACAACGCCTGCAGGGACTAGGTGCATTAGGGATGGACAGGAGGGAAAATACAGGGACCTGGTGAACAGAGTTGTGCAGTGGTATTTAAGGAACCATCTGCTTCTTAATGTGTCCAAGACCAATAGGATGGGGCTGGACGTCCGGAGGAGGAGGAGAGTCATCATGGGTCAATGTTAATGATTCATACAAGTTCAAGTTTATTTATTTATACAGCACTTTTTACAATAGTACACTGTCCCAAAGCAGCTTTACAGTATTCCAAGCCAGAACCCCCCAATAGCAAGCCAAAGCGAGAGTGGAAAAAAACTCCCTATTAAGTTGTTTTTTTAAGGAAAAAAACCTTGGGAGGACGAAGGCTCAGTGGGGGACTCGTTCTCCTCAAATGGCCAGGAAGCGATGCATGTCCTCCTCGACAATAAACTGGTTTGAAGAGCCAACTGATGCTGTTTCCAAGAAGGGAATGAACATAAAAAAAAATCTAAATGTGCACTAACTTATCATTCTTATAAATTAATAAATAGATAAATTTAAATGATATATATTTGTGAGACAGCGATGGATTGGCTGCCCAACGCCCGAAACGTTCTCCCCTGGATGGGCATGGGGAACCCCACCGCGACCCTAATAGAGGATAAAGCGGACGATAATGGATGAATGAATATTTGTGAGATATCTGATGCTGTCCAAGCGAATAATGTCCCTGATGCGAATAATGTCCCTGATGCTGTTTCCAAGAAGGGAATGAGCAGACTCGAGTTTCTGAGAAGGCTCAGGTCCTTGAATGTGTGCAGTGTGATGTAGCAGAGCTTCTGTCAGTCTGTTGTTGCCAGGTCTATCTGCCTTGCTGCAGCATCAGACGGGAGGGGGCAAAAAAGCTCAACAAACTGATCAGGACAGCTGGCACAGTCTTGGGTTTTGTCATTTTATGGACTCACTGCTATGATGGATAAACATCCCCCATCCCCCCCCCCCCCCCCGTCCAATGACCTGCTGGTCAGACAGTGAAGCTGTTTCTGTAACAGACTCATTAATCTATACTGTAATAAATGACCTTGTTTATATTAAGAGCAATCACACTGCACCATGCCTCTTTAGTCTATAGTGTGTTTTATTACACTCTATATCTCACTACATATCCCTAATCTGATTACTACCACTTTGTTTACATATTATCATGTACTGTGTATATTTCTGTAATAGATACAGACTGCCACATTGTTCATTTGGCACATTTTCTATTTCTATTTATAATACATTAATAATTAATCCCTGTTATTTACACTTTGAAGTTCATTTATAGTAGTACAGTATATACATTACATATATCAAACTACACTTTTCTCATCTCATTATCTTCCGCTTAGTCCTACTGTATATTGGGGGGGGGGGGGTGCTCCTTTAGCCATCCAGGGGAGAACATTTCGGGTGCTGGGCATATACACCTAGGAGGACATGGAGCCAATCCATCACTGGGCACACACTCACTCACGCAGACATACACACACACTATATGAGGCAATTTAGAGCAGCCAATTCACCTTGAATTCATGTTTTTGGACTGTGGGAGGAAAACGGAGAACCTGGAAAAAACCCACGCAGACACAGTGCACAGCACAGAACATGGAAACTCTCAAACTCCCAAATCGGGATTTAAATCTGGATTCCCAGCACTGAAAGGTTCCTCTAATATAGCACTGTCCGCAGGGATTTCACTAAAAGAGCAAGGATCACGCACCGAATAGCGCCCCTGCTGGGCCAGTATGTATACGACCTGTGGCTACCCAGTTTTGCAGGAATGCTGCTTGCTCAAACATTTTCCAAACGCACAATCAAACCAACCTTAAAGCCAAAGTGATAGCCCTGTAACGTACTGTATGTACTTCAGGCGTTAACATGCTCCTCCAAACTGACACGTATGATGTTGGAACGTCCCAGCGTCAAACTAAAGCTCTGCAAGCTTATTTAACGGCTTGATGCTGAGAACTTTAATAGCTTCAGATGCTGCTGCAAGTGTAGAGAATTTCAAATACATTCATTCATTCATTCATTCATTATCTTCCGATTTATCCTATTATCCTCTATTAGGGTCGCGGTGGGGTTCCCCATGCCCATCCAGGGGAGAATGTTTTGGACGCTGGGCAGATACACCCAGGACAGGGCGCCAATCTATCGCTGGGCACACACTCACAAACACAAACACACTCTATAGGGGGCAATTTGGAGAACTCAATTGACTTGATCCATGTTTTTGGACTGTGGGAGGAAACCGGAGAACCCGGAGGAAACCCACACGGACACGGGGATTTGTGCTAACCACTAAGCCACCGTGCCGCCCGGTTAAAGGGGTTATAAGTTTTATTTTCCATATAGATCATAGGTGTCCAATTCAAGGCCCGCAGGCCATATCCGGCCCGTGATACAATTCTATCCGGTCCTCCAGATCATTTTATATTGATCTATTATTGTTTTATATATGGTATGGTATGATATGGTTTTTTCACTCACACAGACACGCACACATACATACTCTATATGGGGCAATTTGGAGAACTCAATTGACTTGATCTATGTTTTTGGACTGTGGGAGGAAACCGGAGAACGGAGAGGGAACCCACGCGGACACGGGGAGAACATGGAAACTCCACCCAGATGGGGATTCGAACCGGGAATCCCTAGTGCTGAGAGGCGAACGTGCTAACCACTAAGACACCATGCTGCACACTTACAAGTAAATTAGAGGCATTATCCACATCAGCACCTCAGACACACTGCCAAAGCAAATTGTGTGGTTAGAGGTCAAAACAGCACATCCTACATATCACTCACATATCTGATAAATGTTAAAAAAAACAATAACAAGATTTTACATTTAATTACATTACATAGACAAAAGTATTGAAACAGCTTCCTCCGGGTTCCAACATGGGTCAAGTCAATTCCATTCATCCATTCATTATCTTCCGCTTTATCCTATATTAGGGTCGCGATGGGGGGGTTCCCCATGTCCATCCAGGGGAGAACGTTTCGGGCGCTGGGCAGATACACCCAGGACAGGGCGCCAATCTTTCACTGGGCACACACTCACTTGCACAGACATGCACACAAACACACTCTATATGGGGCAATTTGGAGAACTCAATTGGATCAAGTCAATTGAATTCTCCAAATTGCCCCATATAGAGTGTGTATGTGTGTGTGAGTGAGTGTGTGCCCAGAAATAAATTGGGTGCATCTACTCAGCACCCGAAACGTTCTCCCCTGGATGGGCATGGGGGGGAAGCCCCGAACCAGCCCCCCCCCCCCCCAATGTAGTAGAAGATGAAGCAGATCCTAATGAATGAATGAATGAATGAATGAATCATTATTATTAATTTTATATTGAGTGATAAATCCTGCGTTAATGTCGATCTCGATAATTATGCCAATGCACACGTGTAAAGAATAAATAATCTCCTTATAATAATCTCCCTGTAGCATAAGCCACAACAACACGAGGTGAATTGAGTCCCACCCCTATAAAAAGCGCCAGTGGTACAGTCCGCATATTAAAAAAAAAGCAGATACAGCATTATATATATATATATATATATATATATATATATATATATATATATATATATATATATATATATATATATATATAATCGCTATAATATAATATACATGTATTAATGCTGTATCTATAAACAAAAACAGGGCCGCACCACCGTGAATGGTGTCTCATCAAATCTCTGCAGCAGCACGAGCCGCCATGGCAACTGGGCTCGTGCAGAATGATAAAAACACGAGAGCATCCCCGATCCCCGATCCCCGACCTGATCCCGAAATCCCGCTGTGATGAAGCGCATCGATGCATAATTAATAACCTCAACATCAGCATCAACCCACTGCACGGGTTCGGTTCGAATGGAAAGCATGATGTAATCCAGCCTCACCTTCGGCGGACGTGTGAGCTGCTGCGGCTGCGGAAATCTTCATGGCCCGCTGGAGAAGAAACCACAGCGCGGTGTGCGGTGCTGTAAGAAACGCTGGCGGTGGATGGAGTGGATGGAGTGGCGAGGATGCGGAGGCTCTGACGGTGATGCAGAGGCTGGAAAAATAGCAGGCGCTGGGAGACGGAGGGATGAGGGAGGGATGAGGGGAGGATGCGCGTGGGTTGCTATGGGCGTCGTCAGGATGACGCTGATGCGCACAGTAACAGCAGTGCCATGTGCACTTTATGTTGTTTTTTTTATATATATGTATGTATATATATATATATATATATATATATATATATATATATATATATATATATATATATATACACACACACACACACACATATATATATATATATATATATATATATATATATATATATATATATATATATATATATATATATACATATATATATATATATATATATATATATATACACACACACACACATTTACATTTGGTCATTTAGCAGACGCTTTTATCCAAAGCGACTTACAAGGTGAGCACAGGGTTAAACACAACATCCCTGGAGCAATGAGGGTTAAGGGCCTTGCTCAAGGACCCACATTGGTAACTTCAGTGGACAGTGGGCTTTGAACCCCCAACCTTCAGATTGATAGCCCAACACCCTAACCACTGAGCTACTGCACCCCTATATATATATATATATATATATATATATATATATATATATATATATATATATATATATATATATATATATATATATATATATATATATATATATATATATATATATATATATATATATATATATATACAGTCAAGTCCTAAATTATTCATACCCCTGGCAAGATTTGACTTAAATTTACTTTTATTCAACCAGCAATTTTATTTTTGACTGAAAATGACATACGATGATGTACAAGAGGCATCATTGTGGCAAAAAAATATATATTTCTCAGCTTTTATTCACATTTGAACCAAAACTGGCATGTCCAAAATTACTCATACCCTTCTCAATAATTAATAGAAAAGCCTTTATTGCCTATTACATCAATCAAACGCTTCCTGTAATTACTGATCAGCTGTTTGCATGTCTCCACTGGTATTTTTGCCCATTCATCTTTATATATATATTTAGCCACTTCATTAAATAAAATTTTAATTTTCTACTCCATATCCATATGCTGTTTAATGGTTTAAAACTGCAGTGATATTGACTAATATTGCTGATGTTAATATTAATCTATGTTTTGATCTATTCTGCCTACAGTGCTTACACACAGAGGAAGTGGTCCTCCACATTTAAACCATCCATGGAGTAAAAAAACACAAAATGGGTGAAGTGTACATGATGCAACGGGATCAACTGGCATTAGGTGCTTTGCTCATTGTCACTTTAGCCCGTAAGGCCGGGTTCCAGAACCACAAACCTCCAACTGCACCGAAGAGCTGTCCACCAACCAAATGTCCAGCATCCTGTAGGCAGCATCCTGCAAGCACTGCTAAAGGATAAGAGGATGAGTGACAGGTGCAACATCCACTGAACCCGTTTCTGAATGAACATCTACAAGGTAAAACAATAAAACAGATTAATACATTTATTAAGGCTAATTTATTAACATTTGTTAAGACTTACACACTACCATCACAGCAGTGTCACTGCAGTGCTGACAATCGTCCACCACTCACGGATGACCTGTTTTGTGGTGGACAGCACTCTGACCATCAGAGAACATATTAAAGAGACTAATAAAGTATAAAGAGAGATAATTGGACAATTGCCTGTAATTGTAAGTGCATTGGTGATGCATTTATGTTGAATTGTCAGTTTTGTCTTTCTGTAGTTGTGCAAAACCTTGTTATAAAAAACATTTTTGGTCTTAAATATTTTTATGGACTGCAGAGTCATTTTTGGAGCTTAAATATACATACACTAACATGATGTTGACTATGATGATATTGATTTGGATGCGACTGAGGATGATGATGATGATGGTGGTGGTGATGACGAAGATGACGATGGCCAGTCTGAGTTTCCGGACAACACGTGTGCATGCAGACTCCTCCTCCTGTTGCTAAGGCGTAATAGTGGTGTTTACTGCTTTACGTGGTGCAATACTGCAGGTAATCCACAAGGGGGCTTCAGTCCATCAAACAATATCTGTTTACTGCTCTTGATGCTGCAGGGTGTCGTTTTGCAGAACATATTCGTTAATCAAGCTTCATTTGAAAGTAGTTATAGCTCGCATTTAATGTCTGCTGTTTATTTACAATGAAAGTAAGTTAAGTAAACGATTCATGAAAATTCTAATCGTGGCAGATTAATTTTTTTATTGATTTCCCATGTTAAATGTTTTAGGTCGTAGACATTCATTCATTCATTCATTCATTCATTTCATTCATTCATTTATCTTGACTTTATTCATGCCTAATATTATTATAATCTCACCACCAGTTCTGTTTTTCTCAATAATTCCATGATGCAGAGTTTAGATTATAATGAATCAGATTATCCCCTTCTTGGCGGCACGGTGGCTTAGTGGTTAGCACGTTCGCCTCTCAGCACTAGGGATTCTCGGTTCTAATCCCAATCTGGGTGGAGTTTCCATGTTCTCCCCGTGTCTGCGTGGGTTTCCTCCGGGTTCTCCGGTTTCCTCCCACAGTCCAAAAACATGGATCAAGTCAATTGAATTCTCAAAATTGCCCCATATAGAGTGTTTGTGTGAGTGAGTGTGTGCCCAGCAATGGATTGGCACCCTGTCCTGGGTCTATCTGCCCAGCGCCCGAGATGTTCTCCCCTGGATGGGCATGGGGAACCCCACCGCGACTCTAATAGAGGATAAAGCGGGAGATAATGAATGAATGAAAAAACTGGGGGTTCCCCATGCCCATCCAGGAGAGAACGTTTCGGGCGCTGGGCAGATACACCCACCCTCTATATGGGGCAATTTGGATAATTCAATTGACTTGATCCATGTTTTTGGACTGTGGGAGGAAACCAGAGAACCCCGGAGGAAACTGTGACACGGGGAGAACATGGAAACTCCACCCAGATTGGGATTCGAACCAGGAATCCCTAGCGCTGAGAGGAGAACATGCTAACCACTAAGCCACCACGACACTTAAAATCAATGATTAAAAGATGTGTCCCAATGTGTAATTATAGTTTATTATTCTCTAACTCATGGAACCACGAGGTGCTGCTTACTGCAGGTGACAAATAAATTGGGTGAACAATCTAAAACCAGGTGGCACGGTGGCTTAGTGGTCAGCACGTTCTCCTCTCAACACTAGGGATTCCCGGTTCGAATCCCAATCTGGGTGGAGTTTCCATGTTCTCCCCGTGTCCGCATGGGTTTCCTCCGGGTTCTCCGGTTTCCTCCCAAAGTCCAAAAACATGGATCAAGTCAATTGAGTTCTCCAAATTGCCCCATATAGAGTGTGTCTGTGTGAGTGAGTGTGTGCCCAGCGATGGATTGGCGCCCTGTCCTGGGTCTATCTGCCCAGCGCCCGAGACGTTCTCCCCTGGATGGGCATGGGGAACCCCACCGCGACCCTAATAGAGGATAAAGCGTAGATAATGAATGAATGAATGAATCTTAAACCAGACCTGAATCAATCACTATAAGGAAAAAAGGTGACTAAATAACCCTTTAAATACATCATGTAGTGAAAGTTGACCTGTTATTTGATTTAAAGACATTTATAGTGGATTTTGAGAAGATTCATAAAAAAAAATGCAATTTACACCAGTGTAAAATGTACGTTTAGAAAAGAAAACTAGTAGAAAACGTCAGTTAGCATTATGCTAAGAGATTCTTGTATTAATTATATGTTAATTAATGCGTTTATTACTGTGCTGTGATTTTTGAACATTGAACATCAAAGAGTTTTATAAACTGGGGGTGGCGGCACGGTGGCTTAGTGGTTAGCACGTTCGCCTCTCAGCACTAGGGATTCCCGGTTCGAATCCCCATCTGGGTGGAGTTTCCATGTTCTCCCCGTGTCTGCGTGGGTTTCCTCCGGGTTCTCCGGTTTCCTCCCACAGTCCAAAAACATGGATCAAGTTAACTGAATTCTCAAAATTGCCCCATATAGAGTGTATCTGTGTGAGTGAGTGTGTGCCCAGCGATGGATTGGCGCCCTGTCCTGGGTCTATCTGCCCAGCGCCCGAGACGTTCTCCCCTGGATGGGCATGGGGAACCCCACCGTGACCCTAATAGAGGATAAAGCGGGAGATAATGAATGAATGAAAAAACTGGGGGTGTTTCCATACTTCATGGTGTTTAGTGATGAGGTTACGGTAATGGCAGCAAACGTCCGCTAGGCGGCGCCGTTCCCGTGGTTCTCCACGCTTAGCACCCTGCGAACAATTAGACCTCGGGAGACAATCTGAGCTCGAGGCGTTTCCAGGCGTCTGGACGCGGAGGCTCCCTACAGACGCTCCCTTAAGCGGACTGCTCCGGTTATTGGGACACCACCGAGCGAGGGAAAGCCACGCCAACATGTAGTACATCCAGCTGAAACGAGACGGGACCGCGTTTAAATCCGAACAAAGATGAATTCCACAACGTGCGAGGGGAGCGACGGGTGTTTAAAAAGGTTCTGTGTTTGTGAGAAGAAGATCAAAACGTAAACGCAGCTTTTTGGGAGATGAAGAAGGATGCTGCTCGTTTCCGGATGTCCCAAATCTCTTTAAAAGACTGTATGCCCAACGCAACGCTATACTGCTAGATCCTGAAGCTGGCAGCCGAATCCAAACCACGAATCGGACACTAAATCGGATATCCGAACAATTTCCACGGTTATACCTTCAGGGAATAAAGCCTCTTTTTCTCCGCCGCCGTGATGTGGATTCACAGCGAGGCTGCCTAAGCACACTTCTACGAGCGGTTTGGAACTCGGCCCGGTTCAGCTCATTTTATAACCAGTGCTTTTTTTTAAAAACAAGAGCTTGTGATTTTTATAAAGCAGGGTTTCTTTTTAACGATAATGTTGCCAGGTCGGACATTTCGACGCAGGAGTCTTTACTTTTCGTACTGTACTCTGAACTACACAGACTAACAGACGAGCAAATAAAAGAATTGCCCCTCATTGAAGAGCAGGAATGGGTTCAGGCGACATGGCAGTGCTTCCTGTCTGCATCTTTGCTCTGGTGCTGCTCAGTCCAGTTACTGGTAAGTTTTACGTCATCCGTCCATCCGTCCATTATCTTCGCTTCATCCTTTACTAGGGTCGTGGGAGGGGTGGGGGGTTCCCCATGCCCATGCCCATGCCCATGCCCATGCCCATGCCCATCCAGGGGAGAACGTCTCGGGCGCTGGGCAGATACACCCAGGACAGGGTGGCAATCCATCGCTGGACACTCACTCACTCACTCACACAGACACACTCTATATGGGGCAATTTGGAGAATTCAATTGACTTGACCCATGTTTTTGGACTGTGGGAGCAAACCGGAGAACCCGGAGGAAACCCACGTGGACACTGGGAGAACATGCAAACTCCACCCAGATGGGGATTCGAACCGGGAATCCCTAGTGCCGAGAGGCGAACGTGCTGACCACTAAGCCACCGTGCCGCCCAGTTCTATGTCATGTTATATATATTTATATCTAATGACACCTATCCATCCATCCATCCAGTATCTTCCGCTTTATCCTATATTAGGGTCGTGGCGGGGGCGTGGGGGAGTTCCCCATGCCCATCCAGGGGAGAACGTTTCGGGCGTTGGGCAGGTACACCCAGGACAGAGCGCCAATCCATCGCTGGGCACACACTCACTCACACAGAGACACTATATGGGGCAATTTGGAGAATTCAATTGACTTGACCCATGTTTTTGGACTGTGGGAGGAAACCGGAGAACCCGGAGGAAACCCACTTGGACACTGGGAGAACATGGAAACTCCACCCAGATTGGGATTCGGACCGGGAATCCCTAGCGCTGAGAGGAGAACATGCTAACCACTAAGCCACCGTGCCGCCTAGTTCTGTCATGTCATGTTATATATATTTATATCGAGTGACATCTAATTATCACTATTATGTTAGAGCAGGTTAACATAATAGTGCATAATAGATACTGCATCATAGATACAGCTGAGATCAGGATGACCGATGGGGTTAACTGTTAACCCCATCGGTCATCCTGATCTCAGCTGTGTTAATCACTGCATCATGTATTCTGTGGTAAAAGTTACAGCTTTGAATGAAAAGTTCTTCAATCTTTAAGATGAGTTGCATCATAAGATCAACTCCAGCTGTGCAAAATCTGAACCTACGTCTTTGGAATCGTGCAGCAGCAGCAGTGGCACCACCACCTCGGTTGCACGACCACTTCACGCCCAAACGATTCAGAAAACATTTGCATCCGTTTGCTTGAAATCCCACAATTTTGCTTGTCTTTACGATTTGCAGCGTTCCATCTTTTAGTGTAGATACACTGTAATACACTGTAATATATGTATGACCCATAATGGGATTAATGTGGTTTATTAGTCTCATTTACAAACGAAGACTTTAAGACTTTGATCCTCGTTCAGACACACCTCCTTCCTTCTCTGTTGTCTATTTCCTCCACTTACCATATAGATAGTTTTACAATTACAGACTGTAGTCCATCTGCGTTCTTTGTTGTTGTTAGTCCCCTGTTGGTTCTCTGTTCTCTGTTGGTCAGGAGCATCACAGAACAGGTATCATTTGGGTGGTGGATTGTTTATTGTCATTTCTGCAGTGACACTGATGTGGTGAGGGGGTTTTAGTGTAGTTTCATTTCTCCACCTCAGTGACACTGCTGGGATAGGAATAATGCACCAACCAAATAGTCCCTGCTCTGTGGTGCTACTATTGGGGTTCTGACCATTAGAACAGAGTAAAGGGGGTGTACACAGTATGTACTGTAGAACATAAACAGATGAACTGCAGTCTGGAATTGTAGAACTACAAAGTCCATCTTTACAGAAAGTGGAACTGAGAACATGGACAGTAAGTGGAGCAAAAAGGAGGCGTGTTCACACTTTTGAGTCACTTGATTTTTGATCTCTGAGACATTTACAATAGTAATTTAGTTTACAGTTGAGTAACGTTGCCGTAAGAAATATACGTTCCTCAAATGCCAGAGAAATGATTGGATGCTGTTCTAACATCAGGGTTAGATTGCAGTAACTTGCTCTCGATTGGTTCTATTAAATATCACTGCATACATTTTAGTTGGTTCAAAATGCTGGAGCTGGCGTTTCAACTAAAACTGACAAGCTCGTCATATTGGCTCCGCTTGAACAAATTTGTTTGCAACTTGTTCTATTCAATATTATTTTATTACATGTTTGCAGTGTATGGTGCACAGTGTTTAATGCACTATTGTACTTGGGTTGGTGTTTAAAAAATAGTATCTCATTAGGTTCTGTGAACTACTACATGAGATTTACTCCGATAGTGTTGTTTTATTGTTTGTAGTAGATACAAGGTCACTGCTCGGGTTCTGCAGCATCTACAAGGCTCTTCAGATTTGGAATAACCTTCATGTCATTGTTTAAAAATGTTTCAAGTGAGACTGAAAAGCTTAATTGCTCTTGATTTTGATTGTTGTTGTTGTTCAATCTTTTAACTTGTGCTTGTGATTTTGTTAACTGGGCTTCTGCTCTGGTTGTGTCTTGGTTTTTTGCATTTTGTTCAAGTTTTAAAACTGCTTTCTGACAATTCTAGATAACAAAAAGCTCCATAGACACCCATCCATCCATTATCTTCATCCTCTACTAGGGTCGCGATGGGGTTCCCCATGCCCATACAGTGGAGTTTCGGGCGCTGGGTAGATACACCCAGGACAGGACGCCAATCTATCAAAAAAAGCTCCATAGACATAAATAAAATAATTACAATTCATAGTATTGTAAAAATTGTTAAAGTAAAAGAGGGTTTTTAATTTTTTTGGTGTGCTGTGAATTAAGATTCTATCAGGAGCTCATCATGACCGTTAGATCAAGATCAGACCGGAACAGATCAGCCAGAATTAACTAGAAATCCCAACCTGTAAATAATAATGCCGTTAGGGGTGAGTAATTGGGATTGGGCCAAATGTTTCAGGGTATTACTAAGATAACGATATGACAAAACAGCATTTGAAAAATAATTCATTCATTCATTATCACCCGCTTTATCCTCTATTAGGGTCGCGGTGGGGTTCCCCATGCCCATCCAGGGGAGAACGTCTCGGGCGCTGGGCAGATACACCCAGGACAGGGTGCCAATCCATCGCTGGGCACACACTCAATCACTCAAACACACTCTATATGGGGCAATTTTGGAGAACTCAATTGACTTGATCCATGTTTTTGGACTGTGGGAGGAAACCGGAGAACCCGGAGGAAACCCATGCGGACACGGGGAGAACATGGAAACTCCACCCAGATGGGGATTCGAACCGGGAATCCCTAGCGCTGAGAGGCGAACGTGCTAACCACTAAGCCACCGTGCCGCCCCTTGAAAAATAATTACAAAATAATAATGCAAGCTATGTAATGCAACAAAATTAATGTAATTATTTTAGTATTAATGTGTCGAATATTCAGTAGAATAAAACAAAACTGTAAATATTTTTTCAATTTGTGAACAGTAACCAACTCTGATTTAATATAAAACATATGCTAATCAATGTAAATAATGAAATGATGAAATAATGACCACAAAATGAAAGTGCAGAACTGCAAATCTATCGTGTAGTTTCGGCGGATAGAAAACCTTGGACTCAGATTCGATCCCGGTGGGTGCCAGTGTCATGGGGCAGTCGTTGGCTTGTGGTTAAGGTCCTCAGCTCGATTCCCGTACCCATCAAGTACTATGACTAAAGTGCTCTTGGGCAAGGCTCCTAACCCCAATTGACTTCCGGGCACCAACTGCTCCAGACATGTGTGCTCACTTCACCCGGTGTGTGTGTGTGTGTGTGTGTGTGTGTGTGTGTGTTTCACTGCACATATGGGTTAAATGTGGAGGACTAATTCCTCAGTGTACAAGTACAGGAAGCAAAATTAAATATAGTTTGTCACATACATGGTACAACTTGCAGTGAAATGCTTTGAAGAACATTTGTACATGTTCAGCAAATACAAGAGGGGAAATATAATATAATAATATATAATATAATAAACTAAAATTAGTAAAGTAGACTGTTGTAGTAAAATATAAAGATATGATACCATATTTAAAATCTATACTGGTATTGTCATAAACAATATGATCTGCCACACCCATAAATGTCATTATTATTGACATTTTTGTATGAAATTCCCAATGTCTTGATGTAAACACACACACACACACACACACACACAGCAGTACACATCCTCCACCATACCATTTTTTCTCATATATATAATTATATATATTTTATATATATAAAATAAATAATTATATATTATATACAATAATATTTTATTGTTATTTAATTGAAACTCAGTTACAGAACTATCAAAATTGTCTGTTTATTTGACAATGTGATAATGTGTTATTTGACATTTGATAATGTGATTAATATGAGGTATTGTTAATGGTACCCTCATGACAATAGTGATAATTACAAGTAAAAAATTTTTTTTTTGCATTTTTGACCATGGGATATTTTCTATCAATATGTCGATGGGACAAGAACAGAACTCTTTTAGTAAGTTACCATAACAATGCATCTTTTCAATAATTAAGTAAACTTGCAGTGCAGCAGGTTCTGCTTTGGTTTAATTTACTACAAACTTAATTAGTTTTACTGCAATAATCACCAAACAGACATCAATGACACATGATCAATACTATTACATCCTCATTTCTGAGTAGTAAAGGCATATAAACAGCTCGTAAACCGTAGTGTGGATGAAGCCTTACCATAGCGTGATGTGAAAGTGCAGAATATAAAAATAACCCTGTTTTTAGAATTGCAATTAAATGACACATGAAGCTGAGAATTTCAAAATGAATTCAAAGTGTGATAAAAACCATGCTATTACGTTGTTTCAGTAGAACGTGTGTGTGTGTGTGTGTGTGTGTGTGTGTGTGTGTGTGTGTGTGTGTGTGTGTGTGTGTGTGTGTGTGTGTGTGTGTGTGTGTGTGTGTGTGTGGTTAAGAGGATTCTCTGATCTCAAAGGTAAAATGGGACTGCTATATAAGATGAAGCAAGAGTTTCTACTTCCTGCATGCCGTGAGCATTGTGATCTAATTTCATGGTTTCCTCCTCCAAACACACGTGTGTGTGTGTGTGTGTGTGTGTGTGTGTGCACGTGTGCACCACTGATTGAAAAATGACTGAAATGTCCAGTGAGTGGGGGATGTTAAAGAAATGGATGGAGATCTGCAAGAGTGAGATATCTTATACTCCTGCACTATATGCACTATATAGACCAGCATTCAGACTACCTGATCCTTTTTCACTGTTTGCAGTGTTGCACACGGACTTACACACACATGTTTTAAACTCCTAAGACATTTTAAAAATATATATTATGTTTTTATTTATAAGAATATATATATATTCACACACATCCGTTATCTTCCACTTTAAACTCTACTAGGGTCAAGGGGGGTTCCCCATGCCCATCCAGGGGAGAACGTTTCGGGCGCTGGGCAGATACACCCAGGACAGAGCACCAATCTATCACTGGGTACACACTCACGCACACATACACACTCTATATGGGGCAATTTGGAGAACTCAATTGACTTGAACCATGTTTTTGGACTGTGGGAGGAAACCGGAGAACCTGGAGGAAACCCACGTGGACACGGGGAGAACATGGAAACTCCACCCAGATGGGGATTCGAACCGGGAATCTCTAGTGCTGAGAGGAGAACGTGGTAGCCACTAAGCCACCGTGCCGCCCTATATATATAAAAAAAAAAAAAAAAATAATATAATATATATATATATATATATATATATATATATATATATATATATATATATATATATATATATATATATATATATTGATTTGATATTTATTTATTTTTTAAAATATTTATTTATTTATTTGTTTTTTACTGCTTATAGCCTTAACCCATTTAGTAGTGATTTGACTGGTTCAGTGGCTAGTGTTTGAGTTCCCCGATTTGCATGTTCTTCTCATGTCTGCTGGTTTTCATCTGTTCACACTGTCTACATAATTCTTGGCTTGTAAATCTTTCTCTATGCAGCAGTGACGTTGATGTTTTTAAGAAATCCATCATTACTGTTGTTTCTGATCCACTAACAGCAGCTGTTTAACTACAGAATTCATCTGTATAGTAAGTGGTGCTAATAAAATGGACAATTATGTGTCTGTGTGTGTGTGTGTCTGTGCCTATGCCTCCTGGGTCTGTGTCGGAGTGTGTTTTTGTGTCTGTGTGTGTTTAGTGGGTTAAAGGTAATGGGACAGTTACTTAATTGCTGTTCCTCTGAGGAACCAACTCTAATCTGAACGTTGGTTGGTTCAGAAGCCTAGGAAAAGCCTCCTGGGTAATGGGTGTATTTTCTTAACATCCATTTCATATAATTTATCACATTTTGTAACAAAAAATTTACAACTTACATAACGTCTAAAGTATGGGGAACCCCACTGCGACCCTAATAGAGGATAAAGCGGGAGATAATGAATGAATGAATAACGTCTAAAGTGGGCGGCACGGTGGCTTAGTGGTTAGCACGTTCGCCTCTCAGTTCTAGGGATTCCCGGTTCGAATCCCCATCTGGGTGGAGTTTCCATGTTCTCCCCGTGTCCGCGTGGGTTTCCTCCGGGTTCGGCCTGTGTGGGTTTCCTCCCACAGTCCAAAAACATGGATCAAGTTAATTGAGTTCTCCAAATTGCCCCATATATTGTAGAGTGTGTTTGAGTGAGTGAGTGTGTGCCCAGCGATGGATTGGCGCCCTGTCCTGGGTGTATCTGCCCAGCGCCCGGGACGTTCTCCCCTGGATGGGCATGGGGAACCCCACCGCGACCCTAATAGAGGATAAAGCGGGAGATAATGAATGAATGAATAACGTCTATCAGTCAATAATGCACTCGGTAAACTAAACGCTGTCATGTGTTTGTGTGGAACATCAGATCAGGCAGTCATTTGCTTTGCATTACCATAGAAACATGGAGTTCAGCTCATACAGAGTCGTGAATCATGAAGACTTGATCTGCACTGCATGGTTTTATGAGAGATAAAACTCAAATCCCTCCATCTGATTAATTACGCCATGGAAGGATGGACTGATTACTGAAAGAGGAGGCTGCTGTTTGGTTTACATTGAGGAGCTGCTTTAATGTTTCATTTTTGGGACGTCATCTGAACTTTGTGGTTATGGTCGTGTAACACAGTCATTTACAGCAGCTCTCAGTAACTAATAACTCTCTCAGGGGCTTCAGAAATTATTAACAGGATTATTATATTTGATATGAGTGAATTTTTGGCATTACCTAAAATCTTGGTGAATTATTTAATATGTAATTGATTTATAAATTGGTCTGAAAAGCAGGAAAAGCAATTAAATTCACTTTTTCTTCAAATAGTATATTATTTTTAAATCTTGCATTTTCTTTAATCCAGCATTGTTGTAACCGAGGGCGTGCTAGCTCTGTGATTAGGGTGATGTGCCAGGGAACGGAAGGTTGAGGGAACAAATCCTAAGTCCACCAAAGCTTTCAGCATGGGCCCTTGAGCAAGGCCCTTCATGCTCATTGCTCCGGTTATGGTATGTCATGAAAATCTTTGCCTGAATGACAGACAGATTGCACATTTTGCCATTCTTTTTTATAGAAGTGCTCAATATAAATCGGCTATATATAAATATACTATAATATACTATATAATATACTATATATTCATTCATTCATTCATTCATTCATTATCTTCCGCTTTATCCTCTATCAGGGTCGCGGTGGGGTTCCCCATGCCCATCCAGGGGAGAACTTCCCGGGCGCCCGGCAGATACACCCAGGACAGGGTGCCAACCTATCGCTGGGCAATATACTATATATACTATATAATATAATATAGTATATAATATAAATATACTATATTGTGGGCGGCACGGTGGCTTAGTGGTTTGCACGTTCGCCTCTCAGCGCTAGGGTTTCCGGTTCGAATCCCAATCTGGGTGGATGTTCTCCCCGTGTCCGCGTGGGTTTCCTCCGGGTTCTCTGGTTTCCTCCCACAGTCCAAAAACATGGATTGAGTTCTACAAATTGCCCCATATAGAGTGTGTTTGTGTGTGTCTGTGTGAGTGAGTGTGTGCCAAGCGATAGATTGGGGGTATCTGCCCAGCGCCCGAAATGTTCTCCCCTGGATGGGTATGGGGAACCCCTCTGCGACCCTAGTAGAGGATAAAGTGGAAGATAATGGATGGATGGATGGATGGATGGATGGATATACTATATTGTAATTTTTGACGGGAAAAATGTTCATACTGATTTTAAAATAGTTTTTGAATTCTGTTTTGTTTTAACATCCAAACAGACAAACCAACAGAACAAAAAAAATAAAATGCCAATATGAATTTTTATTAGCCATCTCAGTATGACCAGCTTACATAACATAAATAAATGAATAAATACAAGTTTATCTATTTATTTTAAGTGTTTAGGCTTTACACTAAACCTCTAGTGTATTAAAGTTGGCTTACTTGTAGTGTTTTTATATTTAACTTGCTGTGTCAGTCTGTTCTTTTAGTGAATTTGCAGGAAAAAATAACATAATAACACTGAAATGGAAGCCAGAGCTTTTTATTAGGAGTTGCTTCTTATGCATTTTATTTTTGCATTTGCTGATTGTACTTCAAATTTGGAAATGTCACCCTTTCCATATGTGTGAGAAAATAAATGTGTTTAAAATCTGCTGTCTGTCATAAAACATAACGGTTCCTCATTTCTTGTTTTTGGATGTTTTAGGATGATGCACCAAATATTAGGCAAGCGAAATTTAATCCGCTGTATAAGTGAAAAGACCGAATAAATCATAGCCAACATTAATGTATTTATCGAGGCTGTAATCGTTTAATGCCTGAAAGCTCTACAGAGCACATTGAAATTTTATTAGCTTTTAGTTTACTAATCATTACTTACTGAAACAGTTATGAATAGATTCGATGTTTAGTTGTTTTATTTTCATTTTTAGAACAGGGAGCATGTGTGTCAGTGCTACGGTAACCCTGCGGGGCAACATTGAGACATTATCAGTGTTTATATTCCTCTGCTCTAACAACCTGAGGCCATTCAGCTGCTGAGCCTTGAGAAATCAAGACAAAGGGAACACGGCACTAAAAGAGGATGACTGTCACTTTGGAGCAGACAAGCTCACAGGACCGTCCTCAATACACTCCATATTTCTAATTCAGGCGGCACGGTGGCTTAGTGGTTAGCATGTTCGCCTCTTCCCCATCTGGGTGGAGTTTCCATGTTCTCCCCGTGTCCGCGTGGGTTTCCTCCGGGTTCTCCGGTTTCCTCCCACAGTCCAAAAACATGGATCAAGTCAATTGAGTTCTCCAAATTGCCCCATATAGAGTATGTGTGAGTGAGTGTGTGCCCAGCAATAGATTGGCGCCTTCTGGGTGTATCTGTCCTGGGTGTATCTGCCCAACGCCCGAAACGTTCTCCCCTGGATGAGCATGGGGAACCCCCCCCGCGAGCCTAATAGAGGATAAAGCGGAAGATAATGGATGGATTTCTAATTCAAATGTGTATTTTGTATCAACTTTATTAAACATATCTTCGAAAGTAAGATAATGTTCATTGCTCAACTTTTGTGGTTAAAGCATCTATTACTGGACTGCAAACTGTACCATCAGGCCAGATGCCAACTTAGCATTCCATCCACGATAAAAGACGCTTTTACTCAAATAAACCCGGATACATTACTGAAATTTTTATTGCTCACTGGACTTAAAACGCACATCTGAACACCCCTTTACCCCCATAGACTGTTACTAAACTAACCACTCCTGCCAGGAAAATAGCCTATGAGCTGTCTTGGCGTAAAAATTCCAATTCCAATTCCATTTGTGGTTATTTCTTGATATTAGAACAGTGTTTTACAAAATAACCAATGCACTTTACCATCCATCCATTATCTTCTGCTTTGTCCTCTACTAGGGTCGCGTGGGGTTCCCCATGCCCATCCAGGGGAGAACGTTTCGGGCGCTGGACAGATACACCCAGGACAGGGCGCCAATCCATCTCTCAATGCAGTTTACCAAAAACCTTTATTTTGTGGAAGACACAATGATCATATTTAGATAACAGCAAAGAGTGTAGTGCAGGGAAAGACAGCAGAAAGTGAGCAGTCTGTTGCTTTAAATGATTTCTGTATATCTGCACCACAGGACATCAGTAGTCTCTTTCATTTTTCTTTTTTGGTTTATTGGATTTTGGTTTATTCTTCTCTCAGACACTTCCACAGTTCAGTGTCTGTAGTTTGTTTCTTGGTTGTAACTTTGTCTCTGGGGATTCTCTGGGGTTTTCCTTTGCAATTATAGATCAGAATTCTGCACTGACATTTTTGCAATGTTTTTGGTTTTAAAGACCTGCTCCACCCATTTTGCTGCGTGACAGGGGGCATTGTGTCCTGCATGAATACTGCTGTTTGATTGGGTGAAGAATGCAGTGGAGGAAACTGTAGATTATAGAAAGGACTCGAGAAGATTTGAGACGTAAGACATTAGCGTAGATATTCAGAGACTCTTAGATATGGGGCAGTAGTAGGCTTGGGGTTAAGTGGCGTGCCCAAGGGCACTTCAGCCATAGTAATTGGTGACACCTTCAGGTCGCAAGGCTGGTTCCTTAACTCGTAGTCCTTTCTATAATCTATAGTTGTGCTTGTGTTTCTGGGACTAATCAGTGCTATTTAAATGGTGGTGTCCTAAAAGGCTCTTCCCTCGTACCCCATTAATTACGAGATTATTACTGATTTAGGCGGCACGGTGGCTTAGTGGTTAGCACGTTCGTCTCTCAGCGCTAGAGATTCCCTGTTCGAATCCCCATCTGGGTGGAGTTTCCATGTTCTCCCCCTGTCTGAGTGGGTTTCCTCCGGGTTCTCCGGTTTCCTCCCACAGTCCAAAAACATGGATCAAGTCAAATGAATTCTGAAAATTGCCCCATATTGAGTGTGTGTGTGTGTGAGTGAGTGTGTGCCCAGCGATGGATTGGCGCCCTGTCCTGGGTCTATCTGCCCAGCGCCCGAGATGTTCTCCCCTGGATGGGCATGGGGAGTCCCTGCGCGACCCTAATAGAGGATAAAGCGGGAGATAATGAATGAATGAATGAATTAATTACTGATTTATAATACATTCATTACAATTTGCAAATTTGGCCAATTTTAAGACCTGCATTTGTATTTACTCTGCCATGTAGCTTTATAAGATGTATGAGCACTTTACATGATGTATGAGCAATGATGCATGACGGGGGGGGGGGGGGGGGGGGGGGGGGGGGGGTGTCTGACTTTATGGCGAAATTAAGCGAGGAACTAGTGGTTTACATCAGAATTTGTTTCACTGTGGACAATAAACTTCCATCCGTTATCTTTAACTTAATCCCATGCTCATCCAGGGAAGAAAGTTTCAGGCGCTGGGCATACCCAGAACGGGGCACCAATCTATCGCTGGGCACATCCTCATGCACACACCCTGTATAGAGGCAATTTAGAGCTGCCAATTTACCTTGAATTCATATTTTTGTACTGTGGGACAAACTCACGTGAACACAGGGAGAACATGGAAACTCGCCCATGGACAAGAAACATGTTGCTTTAGGGTTTGCACAGCTGTCCCCCTGCGAACATTTTCAGCCTTCCAAAAGGGGTTTGAGATCCACTGCCATACTTCACGACGACTCCTTCTCTACCTTTCATTCATTATCTCCCGCTTTATCCTCTATTAGGGTCGCGGTGGGGTTCCTCATGCCCATCCAGGGGAGAACGTCTCGGGCGCTGGGCAGATAGACCCAGGACAGGACGCCAATCCATCGCTGGGCACACACTCACTCACACAGACACACTCTATATGGGGCAATTTTGAGAATTCAATTGACTTGATCCATGTTTTTGGACTGTGGGAGGAAACCGGAGAACCCGGAGTAAACCCACGCGGACACGGGGAGAACATGGAAACTCCAACCAGATGGGGATTGGAACCGGGAATCCCTAGCGCTGAGAGGCTAACCACTAAGCCACCGTCTCTACCTTTCACAGATTTAAAAAAAAAAAAAAAAATTTAAAAACACACTTTGTCCAGTATGATGATCAACATAACGTCAATCAGGACCTTAATAAAGCCTTTATCGCTTTGGCGAACTTTGGTCCACGCAACATTCTCCTCAGTAAATGTTCGTCATGTTAGTAAGAGGTTTTAGTCCAAATGCCTTTGACCTTCAAGACACTTTATGATGAAACAATCTCCTTAATCTGGTCGGTGCTGAACTGGCAAGTCTTTTTAATTGATTCTGTCCTGACTGTATACTTTTTCTCTGTTTGCAGCTGCTCAGAGTGAGGAGAGGGAGTGTGCTTATGCCGAACAGCAGCAGGCTCTGGCTGATCGCACTGGTGTAGGAGAAGGACGGGTCTTTCTGGAGAACTCAACTATCCGCTGCAGTCAGGGAGGCTGGTGCTATGGCTTATGGGAAAAAAAGAAACATGGAGTGCGACTAGTCAAACAAGGTACGTGTAAATAAGTGATCCTTAAAAATAAACATGATTTACAATTAAGGTTCCTTACTGCGTTTACCAGCATCCTTAAGGCGCACAAAGACAGTAAGGATGCTGTGTCTGCAGACATGTACTTGCAGATCAAAGCAGAATTAATTTTTTTAGTATATCAGTCACTGGTTTTAAATCTTGTGCATTTAGTTTTTCTGAATATTAAATGAATCTATTGAGTGATTTTCATAATCGGGAAGAATAGAGCCTTTGGGAAAAGTGACAGTTCTCATCTGAAGTTCATTTAAAACGTTATACAGTACCACTCCAAAGTTTGGACATACTCCCTGACTGCTCCATCGTATATTTCCTCTACTTATTATATAGATGGACTTTGTAGTTTTCGAATTATCTGTGTTCTTTGTTGTTGTTAGTCCCCTGTTGGTTCTCTGTTGGTCAGGACCCTCACAAAACGGGTATCATTTGGGTAGTGGATTGTTTATTGTCAGTTCTGCAGTGACACTGATGTGGTGAGGGGGTTTTAGTGCAGCATTCCTCCACCTCAGTGACACTGCTGGGATAGGAATAATGCACCAACCAAATAATCCCTGCTCTGTGGTGCTACTATTGGGGTTCTGACCATTAGAACAGAGTAAAGGGGACGTACACAGTATGTACTGCAGAACACAAACAGATGGACTACAGTCTGGAAGTCCATCTTTACAGGAAGTGGAACTGATAACATGGAGAATAAGTTGACCAAAAAGAAGGTGTGTCCACATGTTTGACTGATACCAACATCATTCCTGTTTAATATGACCTCCTCTCAACATGACCCTGGAACAAAGAAATAGACTTCCTGTAAAGATAATGTCTGATCCATTAGGACAATTATTAAAAGGAAACGAATAAGTGTTAGGAAGTCACTAGTAATTAATCAAACTGGTAATCTGTTGGTAGAACGTCACCTTGGTTTCTATATTGTTCTGTGCTGTAGGATGTTGGACGTATATTGGTGATCACCATACTTGCCATGATGATGTTTGCCAAGTGACGACATCGCCGTCTCAGAACCAAAATGGCAGCTACCGCTTCTGTTGCTGTAGCAGAGACATGTGCAACCTGAACTTTACAGAGGACTTCCCTCCTCCCCGACCCACCACGGCACCACCAGTCTGTGAGCTCACATAACATTTACTCACTAATTTCTGAAGTTGTTTAAAAAACTTTAAATTAGGACACACCTTAGCTGCCCTTTATGAATACAGTGGAACCTCTGTTTTGGTTGACTTCTAATATCACCGGGTTTGATGGACGTTGATTTACTTCTTCTCGGATTTCTCGGATTTAAACGGCGTATGACGTACAGAGACCTCATGTTCCTCTATCTAAGTAAAAGTCAAAAAGGGAGCAGAAACACAATCGCGATGAAAAGGAAATCATTTAAAAATAGGAGAGCGGCGTTAAGATCGGCTGCATGTATGGAAAGTCTCTGTCCATGATAAGTTCCATTGTGGCTAAAAAGGAAAGCAATAAGGAAGCTAATGTAGCGAATGGTGCTTACATTAAAAAAGAATATTACAAAATAATAAAATGTGTGTGTGTGTGTGTGTGTATATATACACACCATGATGATGATGTTTGCCAAGTGACGACTGTCGTGAAAAATAAAATAAAATACTGTGTGTGTGTATGTATGTGTGTGTGTGTGTGTGTGTGTGTGTGTATATATATATATATATATATATATATATATATATATATATATATATATATATATATATATATATATATATATATATATATATATCCATCCATCCATCACCCATCCTGGGGAGAACGTCTCTGGCGCTGGGCAGATAGACCCAGGACAGGGCGCCAATCTATCGCTGGGCACACACTCACTCACACAGACACACTCTATATGGGGCAATGTGGAGAACTCAATTGACTTGATCCATGTTTTTGGACTGTGGGAGTAAACCGGAGAACCCGGAAGAAACCCACGCGGACACGGGGAGAACATGGAAACTCCACCCAGATGGGGATTCGAACCAGGAATCCCTAGTGCTGAGAGGAGAACGTGCTAACCACTAAGCCACCGTGCTGCCATATATATATATATATATATATATATATATATATATATATATATATATATATATATATATATATATATATTATATTTATTTATTTATTTTTACTTATGTACATGTTATGTTTTCAGTATTAAACAACATTTTTTCATTAAAATGTGTTTTTGGTTTTTTATTTTGTCTTGAGAGAAATTAATTACATGTGCATGAAATGAAATTTTTTTTTATAATGGTAAAATTCTCTGTTTTCATCGATTTCACAGATTATCAGCACCAAAAACAGAGGTTCCACTGTATTGATGTAGTTCGGCATGCAAGAACCATATAGGCATTGAAACCAAATAATTATTTTATTCACCTTCACCATGTCTTTTGTCCTCTGAACAGATACTCGGCATCTGTACCGAGAGGAAGCCATCTTGATTTCTCTGGCGACCGTCTCTTTGGTAGTTCTGGTTGTCCTGCTCTTTTTTTGCCACCGAGTCCTGAAGGGTGAGCTTCTATTTTAAGGCATGATGACCCTTGCTTATATTTAATCATGCACATCGTGTGAGTATACGTGTGCCTGTGTGTGTGTGTGTTGTATAATACAGGACATGGTAAGCAGAGTCTTCATAATTTAAACATGTTGGAGGCACCCGTTTCTGCTCCCTCACTCGACTTGGACAACCTTAAACTGCTGGAGGTATAAAGTCTCCCGCCACAGATATTATTTAGCCATGTTATTGTTATTGCTGTATTTGCGTATTTAGATTAATTTAATGCCGCACATAGCAGTGTTTCCATGTTTTTTGTTATTTTTCCTCTTATTTCCTCTTAATTTTAGCTTTTTCATACTGCAATTCTAAACATTGTAGGGACGGTGCAAGACATTTGGAAAAACTCTTTCCCTTCCTTAGTGCATAGACCACTTAAAGCTAACACTGCTGTGATTGATGGGGATGAAATCGGTCCTCCTTCCCTTTCTAAAAGCACCATCCACTTTGCTCACCTCAGCCAATCATCTCCAGATAATTAGGAAAACACTTTTCTATTCATGAAATTTCACCAATATTAAATAATATTAATCATTTTAATTTGCCTGTGTTTGCCCTTTGTATAAAAGATTCATCTGAATTGTATTATTTATGAATATTATGAATCCAGTCTAAATCACTGCTGCAGAAGCTGATCTTCAGTCACACAATGGAAAATGGATCTGGGAATACTAAACTGATTACATGAAAGAGATACGTGCTACTCTGTTCTTCATCTTCCACTCATCATATTCCCTCCTCTCCCCCCGTGGCAGCTGATTGGCCGCGGTAGGTATGGAGCAGTGTACCGGGGCTCCCTGGACGAGTGCTCTGTAGCGGTTAAAGTTTTTTCCAGTGTCAACCGCCAGCCTTTTGCTAATGAACGTTCCATCTACCGGCTCCTCCCGGAGCACGACAACATCGCTCACTTCCTCGAGGCCGAGGAGCGGACAGGCACCGACTCCCGGCCTGAGTACCTGCTGCTGATGGACTTCTACCCACATGTGAGCATCTGCACTCGAGAAAACACTCGATCTTAATGAAATTAGAGTCCGGTTCACTTGATATGGGTCACTGTGATTGCTTTAACGTTTGCTTTATGCTGATCCGCCTCTTGATATAAGGATTGTGGTGAAGCTTAGTTTCTCTCAGCTTTGCTTTTTTTCCCTCTCCTTTTTAAAATGAAGTTAATGGGATGCTGGTTATATTTAGAGCTATGAGTATTGGCGGTATCTGGTGTCACATCTTGATTTTTCCATAGAGAGGAGTCCAGAGGGAGAGCATAGCCTAGTTCACATTTCTACTCACACGAATGTGACCAAAAGTATGCGGACACACCTCCTGCTTTTATGGTCTGCCTAAGCCGTCTTGGTTTGAGTGAAAGTTTATGTTTAAAGCTTCACGGAATAAACTTCAAATAATTCCATTAGAGCTGCAACACTTTGCGGTCAGCTGTTTAATAAAGCAATAGCAGTTTTAATATTAATCTGTTTAGGGTAACAACCTACCCTAAAAAAAAAAAAATTCAGAAGCGTTTTAGCTTTAAATATTAAAAAGGCACCAAAACAATTTTTTTTTGGCTGAAACTAAACAAAAATATGGTTTGACCGAATACAAAACATGATTTTTCATTGTTTCAATAATTTTTGCATATCATTTTTACCATTACACACATTTAAAAAATAAACTTAAAAATTAATTCCACCCCCTCCCGCAATTTTAAAGTAGAAATAAAATAAAACACGTCAACATTAATCATTTATTTACTCATTATCTTCTGCCTAATCCTCTATTAAGGTCACGTGGGGTTCCCCATACCCATCTAGGGGAGAACGTTTGGGGTGCTGGGCACATACATCCAGGACAGGACGCCAATCTATCACTGGGAACACTTACTTACACAGACATTCACACAAACACACAAACTACATGGGGCAATTTAGAGCAACCAATTCATCTTGAATCCATCTTTTTGGACTGTTGGAGGAAACTAGAAAACCCATGCGAAAACAGAGGGAACAATGAAACTCCACCCAGATCAGGATTTGAACCATAAATCCCCAGTGCTTAGAATTTTACCCTAATTACACCCTAATTAAATGACTCCCTGGTGTTGTTAGCCTTGTGAGGACTAAAGGTCAGTGAGGAACTCATCTCTCTTGAATGTTTAGACCGCATGAACAGTGTACCGCATGAACTATAAAAACATACGTACATAATATACATTCATTCATTATCTTCCACTTTATCCTCTATTAGGGTCGCGGGGGGGTTCCCCATGCCCATACAGGGGAGAACGTTTCGGGCGCTGGGCAGATCAGGGTCAGGGTGCCAATCTATCGCTGGGCACACACTCACTCACACAGACACACTCTATATGGGGCAATTTGGAGAATTCAATTGACCTTGATCCATGTTTTTGGACTGTGGGAGGAAACTGGCAAACCCGGAGGAAACCCATGCAGACACGGGGAGAACATGGAAACTCCACCCAGATGGGGATTCGAACCGGGAATCCCTAGCGCCGAGAGGAGAACATGCTAACCACTACTTCCAATTCTTTCGACCATTTTATAATATTTTTTATGCCCAAAGTGTTTTTTTATTTTTTATTATTGGTGCAGTCCTATTTAATTTATTTCAATTTGTTTCACTAAATATGTTTAAAGATGGGCGGCACGGTGGCTTAGTGGTTAGCACGTTCTCCTCTCAGGGATTCCCGGTTCGAATCCCCATCTGGGTGGAGTTTCCATGTTCTCCCCGTGTCCGCGTGGGTTTCCTCCGGGTTCTCCGGTTTCCTCCCACAGTCCAAAAACTTGGATCAAGTCAATTGAATTCTCAAAATTGCCCCATATAGAGTGTGTTTGTGTGTGTGAGTGAGTGTGTGCCCAGCGATAGATTGGCGCCCTGTCCTGGGTGTATCTGCCCAGCGCCCGGAACGTTCTCCCCTGGATGGGCATGGGGAACCCCACCGCGACCCTAATAGAGGATAAAGCGGAAGATAATGAATGAATGATGTTTAAAGATGCAGAAATGAGACAAATAATGACATCATGCTTCAAAACAAGCATTTTAACTATTCAACAGGCTGCGCATTTGGTAGGAACCAAGTCAGTGTCTGAGTTTGCAAATCACTGATTGGCGGATTGGTCCTGAATATCTGTGTCCACTCTGAAACCTGGCAGACGTTGTAGCTGTAGTGTTAAAAGCAATGATTTTCTAATGAAGTTTCCACCGAGCTCTTATAAACATGATTGTCAAGTGGCCACATACTTTTGGGACTAAAACCTCTTATCCTCTTCCCTTCCACGCTTTCCATTCTTCATATTTATTTTTTGGGACTGACCTAATAACCCACACCCCTGACATACACACTGTAATATGGAGAGAGCGAGCGCTGTAGCTGTTTAAATTATTCACTGACTCACTAAGTGAGAAAGCAGAAGTATCTTCACTGATGTTGCTAAAGCACTTACATCCTGTCAGTGGGGAGGCTTGGCTAAGTGCTTGTCAGGTGTCCAGGAGCGTGTGTGGAAATGTATGGCTTCACTTATATTTATATTTATCTAACACCCTTATTCACTGGCTTGTACAGAAGTGGATAAATGATACAGATGCTCTAAAGCAGAGGCATTCCAAGTGTCCACAAGACACATGTAGCCTCACGGCTCTTTCCCTTTAATGTATTATTTATCAGTAGCACCTCAGACCATAAGTTGCTGTTCTCCCTTTTACCCGAGGGTGGCAGCAGTAATAGTAATGGTAATAGTAATAGTCTGGTCACCAAGTCAAAACAAAGTTCAAAGATGAGAAGGACAGCTGGTCATTTGTTTTAAGAAATATATAATTTTTTAATTATCACCAGTCCTTAGATATTTTAATAATATACAGTCCTTTCCCCCTTGGAATCGAGGGTTTGGACCCGCTCTGCTGTCTTTCTTGTGGCTCTAACAATGGCAGAGAAATCTTGAGATTAATTTTGAATGAATCCTTTTACTTAGACGTGATCCTTATTCACCATCATAAAATACAGAAATTTACAGACAAAGGTTTTTTTTGCAATATCCCAACTTTTTTCGTCCTTACTTGTACAGTTTTTGGTCCACTTATTATCTTATGTTCTCACTTCCACTTCCTGTAAAGATGGACTTGTAGTTCTTTTTAATTGTAGTTCTACCATTACAGACTGTAGTCCATCTGTTTGTGTTCTGCAGTACATACTGTGTACGTCCCCTTTACTCTCTAATGGTCAGAACCCCATAGTAGCACCACAGAGCAGGGATTATTTGGTTGGTGCATTATTCCTATCCCAGCAGTGTCACTGAGGTGGAGAAATGAAACTACAGCAGTTGCACTAAAACACTCTTACCAATACACCACAAACAGTACACCACCTCAGTTATACCTGTTCTGTGATGATCCTGACCAATACTCACTTCCCTCCATTGGCTTCCTGTAGCTGCTCGCATTCAGTACAAGTCACTGACTCTGGCATACAGAACCATTTCTGGATCTTCCAAATCTTCCAATCTTTTCAAAATACACTCCGACTCGTTCACTTCGCTCCAGTGATGATTGCCGCCTGGCGGTTCCACCTCACCGAGGAGCTCATTCTCACTCCGTGGCGTTCACCACTGCAAAATGGTGGAACGTTCTTCCCAACTTTGTCCGTAAGGCAGAATCACTAAACAGTTTTAAGAAACTACTGAAGACGCATCTCTTTAACAAATACCTGTTGTAGGGAAAGAAAAAAAATATAAAAAAAAAAAAAAAAAAAAGGGGGGGGGGGGGCGCAAGCATCGAATAACAATCAGGTTTGATGAATTTACAGTATAGTTGGTTTTCTCCATGGCTTCTGACTTGTGGTGTTCTCATTTGTAAGTTGCTTTGGATAAAAGCGTCTGCTAAATGACTAAATGTAAATGTAATAGAGTACAGAGAATCAACGGGAGACTAACTAAACAAGAAAACAGATGGGCTACCTTCTATAATCGTAAAACTACATACAAACTCCATCTATTTGGTAAGTGGAGGAAATAGATAATGGAGCAAGAAGGGGACAAGTGTGTGACCAAACTTTGACTGATACTGTATATTTATAAAAGGAGGTCTGTTATAATTATTTGTAAAAAAAATTTCTTTGGCTAGGGATCTCTGTGTACATATCTTAGTACAAGGACTGTTGACTGGCTGAGCTGCTGTCGTCTGGTTTTCTCTGTCACTAGAGGACTGGCGTACCTGCACACGGAGCTAGTGAGAGGAGGTGAGTTATGCAGGACACATAAACCTACTCAAGATTTGGAGTACAATTTTTGCCCGATTTTATAATACTGTATTGACAAATAGATTGCAAGACAGGAGGTATTATCTCCATCGTCAGTTTCTCATATTCTGCTTAATCCTATACAAGAAACTAGGCTCACGGGGGTTCCCCATGCCCATTCAGGGGAGAACATTTCGGGCGCTGGGCAGATTCACCCAGGACAGGGCGCCTTTTCATTGCTGCACACATACACAATATGGGGGCAATTTAGATAAGGGCAACCTGGAGCAGCCACTTTACCTTGAATCCATGTTTTTGGACTGTGGGAGGAAACAGGAGAACCTGGAGAAAACCCACGTACTAGACACAGGGAGAACATGGGAACTCCACCCAGATCGGGATTCGAACCTGGATCCCCAGCACTGAGAGGAGAACAGGTTTATTACTAAGCCAAAACTAAGGCACCTTTTACTAGTATCAGATATGTATAACTTCTGGATTGCATCTATGAAAAGTTAAATGAATCATTTAAATGATTCTGGATTTATAAGGTCTGCCAAATAAAAAAAAACTAAAACAATAAATGACTGAATAAAACAATATTAATTGATTCATTATATAAAATCTCCAAATTTGTCTACAAGGTTTTAACATTTAGTGCAATCAAATACAATATCTTTTTAATAGTTGCTACTTTCCTGCTAATGATATGTTAAGATCATTTAAAAGTTCAAGTAACAGCATGGATTTGATTCTTTTTCTTGATGCAGTGTTTTTGCAGCAGTGCCTTCCCCTTCTTTCCTTCTTACACACACACACACACACACACACACACACACACTCACTATTTCTCTCTAACACACTCACTCTGCCACTAACCCTGCTACTGCAGCGGTCTCAATGTTATGCAACGAGACTTCTAACGTTCATATCTCATGACACTTTTGATAAAAAATGTATGTGTAACATGGTTGTCAGTCTCTGTGTTCATACACATCCAGGACAGTACTGTCCTCAGCAGTCTGACCAAACTGCGGCTAAAATCACTGCTGATGCATATTCATAAGGGGTTTAATGGAGTCGACTCAATTTGTATACTTTTTTCTTCAATACTATATTATATGTATGTTTTTGAGTTGCTTTCCCGGACTGTGTTGATATTTGATGTGCTTAAAAATCTTAATGATAAGAAACTGATGTAAAATAAATGGGTCTGGTGAAAAGTGGTGAATATAAAAACGGAAATGGCTCACAGTCTAAAAATCAAATAAAATGCTACGTTCTAACCGTACACTACTGCTTTAAAGGAATGAGTGGTAACGGCCTACTGGGGACTAAGATGATGAAAGAAGAAAGAGCTGTTATGTGTCTCAGCTACCTCTAGTGGACAGAACATTCGATCCTGCACATGAGGACTAGATAACTGCTCACACTGCCACATGTAGAATAAGCACTAAATCTGTAAATCTTAATGAATCTCGTTCAGACTGATTGATTACTGATGATATTCTACAAGATAATCCTATTACTGTTTCAGAATCCATTTCATAATACAATCAGCTATGAATTAATAAATGATTATTGAGCAGCATTGACATTTCTTTAATACTTGGTTGTTCAGTATCAACAGGCAATGTTGAATAAAGCCCCGCCCCCTTATAAAGTAATGGAAACTCAGTTCATGACAATCCAGCTCTGGCTCTGTGTAGCGTGGGAAATCTGAGTGAATTCAAATCCCAAACCAACAAAAAAGGAAGTGAAAGTTCATCTACCAGTTAAACAGTAAATATAACCCCATCGTGGGGTAACAGAGCTGCATGCTGGCCCCACAGTGATGAGTTCCTGGGTTCCACTTCCAGGCTTCCAGCTCCAAAATGCACGATGGAAGCAATTATGTGGGGCAGTCGTAGGCTTGTGGTTAAGAAACCAGCCCTGCTACCTGAAGTTCCCCGGTTTGATTCCTGCCCCCACCAAGTACTATGGCTAATGTGCCCTCTGGCAAGGCACCTAACTGCAATTGCTCCCCAGGCACCGTGTACAGGGCTGCCCCCACCGCTCAGGGCACGTGTGCTCACTTCCCTCAGTGTGTATGTGTGTGTGTGTTTATTTTACTGCACAGATGGGTTAAATATTCAGTCATTCATTATCTCCCGCTTTATCCTCTATTAGGGTCGCGGTGGGGTTCCTCATGCCCATCCAGGGGAGAACGTTTTGGGCGCTAGGCAGATAGACCCAGGACAGGGCGCCAACCTATCG
Source organism: Corydoras sp. C115 (assembly GCA_019802505.1). Taxonomy (NCBI): domain Eukaryota; kingdom Metazoa; phylum Chordata; class Actinopteri; order Siluriformes; family Callichthyidae; genus Corydoras; species Corydoras sp. C115. The sequence goes on from JAFMOC010000136.1 coordinate 745,047, forward strand.
CTGGGCACACACTCACTTACACATACACACTCTATATGGGGCAATTTTGAGAATTTAATTGACTTGATCCATGTTTTTGGATTGTGGGAGGAAACCGGAGAACTCGGAGGAAACCCACGCAGACACGGGGAGAACATGGAAACTCCACCCAGATTGGGATTCGAACCAGGACTACCTAGCGCTGAGAGGAGAACATGCTAACCACTAAGCCACCGTGCCGCCGGGTTAAATATGGAGGACTAATTCCTTTGTGTGTAAATGCAGTAAACACATAAATGGATCACGATATCAATAAACATCACACAACAAATATATTAATGAAACGTACTGTCTAGGGGTGAGCTGCAATATTCGCAGATTCGACGATTCAATTCAGAGAACCGTAGTCGACTATGAACCTCATAGTGGAATGTACCATTTTGACCACATGGGGGTGCCCACGGCTGCTGCTAAGCATTAGTTTTTACATGAAATGTCTTTGTTTTCGTTTTATATATATATATATATATATATATATATAGCCTTTTGTCAAATAAAATCATCCTAATCATCCTAAAACTCATTGATCTGAGTGATTTAGGTTTTTCCTTTGAAGTGGAAAAAAGTCCAGAACGGGGATCCCATTTACGGTGCTCTAGAAAAACAAGTAAAATATTTAAAAAAATCTTTTTTAAAAACCACGCTTATAGTGCCATCTTGTGGTGAAATTTTAACTGATTCGACAATCAGTCGACTATAGGGAAAATCTGACGAATCAGATTCGACTATGAAAATCCTTAGTTGAAGACAGCCCTAGTACTGTCCTCATTTGTTTTTCAGATGTGTATAAGCCTGCCATCTCGCACAGAGATCTGAACAGTAGGAACGTGTTGGTGAAGGCAGATGGATGCTGTGTGCTCAGTGACTTTGGACTTTCCATGGCCCTAACGGGGAAAAGTCAGTCTGGTCATGTGGACGATGACAACACCGCCATCAGTGAGGTCAGCACCATGCACTCACACCCACCCAGGTCTGACGCACCACCCCAAATCAGGTTCAGTAGCATTTTAATACCAGAAACCAAATATGTTTTGAATCCATGACGTTTTTCTGTTATGTGGGAAGTTTAGGATGTTTAATTGTATTTTGGCAATGAAGATAGAATATTCGAATTTAAGGACATGTGACTCAAATGGCACAAACTATATGGATTTTCTGTAGATTGTATTGTACGTATGTGTGTGTGTTAGGTGGGCACAGTGAGGTATATGGCTCCAGAGGTTCTGGAAGGGGCTGTGAATCTGCGAGACTGTGAGGCAGCACTGAAGCAGGTGGATGTGTATGCTCTGGGTCTGCTTTACTGGGAGTGTTTCATGCGGTGCGTGGATCTCTTCCCAGGTACTGTTTATGCACTTTATTTACATGCACGCACTACTCTATAGTGTCCAATCCAATCCATCATCTTCCGCTTTATCCTCTATTAGGGACGCGGGGGGGTTCCCCATGCCCATACAGGGGAGAATGTCACGGGCGCTCGGCAAATACACCCAGGACAGGGTGTCAATCTATTGCTAGGCACACACTCACTCACTCACACTCTATATGGGGCAATTTGAAGAACTCAATTGACCTTGATCCATGTTTTTGGACTGTGGGAGGAAACCGGAGAACCCAGAGGAAACCCACGTGGACACGGGGAGAACATGGAAACTCCACCCAGATTGGGATTCGAACCGGGAATCCCTAGCGCTGAGAGAAGAACATGCTAATCACTAAGCCCCCGTGCCACCCTACTCTGTAGTGTCTAAATACATATTTAAGAAATATGCCTTTCTATGAATATAGTAATAATTTATATTATAACGCCTCTCAGTGTTATCGCTGGGCACACTCATTCACACACACACACACACTCTATATGGGGCAACACGGAGAACATGGGAGCTCCACCTCAATTGGGATTCAAACCTGGGATCCTCAGGGCTAAGAGGCCAATGTGCTAACCACTAAGTTCCATGCTGCCTTATAAGGAAACAATTCAGCATAATTATTATAAACCAAATTTGTTTTCAAATCCGCTACATTAAAGAGCACAATAGTAGTATTATATTATAGTATTATAGTATTATAAAGTGTAACCTCGCAGATTTGTTTGCCAGGTGAGGCCGTACCACCGTTCCAGCTGGCATTCCAGGCTGAGTTGGGAAACCACCCAACTATTGAGGAAATGCAGGCGCTGGTGTCCCGCCACAAACAGAGACCGAAATTTCCAGAAGCCTGGAAAGAGAATAGTCTGGTAAATAAAGGATACATTTTACAGTATGATAAGCAGTGAAGGTCAAAGTCTGATAATAATAGCATTTCGGTGCCTAGGCTGTGCGATCTCTGAAAGAGACAATGGAGGACTGCTGGGATCAGGACGCCGAGGCTCGTCTCACGGCTCAGTGTGCGGAGGAACGACTGACCGAGCTGCTCCTGCTGTGGGAGCGGGACAAATCCATTAGTCCAGCTGGAAACCTGAGCACCTCCTTACACAATCACAGGTAACCCATAATATTAGCAAACATCAACCAGGACAGGGCACCAATCTTTACTTTACATGCTATACTTTACCTCAAATCCATGTTTTTGGACTGTGGGAGGAAACCGGAGAACCCGGATGAAACCCACACAGACACGGGGAGAACATGGAAACTCCACCCAGATTGGAATTTGACCCTGGATCTCCAGTGCTGAGAGGCAGACATGTTAACCACTAAGCCACTAGGCCGCCCCACCCAAGAAGTGGGTCTCTAATTATCATCCATTATCCATCCATTATCTTCCACTTTATCCTCTATTAGGGTCCCGGGGGGGTTCCCCATGCCCATCCAGGGGAGAACGTTTCGGGCGCTGGGCAGATACACCCAGGACAGGGCGCCAATCTATCGCTGGGCACACACTCACACACACAGACACACTCTATATGGGGCAATTTGGAGAACTCAGTTGACTTGATCCATGTTTTTGGACTGTGGGAGGAAACCAGAGAACCCGGAGGAAACCCACGCGGTCACGGGGAGAACATGGGGATTCGAACCAGGAATCCCTAGCGCTGAGAGGCGAACGTGCTAACACCTAAGCCACTGTGCCGCCATCTCTAATTATCAATATTTTTAAAATACTTTCAGGAACGTGGCACAAGGTCATCAGCCATCCAGAACTGTCCTGGAAGCCTCTTCTTCAGCCCCTGCTGAAGACCAGGAGGGTGCTGCTAAACCCTCTCACAGTGATCCAGGTACAGAACCTAGTCTTACCGGAGTTGTTAATTCCCCTGAGGGGGTGACTGTCGAGAAGAACTGGAACTGCATCAACAGCGAGCGTCAGCAGGCTCACTCGCGGCTGCTTGGGCCTGACAGCGGCACCCTCGTCCCGCTCCCCGAGCCAACAGTGGGCCTTCGTACCCAGCTCACCCAGGAAGACCTGGAAATACCCAAGCTGGACCTGAGCGAGGTGCAGCGCAACCTGCGCGAGAGCTCGGACGAGAGTCTTATGGAGCACTCGCAAAAGCAATTCAGCTCGGCTGAGTCGGCTGCCTCGCACAATCCCTTTTATCCACTCGTGCAAATGGCTTCTGAGGTCACTCGGCATAGCGACACTCCTGGGTCTGTGCTGCCTAAGCAACAGAACGTCCCAAAAAGGCCGAGCAGCCTCAGCCTTAACGCAAAGTCTGCTGGGAAACTTTCCTCCACTTCATCGGCGTCATCTCTCCGACTGAAATTTGGAAAGCTGGGAAAGAGCAATTTGAAGAAGGCCGACGTGGGCATCGCCAGGATGAAAGCCGTCGCCGAGCCCCAACCCGTTATGGTTGTTGCCAACAACACGATCTCCTCCATAATGTCGACTTTGAGTGCAGGGTCTTCCCAAATGCAACCGATCGGCGCTGGAGCCACCGCTGAATCTCAGAGCAGTGCAAATGTGGACGAACTGACCTTTGGTCTCCTGACTGCCAGTCCAGATGAGCAGGAGCCCCTACTCCGGAGAGACACCCAAATCGAAAACAACACCAACAATAACAACAGCAATAATAATGGCGAGGGCAACAGTGATGGCGACGGCGAGGGGGGAGCTGGAGAGGGAGGAGAGAGCAACGAGAATGCGGCTATGGTTGTAGATCCATCATCTTCATCTGAAGCACAGAACCTGGCCATGCCACTCTCGAGCCAGTCAGCTCCATTACCCACAGTAGTACGTTCGGAGGTGATGGCGTCGCCACAGGGAGAAGCTCTGCTTCGGCAGAATCGTGTGCGCAGACCTGAAAGACCAAACTCTTTGGATCTATCGGTTACTAACCTGCCCTTATTTGGTAAGTATCTCAAAATCTCATCTCATTATCAGATACACCCAGAATGGGGCACCAATTCAATTCATCACTGCACACACATTCAGACTGGGGCAATTAGGAGCAGCCAGTTTAGCCTGAATCCATGTTTTTGGACTGTGGGAGGAAACCGGAGAACCCGGAGAAAACCCACACAGACACGGGGAGAATATGGAAACTCCACCCAGATTGGGATTCAAACCTGGATCCCCAGCGCTGAGAGGAGAACATGCTAACCACTAAGCCACTGTACCACCCAGTCTGTTGTCGTGTAATTACTCAAATGGTGTATTGATAAAACGGTGTGTTCCAACACATTTGTTTGTGTAGTGTGTATTAATTTTAGCATGGATTGGGTTTAAATGAGAATTAGAATGACGAGAAAGAATAAGAAATAAGAAATCCCGTGGTTAAATGTTCAAATCAGGCTCTTTTTATTCCTTCACTCTCACAGGAGGCACTGATGGGAAAGAAGGATCAGGAGACAAGATTAAAAAACGAGTGAAGACACCCTACGCCCTAAAAAAGTGGCGTCCCGCGACCTGGGTCATCACCACGGACACACTGGATGCCGAAGTGAACAATAACAAGTGTCCTGGAGGGCAAAATCAGAGGCCAGGATCAGCAGGTACCAGCAGACCCAAATCTGCCAGCGCATTTTACCTGGGAAGCCGAGGAGGAATGACTTCTAGCTATAACTCGGACCCCGGGGACTGCACCTTTTGATTGCCTGGTCCATCAGTCACTGCATCTTCTGAATCTCAGCTCTGTTTAGCACTCGGGTTTCCACTCAGGCAGAGACCCACACCCGACCCCCGGCTTTATGGGCATTCCAGGAGAAGGAGTCTGGTGATATTCAGAATCAATCTGTTTTATTAACAATTCTACATAGTAGTCCCTCAAACTAACTTATTTATGCTTCTTGAATCATGGATGCACTTGGACTGCATCCACAGAAGCAATTTAAAGCGTTTTTTTTAATGGACACAGCTGTGCTTCACTCAGTCCACTGTTGCATCTTAATCTGATGTCTTTGATATGTTTTTTTCCTTTCAATTCTTCATAGTTGCATTTTTTTGCACTTAAATGTGAGAATCATAGGTTATTTGCAATTAGACCATAATATTGTCATGGTCACTAAACATGGAATAATCCCAATATCAGATACTGATTTATAAATCGATAGAAAAGCACATCTGGCTGTCGAACATGCAAAATTATCTGCATGGTGCACACACTAACACTCTTTTCTGTAGCAGGGAGTGTCGGTGCAGGTATGTGCCGTAAGCAGCACTTACACTTTGATGAACTGCTCTTATCTAATGACCAGTAGCTGATCTGACTGGTGTTAATATAAATGCTATTATTAATAGAACATTATTATCAGGTCTACAGTACTGCGACACAAACAGTCTTCAGTCTACAGACACGCTGCCATTGGTTTTTTAGGTCAAAGTGAACCAACTCCGAGCAGTTTAAAGACTTTTATTAAAGTTGGAATTCAAGTTATAGTTTAGCCTTTGGATGAAAAGCAGAATAGCACATACGTGGCACTAACGGCAGCAGTCTCAACAAACTGTGACCTAAATCACATCAGCTTTTTGTGAAATCTATCTTTTGACTATCATTTACATTTTCGAGGTCTATTTATATTTAATAGTCATTTTATTTATAAATCTTTTCATGTTTTGTACGTTCAGGTTCCTTCTATCACGTGCACAATCATACGATCGAGCGTTCGCAGTTAAAACACCCAATACGCATACGGTGGGCGGAGTCTGGGTGGGAGGTTTCACACTGTCACTGTGACAGCAACTTTAAGTGGAGTTCTACCATGTGGGTGGTGGGGGTGGGGGTGGGGGTGGTGGTGAAGAGTTGTCTCAGCTGCTGCTTCATCCTGCATATTGTAAATGAAGAGGTGGATGCTGGATATGTACAGAAGCAAAGCACATCCACTGACTGCGGTGGAGGACGCAGTAATGATGTTGCAGGTGCATGTTAATCTGATATGACCAAATTGGGATAGAGCATCCACCTTAAGAAATAGGGGGGGGGTAATATTATTTACGCATTGAATTGAATGTTATGCAAGAACAGTATATGGTCAAAAGTATTGGGACACTTACACTTTGCACCTTTTATGGCCTTCCTTGCTATTTTGGTCCCATTGCAAATTTTTAGGAATTCTTTTTAGAATGTTGTGGCACATATGTGTGCAAATATTTACTAATTCATCCTAAAGAGTAATTATAAGGTCTGACACTGATGTTGGATGGGAGGTCCTGTCTCGCAAGCGCCATTGTAATTCATCCCAAAGGTCTTCGATGGGGAGGTCCGTGAAGTTGGGAGCAAACAGCGGTCCAAAATGCATGGCTGTGTACTTGATGTACGTACATTTTATACACGTGAGGAAAGATAAACGTACTGAATTCAGTACTTAAGATGTGTGGTCCAATACTTTGTCCTTATAGTGTGTATTGTAACGAAGCTGAATGTGTACATGGTACCAAGTGTCCTTGTGGAGTTAGTCATTCTAGTGCAACTCGATCCCAACCACGACAGATCCCGAAATATATTGGTGCATAAAGTAGCTGCATATTTTACATACTGCGTCATTCGGAGACATGAGGCTTGTAATGAAGCTGTGTGACTCATGAGTTGGTTAGAGTTCAGTATTATACATTTGATTCCTGCGTAAAGGTAGCTGGTAAAATTGGAGCCACTCTCTCGGTTTACTGGCTCGTTGTGGTGCACAGAGGGTAAATTTCGCAAACCGTTTGGGAAAGGGATTTGTGTATCGATTGCAAACAAAATGTTTGCAGTCAGTGTTCTGCTTACATCATTCAAAGCTCACGTATAGAAGTCGTCAGCATAGTGAGGCAGTGGGGTAGCTCTGTCGCCACACAGCAACAGGTCCCCGACAGGTGGTTCCATTTCTTTCTGTGTTTGCATGTTCTCCCCTTGTTTGCATGCCCCACCTCGCAACCTCGGATTTCACATTTACAGTTCAAAGATCTGTAAGATAATCTGGGTGAATTTGGGGCGGTCATAGGCTTGTGGTTAAGAAACCAGCCTTGTTACCTAAAGGTCCCCAGTTCGATTCCCGCTCCCACCAAGTATAATGACTAAAATGTCCATGGGCAAGGCACCTAACCTGAAGGGCACCGGTTTGATTCCCAGTGCCACCATGCACAATGGCTAAAGTGCCCTTGGGCAAGGCACCTAACCTGAAGGTCCCCGGTTCGATTCCCGCTTCCACCAAGGGGCAAAGTACAATGGCTAAAGTGCCCTTGGGCAAGGCACATAACCTGAAGGTCAGCGGTTCCATTCCCAGTGCCACCATGCACAATGGCTAAAGTGCTCTTGGGCAAGGCACCTAACCTGAAGGTCACTGGTTCCATTCCCAGTGCCACCATGCACAATGGCTAAAGTGCTCTTGGGCAAGGTACCTAACCTGAAGGTCACCGGTTCCATTCCCAGTGCCACCATGCACAACGGCTAAAGTGCCTTTGGGCAAGGCACCTAACCTGAAGGTCCCCGGTTCGATTCCCACTCCCACCAAGTACAATGGCTAAAGTGCCCTTGGGCAAGGCACCAAACCTGAAGGTCACCGGTTCCATTCCCAGTGCCACCATGCACAATGGCTAAAGTGCCCATGGGCAAGGCACCTAACCTGAAGGTCCCCGGTTCGATTCCCACTCCCACCAAGTACAATGGCTAAAGTGCCCTTGGGCAAGGCACCTAACCTGAAGGTCCCCGGTTCGATTCCCGCTCCCACCAAGGGGCAAAGTACAATGGCTAAAGTGCCCTTGGGCAAGGCACCTAACCTGAAGGTCACTGGTTCCATTCCCAGTGCCACCATGCACAATGGCTAAAGTGCTCTTGGGCAAGGTACCTAACCTGAAGGTCACCGGTTCCATTCCCAGTGCCACCATGCACAATGGCTAAAGTGCCTTTGGGCAAGGCACCTAACCTGAAGGTCCCCGGTTCGATTCCCACTCCCACCAAGTACAATGGCTAAAGTGCCCTTGGGCAAGGCACCAAACCTGAAGGTCACCGGTTCCATTCCCAGTGCCACCATGCACAATGGCTAAAGTGCCCATGGGCAAGGCACCTAACCTGAAGGTCACTGGTTCGATTCCCAGTGCCACCATGCACAATGGCTAAAGTGCCTTTGGGCAAGGCACCTAACCTGAAGGTCCCCGGTTTGATTCCCACTTCCACCAAGTACAATGGCTAAAGTGCACTTGGGCAAGGCACCTAACCTGAAGGTCACCGGTTCCATTCCCAGTGCCACCATGCACAATGGCTAAAGTGCCCTTGGGCAAGGCACCAAACCTGAAGGTCACCGGTTCCATTCCCAGTGCCACCATGCACAATGGCTAAAGTGCCCTTGGGCAAGGCACCTAACCTGAAGGTCACCAGTTCCATTCCCAGTGCCATCATGCACAACAAGTGGCACCGGTTCCAAGTGCCACCATGTACAATGGCTAAAGTGCCCTTGGGCAAGGCACCTAACCTGAAGGTCCCCGGTTTGATTCCCGCTCCCACCAAGTACAATGGCTAAAGTGCCCTCGGGCAAGGCACCTAACCTGAAGGTCACCGGTTCGATTCCCAGTGCCACCATGCACAATGGCTAAAGTGCACTTGGGCAAGGCACCTAACCTGAAGGTCACCGGTTCCATTCCCAGTGCCACCATGCACAATGGCTAAAGTGCCTTTGGGCAAGGCACCTAACCTGAAGGTCCCCGGTTCCATTCCCAGTGCCACCATGCACAATGGCTAAAGTGCCCTTGGGCAAGGCACCAAACCTGAAGGTCACCGGTTCCATTCCCAGTGCCACCATGCACAATGGCTAAAGTGCCCTTGGGCAAGGCACCTAACCTGAAGGTCACTGGTTCGATTCCCAGTGCCACCATGCACAATGGCTAAAGTGTGGGCAAGGCACCTAACCTGAAGGTCCCCGGGGCAAGGCACCCTAAACCTGAAGGCACCTAACCTGAAGGTCACCGGTTCCATTCCCAGTGCCACCATGCACAATGGCTAAAGTGCCCTTGGGCAAGGCACCTAACCTGAAGGTCACCGGTTTCCATCCCAGTGCCACCATCTAAAGTGCCCCAAGGCACCAAACCCATCGGTTCCAGCACAATGGCTAAAGTGCCCTTGGGCAAGGCACCTAACCTGAAGGTCACCAGTTCCATTCCCAGTGCCATCATGCACAATGGCTAAAGTGCCCTTGGGCAAGGCACCTAACCTGAAGGTCACCGGTTCCATTCCCAGTGCCACCAAGTACAATTGCTAAAGTGCCCTTGGGCAAGGCACCTAACCTGAAGGTCACTGGTTCGATTCCCAGTGCCACCATGCACAATGGCTAAAGTGCCCTTGGGCAAGGCACCTAACCTGAAGGTCCCTGGTTCGATTCCCGCTCCCACCAAGTACAATGGCTAAATTGCCCTTGGGCAAGGCACCTAACCCCGATTGCTCCCCATGTGCCGTGTACAGGGCTGCCCACTGCTCCGGACACATGTGCTCACTTCACCAGTGTGTGTGTGTGTGTGTGTGTTTCACGGCACAGATACGTTAAACATGGAGAACTAATTCTTCTGTTTGTAAGTACAGTATTCAAAATAGATCACTGTATTAGCGATACTATACCAGCTCAGGTGTGGATGTTTTTATCTTCCCTGTGATACCCCTGAGACCACTTTGCCCCCTCTCTCTCTCTCTCTCTCTCTCACTGAGCTCTGGCTAAAGCACAACCCTACCCTCCCTCCGGGACCCTAATGACGATGAGCGCCAAAATCGACTCGCTATTCAGAAAAAAACAATGTAAACGAGTTATGTTATGTAACAAATGCTCGTGAAGCGGTGACTCATTTTTTGCTGATGCTTTTATTCCAGATGATTCTTTCTTTTTGATTATGGACCGCTGCCATGTATCAATTATTTAAACAATTACCGAAGCAGTGGCTTCCTTCTTTGCTAATGTGTTTACTTCCTCTCTGCGACTTGTTTACAGCATAACCTCTAAATAAGCTCTATAAAGCCATGTTCCAGTTTAGCATAAATATATTACAGCTGATTATGTGAAACGAACTGACGGTTAAATTCTCATTAGCTAGTTAATCGCTGTTCGTTTCAGGCGGGATCTATGGTTATTATTTCGTATCTGTAGATCAGTGCGCTCTTGTGAATGACGTATACGATTCCTCTTATGAAGTTGCTATATTCTGTGGTACATGCTGTACAGGCGCACATGGCCTCGGCCTCGGGTACTTCACCTCCGTATAACGAAGACTAATCACACCTTCCTCTCGTTAGGGCTCTGGTTTAGCGTTTTGCTTTGTCTTAATGCTTAATATTTAAGTCTGGAGAATTAAGCCAGATTCACACTGTATCAGACGGCCCCTCTAACTCTCCCTAACATTATAATAACCCACTGCGTTTCTGTGTACGTCAGTGTGTTTTTGTGTGTATGTATGTGTGTTTGTGTGTGTGTGTGGGCCAGAGGTTTACCTGTGAGTTCTCATGTTTATATATTTGACTTGTTTGTTTGCACATTTGTGAGTCTGTGTGTTTATGTGAAGACTTTATGAATAGGACTTATGGATGCGTAAGTCTGCGATGTGTAGAGCTGCAACAGCTGTATATAACGATATCGTCAATTACTTGTCAGCTATCAAATTATTCAACTATTACGCTTTATTGATTTGATGTTAAAGGTTGATTCATGAGTCACTATTGAATTGACTCATGCAAAAAATCCGATTTTTCTGATTCCAGCTTCTTATATTTAGGTTCCTTTCATTTCCCCCCTTAGCATTGGTCTTCACAAGATGAGATTGAGTGAGAAAGTGCTGTTGAGTGAGTGACTGTGAGAGGGAGTGTGTGTGCAAAATATTTGTATTTTTTTTTTTTTGTCTGCCCTATAAATAGACTGGCGACGTGTTCAAGGCATTTCTTTGCCATTTTTGATCTAGGAGTGCTGGGATAGGTGCCTGCAACTCTGATAAGCAGCTTAATAAATGAATACTGTATGAATTAACTTGTGTTGGAGAGAAGTGTGTGTGTGTGTGTGTGTCTGTGTGTAAAATGTTGAAGGCGTTTTATGTCGTGTGTTTATGCCCTTGTGTCCTGCACTCATTACAGGTAAAAGCAGGACACATCAGAAACTGAGGTCAAATCTTTGCTTTAAAAAAGCTTTAAACAATCTGGTTAAAGGCACAAGGTGCTGTTTGTGGCACAAACAAGCTTCACTGTACTCTATGCACATAGACACGACCTGAGCAGCTCTTATTCAACTAAATCAGTATTGCTTTATACTCAACCCAAAAAACCTTCCTGAAATGTAATCACACTGCCCTTGATACTTTTATGAATATAATCTTTCTCTATTGGCTGACTTGCATGTATTAAACCTATTGCAGGCGTACAACGGTAACCCCAAGAATCCCTGTTTCATGTATGTGGGGGTTTTGTATGTTGATCTGCTGTTAAATGTATGTGTAGTGTTTTGAATCAGGCATATGGTCTTTATGGCAGGGCATCAGAATGCTGCCTTGTAACAAGTACACTTTGGATCTTGTCATTTCTATTGGATTGCAAAACTGTAACTCACTGCATTTTAATAAATAAAATGCTTTGCAGATTATGTCTGTATCCATTTTGTTGTTGAGCTAATTATATGTACCATTTTTTTAGATATACCTCCTAATATGTGCATATTATCAGGATCATAAATATTTTATTGAATTCCCCCAATTTTTTTTTTAAACAATAAAAATTCATTCATTCATTCATTCATTATCTCTCGCTTTATCCTCTATTAGGGTCGCGGTGGGGTTCCCCATGCCCATCCAGGGGAGAACATCTCAGGCGCTGGGCAGATAGACCCAGGACAGGGTGCCAATCCATCGCTGGGCACACACTCACTCACACAGACACTCTCTATATGGGGCAATTTTGAGAATTCAATTGACTTGATCCATGTTTTTGGACTGTGGGAGGAAACCGGAGAACCTGGAGGAAACCCACGCAGACACGGGGAGAACATGGAAACTCCACCCAGATGGGGAATCGAACCGGGACTCCCTAGCGCTGAGAGGAGAACATGCTAACCACTAAACCACCGTGCCGCCGCAATTGCACTTATGACCAGTATAATTATTGAAAAATATTGTACAATTGAGCTGAGGTGTTGCATTGAGGGAGGAGTTATAGAGTGTCCTGATAGTGATGCATTTTGAATGAATAAGTGCTTTTTTTTTTTTCATAAATTTTTTTTTGCAAATCTAATAATATATAAGGGCAGCACGGTGGCTTAGTGTTTAGCATGTTCTTCTCTCAGCGCTAGGGATTCCCGGTTCGAATCCCCATCTGGGTGGAGTTTCCATGTTCTCCCCGTGTCTGCGTGGGTTTCCTCTGGGTTCTCCGGTTTCCTCCCACAGTCCAAAAACATGGATCAAGTCAATTGAGTTCTCCAAATTGCCCCATATAGAGTGTGTCTGTGTGAGCGTGTGCGTGCCCAGCGATGGATTGGCGCCCTGTCCTGGGTGTATCTGCCCAGCGTCCGAGACGTTCTCCCCTGGATGGGTATGGGGAACCCCACCGCGACCCTAATATAGGATAAAGCGGGAGATAATGAATGAATGAATAATATATAAGAGAGATAAAAGCAAAAACACAAACAGGAGCAACTGTAACAGGCTGTATGCACATCTCCACACATGCGCACCATTCTTTGAATAGCTGCACAATTATAGACAGGTCCATCTGTTTTGTTACACACTTTTAGTCTCTTTACAGTAATGTTAAGAAGCTCCACTGAGCAGGTATGAGTTGGGTGATACTGCAGTGACCGTAGCATGTTGGTGGTGGTTGCACTAGAGTAGATCAGATAAGTCTGATCAACTCGCGGACACAACACCAGCCCATCATTGCCACTGCAGTGATCAGAATCCTCCACAATCCATGAAACGTGAAGCAGGACATTCAATTCAACATTAATTTTAGCTTGTTTTACTCATGGAAACCTGAAGAAAGCCCTTTAATAACATCAGATTTGCTTTTAGATGCAGTTGGAATCTCATGAATGCGCTTGAGCAAAAAAAAAAAAAAAAAAAAAAAAAACAGTGCAGGCTTTCAAGCAGCAAAGTAAAAGTCTCAACAGCTTTTTAAAGTCTCAGCAGCTGCCTTCCTTCATAGGTAGTTAGTTAGTAATATTATTTTAAGGTAGGGAGGCATACACACTCTATATGGGGCAAGTTGGAGAACTCAGTTGACTTGATGTCCATGTTTTTGGACTGTGGGAGGAAACCGGAGAACCCGGAGGAAACCCACACGGACACGGGGAGAACATGGAAACTCCACCCAGATGGGGATTCGAACCAGGAATCCCTAGTGTTGAGAGGAGAACTTGCTAACCACTAAGCCACCGTACCGCCCAGAATACGAAAGATCCATCCATCCATCTATTATCTTACCGCTTTATCCTCTATTAGGTTCGCGGTGGGGTTCCCCATGCCCATCCAGGGGAGAACGTCTCGGGCGCTGGGCAGATAGACCCAGGACAGGGCGCCAATCCATCGCTGGGCACACACTCACTCACACAGACACACTCTATATGGGGCATTTTGGAGAACTCAATTGACTTGATCCATGTTTTTGGACTGTGGGAGAAAACCGGAGAATGCAGAGGAAACCCACACGGACACGGGGAGAACATGGAAACTCCACCCAGATTGGGGATTCGAACCGGGAATTCCTAGCGCTGAGAGGCGAACGTGCTAACCACTAAGCCACCGTGCCGCCCAGAATGCCGCCCAGAAAACATTCATTCATTCATTCATTATTATCTCCCGCTTTATCCTCTATTAGGGTCGCGGTTGGGTTCCCCATGCCCATCCAGGGGAGAACGTCTCACACAGCCATGCTCTATATGGGGCAATTTGGAGAATTCAATTGACTTGATCCATGTTTTTGGACTGTGGGAGGAAACCGGAGAATGCAGAGGAAACCCACACGGACACGGGGAGAACATGGAAACTCCACCCAGATTGGGATTCGAACCGGGAATCCCTAGTGCTGAGAGGAGAACATGCTAAACACTAAGCCAATGTAAAACAGTTAAGTTAAAATAAAAACCGCAGTAAACAGTAAGCTGTTCCCGGTACAGGTATGAGGTTTGGAACACAGCCAGGGGGCCGCGTTCATTGCGGTGTGAGCCGCTGCTGCAGTCAGCTGTGGCGGTGGGAAGGTGTCCCGACTCCCGGCTCCCGGCTCCGGACGCGAACCGAACCGAACCTGCCTGCGACTCTCCCGAGGTTTTAATGATGGCGCTTCAGTCGCTTGGTTATTAATGCGTGTGTCCGCCGTGCAGCGCTGAAACGGAGTGCTGCAGAGCGCGGCGGCGCGATGGCGGCGGCGCTGCAGCCGGAGACGCGGAGGTTTACGCGGGCGCTGAGTAAACCGGGCACCGCGGCGGAGCTCCGGCAGAGCGTCTCAGAGGCGGTGCGCACTTCAGTGCTGCTGGTAAGCTTTGATTCATCCTTCATTTAGATCAAAACTCACCTTAAGATTGCAAAATCAGACTTTATTTTCCCTCTTTATTCAGAATAAGACGTGGAAATGAATGACTGTAATGTGGTGAAGTTCATATGTTTGTAAATAAACGTGGCTCTAGTTTGTTGTTTATTGGATACACACACCGGTTGTCTACAAATACCCTTGTGTGAGAATAAATAAATCAAAGTCTAATTTTAGAACCTTACTTTTTTGTATAAAAATAATATTCCATAATTATAGGAATTTAGCAATGTTGAGCGAGTTTTCATGTTCTCCCCGTGTCCGTGTGGGGTTCCTCCGGGTTCTCCGGTTTCCTCCCACAGTCCAAAAACATACGTTTCCAAATTGCCCCATATAGAGTGTGTCTGTGTGAGTGAGTGAGTGTGTGCCCAGTGATAGATTGGCACCTTATCCTGGATGTATCTTCCCAGTGCCCGAATCGTTCTCCCCTGGATGGGCATGGGGAACCCCCCCCCCCCCCCCCGCGATAAAGCGGAAGGTTATGGATGGACCCTTAAGCGGTGGCACAGTGGCTTAGTGTTAAGCATGTTCTCCCCGTGTCCGTGTGGGTTTCCTCCGGGTTCTCTGGTTTCCTCCCACAGTTCAAAAACATGGATCAATTGACGTCTCCAAATTGCCCCATATAGTGTCTGTCTGTGTGAGTGAGTGTGTGCCCAGTGATAGATTGGCACCCTGTCCTGGATGTATCTGCCCAGCGCCCGAATCGTTCTCCCCTGGATGGGCATGGGGAACCCCCCCGCAATAAAGCGGAAGGTTATGGATGGAAGGATGGATGGACCCTTAAGCGGTGGCACAGTGGCTTAGTGTTAAGCATGTGCTCCCCGTGTCCGTGTGGGGTTCCCCGTGTCCGTGTGGGGTTCCTCCGGGTTCTCCAGTTTCCTCCCACAGTCCAAAAACATGGATCAATTGACTTCTCCAAATTGCCCCATATAGAGTGTGTTTGTATGAGTGAGTGTGTGCCCAGCAATAGATTGCGCCTAAACAAGGCCCATGACCATTATTTTTATGGGGCAGTTGTAACCTTGTGGTTAAAGGACAAATGTCGGAGTGTCACCTGGTTCTTAAAGGGAATGGCAAGTAACACGCTGGTTGCTTTAGTGCACATTACGCCCAAAACTCACCCATGAATAATTAAGATAATTAGTATGCACAAGTGGGCGGCACGGTGGCTTAGTGGTTAGCACGTTCGCCTCTCAGCGCTAGGGATTCCTGGTTCGAATCCCCATCTGGGTGGAGTTTCCATGTTCTCCCTGTGTCTGCGTGGGTTTCCTCCGGGTTCTCCGGTTTCCTCTCACAGTCCAAAAACATGCATCAAGTCAATTGAATTCTTAAAATTGCCCCATATAGAGTGTGTCTGTGTGAGTGAGTGTGTGCCCAGCGCTGGATTGGCGCCCTGTCCTGGGTCTATCTGCCCAGCGCCTGAGACGTTCTCCCCTGGATGGGCATGGGGAACCCCACCGCGACCCTACTAGAGGATAAAGCGGGAGATAATGAATGAATGAGTCTGCACAAGTGATACCTTAACATCTCTCACTGAAGATTCAGGTTCGAATCCCCAACTCCCACAGTCCAAAAATGTGGATTCAATGTAAATTGAATGCTCTAAATGACCCCATATCAAGTATATTTGTGTGTATGTGTGTGTCCAGTGATGGATTGTGCCCTTTCCTGGGTGTACCTGCCCAGCGCACGAAATGAGATGGGCATGGGGAACACCCCCGTGAAGCCAGTTGAGCATTAAGTGGAAGATGAATGAATATATGAATGGAAGGTTTTCTAAAGAACATTGATTCTATCATCTGGTTTTATTTATAAAACTTATTATGTCTATTTTTAAGCTTTCATAACTGTTCTATTTATATCTGTCCTGATTCTCTGCATTATAATTACTTCGGTCTAATCTTTTTATGACTTGGTTACAATCTGGAACAGTAGAGACAGTAAGAGAGATTTTCCTGTGAAGTTAAATGCGAGTTGGATTCAGGTAATAATGGAAACTGCTTTTATCGCATTGAGTCTTTTTCTGCTGAAGCAATCGCTCCAATCCCTGTTCTCTGAAAAAAACGCAGCTTTAGCTCAGACATCAGGAAATGGAGTGGTGGAATTTTGGGCATTCTTAGCTCATGATAGTGATTAAATTGGCAGTGAAGATGAAGAAATCCAGAGAAACCATCAGAATGATAAGATTTATACCCCAAATATACTTCACTCCATCGCCTTTGCTTTGGCTCTAATGAAATGATCACATAATCAGTTCCAGTTCAATAGTTTTTGTTTAAGATTGAGGTCAGCACTAAGGTTAGTGAAGGTCAGCTCCTCTGTTGTGGTTTCAAATGCTTTTTAAATGATTAAAATAATGATTTTAGTCATAAAGGACATTTTTGTATTTCATACAATTAATCATTGTCATATGTACTGTAAAAGATAATAAACACAGGTAAACGAAAACATTTTTTAGTGGTGGCTAAGTTTATGCAGCCTTAGCAATCTTTGGGTGGGCAATTCATTTTCTCAGGGACCTGAGACGGACAGGAATGCCAGACTAACTGACTAAAGTCCTTACTGAACAAAAGAAATAAACAATCGCTAGGAAAAGAGCTTTGATTGCACTGGCTATTTTGACACCCACTAATTACCGAAAAAACATTAATGTGATAAAGTTACATTTACATTTAGTTATTTAGCAGACGCTTTTATCCAAAGTGACTTACAAATGAGAACATCACAAGTCAGAAGTTATGCAGAAAACCAACTATACTGTAAAATCATTAAACCTGATTGTTATTTCATGCTACGCCCCCCCCCCCCTTTTTTATATATTTTCCATCCATCCATCATCTTCCGCTTTATCCTCTATTAGGGTCGCGGTGGGGTTCCCCATGCCCATCCAGGGAAGAAAGTTTCGGGCAGTGGGCAGATACACCCAGGACAGGACGCCAATCTATCACTGGGCACACACTCTCACATACACACACACTCTATATGGGGCAATTTTTGGAGAATTCAATTGACTTGATCCATGTTTTTGGACTGTGGGAGGAAACCGGAGAACCCGGAGGAAACCCACGCGGACACGGGGAGAACATGGAAACTCCACCCAGATTGGGATTCGAACCGGGAATCCCTAGTGCTGAGAGGAGAACATGCTAACCACTAAGCCACCGTGCCGCCGTTATATATATATATATATATATATATATTTTTTTTTATTTATTTATTTATTTTTTTTTAACAAAAGGTATATGTTAAAAAGTTGTATTAAATATGTGGTTCTTAAACTTTGTTTGTCTCCCCTGCTCTTGGAAGTCAACAAATGTTCATGTCCCTACAAAATGCTTCTGTAATTTCTGTTGTAATGATATTTAAACCACTTTCTTGTCACTTAGCCGCTCTTACAAATGAAGTGATAAAATAATAAAGTGATCGATTTTCAGTGAAACGCATACAAACACACACACACACAGGAATCGAACTGGGGACACTCAGATCGCAAGGAGGCCGATCCTTAACCACAAACCTACGACAGTCCACACAGTCCATTTTAATATGAAAAAACTGTATTTGCAACCAAGATAGAAAAGTTTAATCTTTGCCAAAAAAAAAGTAATTGTAACTGGAACTCTTATTACTGTAAAATATTTCTCCGTTCTGTAAATCTAGACGCTCTGTCAAAATGTCCATCGGCAAAAAATATTCAAATGTTAATGCATTGGTTCCGCGCTACATTTCCCTTCCCTGTTTGACACGCTCCCTATGGGGCACATACTTTGAAAGCTAACCTGAAAGCACAGTTTGTTTGATGCCCACCGTAAAAAAGATTTTATGGTCAAGACACTGGTTCCTTGCTTTAATTTTCTGCCCGTCAGATGGACCTCCCCTTCATGCCTCTGCACACTTCGGGGGATCAAATATTCTGGATCTTGGGTCTAGGTCATCCTAAAGGTGTTTGATTAATTTTCACTGAACTGTATATTATGTTGGCGGCACGGTGGCTTAGTGGTTAGCACGTTCGCCTCTCAGCACTAGGGATTCCCGGTTCGAATCCCAATCTGGGTGGAGTTTCCATGTTCTCCCCGTGTCCGCGTGGGTTTCCTCCGGGTTCTCCGGTTTCCTCCCACAGTCCAAAAACGTGGATCAAGTCAATTGAATTCTCCAAATTGCCCCATATAGAGAGTGTCTGTATGAGTGAGTGTGTGCCCAGCGATGGATTGGCGCCCTGTCCTGGGTGTATCTGCCCAGCGCCCGAGACGTTCTCCCCTGGATGGGCATGGGGAACCCCCCCACGACCCTAATAGAGGATAAAGCAGAAGATAATGAATGAATGTATATTATGTACGTATGTTTTTATAGTTGTACACTGTTCATGCTGTCTAAACATTTAAGAGAGATGAGTTCCTCACTGACCTTTAGTCCTCACAAGGCTCACAACACCAGGGAGTCACTGTCACTTCAGCTTGTTATTTTGGGGGTTCAGGTGTAAAACACTGTAAAGCTGCTTTAAGACGATTTACTAATGTAAAAAGCTGTATATAAATAAATAAACTTGAACTTGATGGAGTTGAGGTTAAGAGTCTGTGGACCAGTCTGATTCATCTACACCACACATGGCTTTATGTACCTCGCTTTGTGCACTCAGTTCAGACAGAGAGCTTGTAATGACAGGTTTTTTCATCAGGCACAGATTGGAGGTTTTCAATGACTGTGAGCTGTGTACTTGTACCATGTGCTGTTCTGTGGTGCTTTTTAATCAGTCCAATGTTCATTCAACTCATTCAGACTGCTGTAGCCCTGTAACTAATAATATCTGCCTCGATGCCCAGTGGCTGGAGACTGGAATTTGAACTTACCCTTTGTTTTAGTTAATCACATTTGTATAATGAAGTGCCTTATCTGGATTTCTTTCAATTTTCTGTCGTTAACTATAAGGAAGAATTACAAAAAGAGCTGAAAAATAAGATTTTTTTGGATTATTTTTCAAATTTTAAAAGATTTTCAGTACAGCAGAATCACTGATATATAAATTCCAGCTGCACTGCTATGTCTGATACCTGGACCTCCTTGATTCATTGTCTATTTCCTCCACTTATCATATATATATATATATGGACTTGTTAGTTTTATAATTACAGACTGTAGTCCATCTGTGTTTTCTGTTGTTGTTAGTCCCCTGTTGGTTCTCTGTTCTCTATTAATCAGGAGCATCACAGAATGTGATGAGGGGGTTGTAGTGCAGCAGTGCTGCTGTAGTTTCATTTCTCCACCTCAGTCACACTGCTGGGATAGGAATAATGCACCAACCAAATAATCCCTGCATTTGTAAGTCCACAAACAAATGGAATTGTATAACTACAAAGTTTATCTTTATAGAGAGCGGAACTGAGAACATGGACAAAGCAAAAAGGAGGTGTGTGTGATGTAGATGAAATAAATGTCACTTGAAAAAAGGTTTTAACCCTAAAACAGATGGAACTCAAAGGTTTGCAACAGGGGGAAAGGTGAATAAACTTTCTGACCACAGCATCACCACCAGCCATTAAAACCTATTAACTGAATGGGACCACATTTATATTGATTTCAGTTAGGGTCACAGCATCAGGACAACCAGTTGTTTAGATTTTCAGTGTATATATATATATATATATATATATATATATATATATATATATATATATATATATATATATATATATATATATATAATTTCTCACTGAAAATCAATCTGTTTTAGGCTAAAACATTTTTTTTTTCAAGTAACATTTATTTTTACCTCTATATTATGTTTAATAATAACAATATTATGTTGAATAGAATTAAATTAATTTTTGTTTTATTATACGACTCAGTCCCTGTCAAATAATAACGCTGTTTTAAGTACCCAATAATGAGACAGTGTTGTGCTTTACATCTACTTTATCAGACATCATCAGCTACATTAACTGAAAGATGTTGTAAGCGTTTTCATAATGTAAATACAGAAGGTATCTGTCGGCTCAGACTCCAGCTGATTAGCTATCTAATGCCATTCATTATGGATGAGGACAGCACGAGAGCCTGCTCTATTTTTAACTCTGCTTTGTCTTGAGGGTGGGATAAAGGGCAGTGGATGTGCAATACAAGGCCTCAAGGGATCCCACAAGGGATAGTTACTGTTAGTTATTCCATATAGATTATTGAGTTTTATATTTTTACAGTAAGAAGTCGGTTCTTTGTAAGAATTGTAACAAGTCTGAGTTCTTTGTGTGAAAGTTAATTAAATATTAAAAAGGTACTTATTTATTTACTTTTTTTATTCATTATTATTTTATTATATATATTGTGCAATAATATTTATGTATATATTTTATTATTATTATTATTATTATTATTATTATTGTTGTTATTATTATAAATTTTACGATCTGTTACGTTTTCTGGGGTTACATGGCATTAAAGTCACCAAACCATTAGAGCTTAAAGACTTATGATCTGATGGAATGAATCAATAAGCTTTAGCAGGTTCATTATGATTATGCATATATTGTTAAATGTGTACATATTTAAATGACTAGTGTGCTCACTTGGCAGCATCTAGTGATAAGGCTGCAGATTGCAACCATTAAACAACACTCTCCCTGACCAATATGACGGTTTTTAGTACATCCACTATTAAGGATAAAAATGAGTGTGTCGCATTTCCCCATGGTTTCGCATGTCCATCCAGGGGAGAACATTTCGGGCGCTGGGCAGATAGACCCAGAACAGTGTGCCAATCCATCACTGGGCGCACACTCACTCACACAGACACGCACACTATAAAGGAGAAATTTAGAGCAGCCAATTTAACTTAAATCCATGTTTTTGGAATGTAGGAGGAAACCCACACTGACAGGAGATCATGGAAATTCCACCCAGATCGGGATTCGAACCTGGCACTCCCCAGCACTGAGAGGTGACATCATATCACCCACCTCAAAGCTGTTAAGAAAAAAATATTCATAGCTGCAGATAATTTTTATAAAGAGTAAATAAATCTGAATCTCTCTCTCTCTCTCTCTCTCTCTCTCTCTCAGCACTTAGCTCTCATTTCAGGTCTCATTTAAACATCATAAGTTTCTGCAGTCATTTTGTTAACTCTGACACTAAATCCATGTAAATATCGGATCATGCATGTAAAGCCTTGTGCTGTGAATTAATAAGTTATGACCTTTTAATGGCTTTTGCAGAAACACGTTGTTTCATGTCTTTTTTTTTGTAAAACCGCATGTCTGTCTTATGCAAGCTGCTACCAAGAGGCTTTAAAGATTTTTGTTTTTCTTTTGTTTTAAGTCATTTTTCATTTGAGCTAAAGCTCCAAAAAGTGTCAGTACTCTGTATTCTAAAGGATGGAGTCTTGGATGTTAAAGCTGATTTCCATAGCAGAGGTTTTTTTTTTAATTCAGCACTGGCTGCTATTAACTTTAATTAATATGGTCACAGTTAAGATCTGGAAAATCTCCCTTCAGACTCTTCACTGAAGTGAAATCTGTTTTTTATCAAAACAGAATATCCAAACTGAATGTTATGTGATTTAATCAGATGATGTCATGGTTAGGTCGTTTCGTTATGGATTTCAAGTCCAGCTATGATCCTGGTTCTGAAAGGACAGTGTGTGTTTTTTTGTGGCATTCTTTTTTTTCTGTCTGTCTGCATGTCTGTAACTGTTTGATCATGGTGTTTTAACACTCCTTTTGCTTCAACTCTCAACTATGAACTATCAAAAACGTAAAACTAATTTTGATTAACATGGAAAAAATGTACATTCATAAAATCAGATTTTTTTGCTGCCTTTGTCGTTAGCACATTCACCTCTCAGCACTGGGGAGCCAGGTTCCAATCCTGATCTGGGTGGAGTTTCCATATTCTTCCTGTGTCTGCGTGGGTTTCCTGCTGGTTCTCCGGTTTTCTTTCACGGTCCTAAAAACATGGATTCAAGATAAATTGGCTGCTTTAAATTGCCCCTAAATAGTGTGTCTGTGTGTGGGTCTGTGTGAGTGTGTGCCCAGTGATTGATTGGCACACTTTCCTGAGTGTATCTACCCAGTGCCCAAAATGTTCTCCACTGGATGGGCATGGGGGAAGATAATGGATGGATGGATGAATGGATTTAAAACAAATTCTGTATTAAAACAAATTGTGACTGCTTCATTGAACATAAACTCACTTGCCACTTTATTAGGTTCTCTTGGTTTTATTAGGTGTTTTAGGCTCCATATTTAACCTAGGACCTTCTAGCCATGTGTAAGAGTGTTAACACCTTGTACAACTGTAAATACACTTAGTTACTGTTGTGTAAAATTACAGATCAAAACTATAATTACAGAGCAAGTTGGTGAGTTTTCGCTATAGTGTGTTGCTGAAGACCATTCATTCATTCATTTTCTTCCACTTTATCCTCTATTAGGGTCGAGGTGGGGTTCCCCATGCCCATCCAGGTGAGAATATTTCGGGCGTTGGGCAGATACACCCAGGACAGGGCGCCAATCCATCGCTGGGCTCACACTCGCTCACACAGACACGCACACATACGCACTCTATATGGGGCAATTTAGAGAACTCAATTGACTTGATCCATGTTTTTGGTCTGTGGGAGGAAAACCGGAGAACCCGGAGGAAACCCACGCTGACACGGGGAGAACATGGAAACTCCACCCAGATTGGGATTCCAACCGGGAATCCCTAGTGCTGAGAGGCGAACGTGCTAACCACTAAGCCACTGTGCCGCTGCTGAAGACCAGTTTATTAATAATTTAGTTTTAAATTTTATTATGAAACAATAAGAAACTCAAGGTTGTGTATTATTCCGTATAACTTACGATAATGCGGTGTAACTCTACTTCTCTACGTGTTGGGACTAACATGTCTTTCTCATGATTTATTCACAATAATGCACAACCCCATTATTGGGGTTGCACCAACTGCTTGTGCAACTGCGCACTGTTTACAATTTCAGCAAGAAAGAATTCTAATGTTTTAAAAATGTTGTGCTGGTACATCTGATAACCTAAGAGTGATTAACATGTTAGGTATTAGTTATACACACATGCCTGCTCATTTTTTTGCACATTATTTATAGTTCCATTACTGCACTGACCTCAACTTCAATAGATTTAAATTGCAACCAAGTTTTTCTTTTTTTAACTTCTTTTTATTTGTAGTATTTTTTCTCTTTTTTCTATTTCTCTTGTTGCTGTGCTATAATGTTGTTATTATTAGTATGTACCTGCTACTGGCGCTTAAATTTCCTTCAGGATCAATGAACTATACTATCTATCTATCAACACAGCAGGCTTATAGGATCATTATAAGAGCATGAAACCAAATAGTGTTGTCTTCATGTAATATTGAACTCCTGATAACTGATCCATGTGGTTTTATATACTGCAATTTTTTTTTTATGGTTGTTCCAACCAGGTCTTGATGGTGATGGTAATTATCAGTGTATAAAAACTGTGTTAAAGTACATTAAATTATTAAACAGTGTATTTAAAACAGATAGAAAAGTAATTAGAAACCCTATTTGGAGATGTTTAGCGAGTTGTCACCCAGGCACTGCTCTGCTTGATTTAGTCTTTGATACCGTAAACGTCAAGAAAAGTTACGGTTTGGAACGCGTACAAGTACTAATTCACTAGAATGAAGTAGTAGAGACTAACATCTATGATTACACAGTGCTGCATCAATGGCTGTGGTATAAATGATATGCATATGTGTGAAGGTAGCATTGGCTTAAAAGTTTTTTTTTTTTTTTTTGTAGGAAAAACCTACAAAATGCCACCTTAAATTCCACATCCTTTTTCAGAACCTCACTAGCTCATTGTGATGACTTGTTAAGTTTGGATTTGCTCACTATTTACCTCATTAAAACACAATTCTATGCCAGAGATTGGGAGCTTCTTTAATATCAAACTAGAATTTTAACCAAGTACATCATTCTATTACAGTATTGATTTGAATACCCACAGAAAGGAGGGAGTCAGCTAGGAAGTAATACACGTGGTTTTGGCAAAACCATTTATTTTGTGAAACCCTACCCAGATTTTTGTAGTTATCGGATATTTAGCTGACCCAACAACACGTCCATTCTTCATACTCAGAGGGTCACAATGGGCTGCAGAGGATTTTATGTGATTAAAGCAGACTGCCTCAGATTATCTCCACATGGATGTCCTATATCTAATATAAGATTAGACCAGGAGCGCACACACACACACACACACACACACACACACACTTACCCACATAAATACTACTATCCTTACATCAACTATAACCTTATTTGAAGCATAACTATAACCATGCAACATGTTTTCACATTAAAGCTGAATAATTTATATTGTGGTGACCAGCTTGTGAGTGTGTTAACATGTTTTGGTCCCCACAGTGTGAAACATGCATGTTAGTATGAACACACACTTAAAATACACATTATTATTAATATTATATTTATTGTTATTATTATTTATTTATTTTTTAAATAAACCTGTATTATATAAAGAAGCATGATTTGTAGACACATTTTTAATTTAATTTAATTTATAATTTTTATTAATTTTTATTTAATTTTTATAAATTTAATTTATAAGTTCTGGTGTTTGCCGCTATGTTTGATTGTATAATTGTACACTGTATGGACAAATGTATTGAAATGCATACAGTTTACTCCTACAGGAGTCTTTTTGAGTATCTTAAGATACGCCTACTATTCGCAGCTAGGAAACCATTTAATGTATTTTATTTGCAATAAAATTGCAAATAATTTTATTTTATTTGCAATAAAATACAACAGTTGCTGGTGCCATTGCCATACCACATTTCTGGCTGCTTTATATGAGCTTTTCCCCCCAGCACATAGCTTATAACGACTGCACACGTTCATGAGCAGAGCCACCAGGCAGGTGCATTAGTAAAGCAATTAGGCATAAGGGGCGTGCATTATAGTGAATAAATCACAGGAAAAATGTGTCGTTAGGCACAACGCATGCAATGCAATAATTAAGAGGTGTTTTTATTCTTTTAACAATATAGTTGCAAAGGTGGAGAACCACGTTAGAATTAAGTGTAATGAATGTTCCTGTAGGTGTAATGTATGGGTATCCCTTTTTTTTTGGCCATTTGGTGTATTATTAAAGCTAGTTAAAATACCCATTATGTAAAAGGTTAAATCAAAGGCGTCAAGATTAAAATATGGGCATGGTAGCTCAGTGGTTAGGGCTAGCATTTTAAAGGTTGAGGGTTCAAACTTAAGGTCCATGAAAACCCCAAGTTGCCAATGTGGGCTCCTTTAACCCTCATCGCTCCAGCAGTCCTGTATGACCCTGTGTTCTGATCTAATCAATCCCTTTTTGGATTAAAGCATCTGTAAAATGAGCTCATATAATGTAAATACACTCAGGTACGAGCACCCTTCACATTATATTATAGAACAGTACAGTGTAAATGCATTAACTTCTCACTAATAAATAAGGACTAAATAAAATGCAGTGCTGCAGACTGGAGTTCAAGCTCATAGCATGACTTTGGCTGGAAGTTTTAATGACTTCTT
Source organism: Corydoras sp. C115 (assembly GCA_019802505.1). Taxonomy (NCBI): domain Eukaryota; kingdom Metazoa; phylum Chordata; class Actinopteri; order Siluriformes; family Callichthyidae; genus Corydoras; species Corydoras sp. C115. Next base: position 771,530 of record JAFMOC010000136.1, read on the forward strand.
TTGGCAGCTTTGAATCACGTCAGAGGAGCTTTTTTGGGGATTTTTAAAACCATCTGCTTTTTGGGAGAAAAGTAGACAGGGCTGCACATTCTCGGGCGGCATGGCTCGCCAACTCTTTTGTTCTCTCTTTGGATTTAACTGCACTTTTTATTGCTTATACTCTGAATTGCCATATCACCTGTTGAACGGCTATTGCTGTAGATTCTGTAAATGAGGTATTTAATATAAGGTTAATACACTGCTGCTTTTAATTAAAACTTCGCACTTACAGAAGAATGCGCTCAGCTCAGTTTCTCTAGGAAGCAGTTATATTTAACTAGAAATGATCAAGTGAGTTTGCTGAAGAGGAAAAAATGACACACTGCTGTATATCAGTATGGAAACCCATAATTGTTGAGCCAAAAGCAAAATCTTTTTTTTTTTTAAATATTTTATGTGGAAAGAACAGTTATATAATATATAATACTATTTTTATATTGGTTTATTTTACTGACATATTTGAATTCCACAGTGGATATGTAACTGTAACATTAAGATTATAAATGGTTTAAAGACCTTGTAACCTGATTATATTAAACTTTCTATGATGATGTAAACTCGATGTTTTTAATGCATAATTATGAGTTTCAGTTTCTTCTAAGGAGTAAAAACTAATTTGAAATACATACTGTACATATCTTTCCTCATTGTCCCTTTTTAAATTAATAAAAAAACAACAACAAAAAAAACAGACACACTCTATATGGGGCAATTTTGAGAATTCAATTGACTTGATCCATGTTTTTCCATGATCCATGATCCACTGTGGGAGGAAACCGGAGAACCCGGAGGAAACCCATGCAGACACGGGGAGAACATGGAAACTCCACCCAGATGGGGATTCGAACCACTAAGCCACCGTGCTGCATATATATATATATATATATATATATATATATATATATATATATATATATATATATATATATATATATTATCATTTTTTTTTTTTTTTTTTTTTTTACTTTTTCTCCACTTGTTCTTGATGTTCTCAGTTCCACTTACTTGTAAAGATGGACTTTGTAGTTCTACAATTCCTATAGTTCTACATCTGCTGTGTTCTACAGAACATATGGTGTACTTCCCCTTTACCCTGTTCTAATGGTCAGTAGTACCACCACAGAGCAGGTATTATTTGGTTGGGGCACTTATCCTATCCCAGCAGGGGATATGATTAATTATTATTTGTGACACTACATATATTTAGTAGCTTTAACAATTTATTACTTCACAATATGAACTTTTCGTGCCCTTCAAATTAAACTAAATTAAATTAAAGCATGGTGGACTTGAGATCAATTAGACGGTAATTGAATGTAATTAACATGGCTCCCGGAGGTTCTTCTAATGGGCAATGTGTAACTTATTTGAGCTGAAGGCAACACAGAATGAGGAGAGATTGCTGCGTTGACAGGAATGTAATTGGCAGACAATACACCTTGAGAATCCGGTCTCTGGTCCTCGTTGTGTTCTGACGTGTCACCTAAATTTCAAATGTGCCCGTTAAATGTGTTTAAGGGACATTTACTTTGTCTTTAACCAAAATGTTTTGCAGCAATAACAAAAAGAATTCTTTTTTGTTAATGTTGGATGCATTGAGAAATTAACACTGAGGGTGTTTACAAATGGAGATAGGATGATTAGATGGTAATGATAGATGTTTGGTGATGGAGGCTTATGATGAATAGTTGGAATTCTTTGGGTGGATGTACCATTACTCACCCATAGGTGGTAGTCAAACCCAATCAGACTGACTGAAGCCTCATTTTGGTATTGTTGTGATTTTTGAATTTGTAATTTCTTGGAATAATACTATTTTTTAAAAATAAAAAATACCTGGACACCCACGCATTACATCTATAAGAGTGTTTGACACCTCATTGTATGTTTTCACTTTTGCACCTACAGTATAACATCTTCAAAAAGGTGGAGTGTGTCATTTCTTTGCCTCTTTATCCAGAAGAGCTTTTGTTTGTTCAGACATTGATGTTGGGTGAAAGGACCTGGTTTGCAATCATCATTCTATTTCATCCCAAAAATGTTTGATGAGGTTGATATCAGAGCGTGTATGACTCAGATCAGCTTTTTAAACCATCCTCACCCAGTTTTGCTTTCATGAGCATTGCCCTGCCTCATTGCTACATGTTTATAAGCCTAATATTTCATCTTATCTCATTATGTTTTGTTTAAATCTACTGTTGAGAGTTTGCCATGCTCATCCAGGGCAGATAGTTTTGGGCACCAGGATAGGGTGCCAATCCTTTGCTGAGCACATGCACACACTATATAGGGACAATATAGATGGAGCAGCCAATTTACCCTGAAACCATGTTTTGGACTGTAGGAGGAAATTGGAGAACCTGTGAAAAAACCCACATGGACATGGTGAGAACATAAAAACTCCACCCAGATTGGGATTTGAACCTGGATGCCCAGTGCTGAGCGGCAGACCTGCTAACCACTACACGACCATGTCGCTTTCACCTGATTCAATCATTTCAACATATTGTGGTTAAGGAACCAGCCTTGCAACCTGAAGCTCCCTGGTTCAATTCCCAGTCCTACAAAGTACTATGGCTGAAGTTAACTCCACTTAACCCCAATTGCAACGTATTCAGGGCTGCCCACCACTCTGGGCATGTGTGCGCACTTCACCCATATTGTGTTTATATGTGTTTCACAGCACATATGGGCTAAATGTGATAAAATAATTTTAAGCACAGTATGCAAAATAGATCACTGTATAACTTGGGTCGTTTTGTATCATGTTAAAAATCCTAGTCTGAATCTCACAAACGACTCAAACAGTAATTAATTGCATGTGCACTAATAAGTCATTTAGCACATTTTACATGCAGTAACTGAATAATTTATTGTGCCTGTGTCTGATTCCAGTACTGATATTCCATAATGGTCCGTTGCTCTAAAGTGGGATCTTGTAATTAATCTTTCTCTCTGAAGCCACCAATTAATATTCATTTTCATATCAAAGGCTACCTCTTTGTAATGTCCCCAAAGGTTTAAAAATGCAAGAAAAAAAGTTTGGAGTTTGGATCATTTTCATCTTTTTAACATTTTTTAATTGCAGCTGAGTGAGAGAGAGAAAGTGGAGGAGAGACAAAGTAAAAGTCATGAAGCAATATTCCAGCACTAATACAGTACAGTACTGAAAGCTGATAGTCCTGTTAATGTATTCACCTTTTATATTAAAGGTAAAAGCTCTTCACTTCTATTAATAACTTGCGGTCAACCCTAATTACTAAGTTCACTGCATTATAAACTAATCTTCATCCACTAGGAATCAGACTTACATTAAGAATATGAAAAATGATGAACTTGGTTTGAGTTCTGAATTAATAATTTCTGCTTCTCTGCCTTTTACTGTGACTGCAGTCATTAAGGGTTCTTTCCTTATTTGTTTATGTGGGTTCTGTAACATCACTAACCCATCACTTTGTCAGACTGGTGTGTAGAAGCAGAATAATAGTGAGACAATGCGAGAGGTCATTTTTAGTTCATTTGCCAAAGATTTCCACCGAAATGGGAATAAAAACCAAACTCTAAAACAATAATCAGAACACTTTGCAATGTAGGACGGCATACTCACAATGAAGACGATCGCCTCGAAATGAAGAAAAAAAACGGCATTTCAGTAATGCCAATAGAATAATGCTACGGATAAAACACAACAACACTGGTTAAGTACTGTGTGGCTTAGTGGTTAGCACATTCGCCTCTCAGCACTAGGGATTCCTGGCTAGAATCCCAATCTGGGTGGAGTTTCCATGTTCTCCTTGTGTCCGCGTGGGTTTCCTCCGGGTTCTCCGGTTTTCTCCCACAGTCCAAAAACATGGGTCAAGTCAACTGAGTTCTCCAAATTGCCCCATATAGAGTGTGTCTGTGTAAGTAAGTGTGTGCCCAGCGATGGATTGACGCCCTGTCCTGGGTGTATCTGCCCAGCGCCTGAAATTTTCTCCCCTGGATGGGCATGGGGAACCTCCAACGACCCTAATATAGGATAAAGTGGAAGATAATGTATGGATGGATGGTTAAGTACTGAGAACCAATGTCAGAGATAGTGGTTTAAATCACAGGAAAATCACAGGTCATCAAAACTTATGTGACGCCAAGCAGAAAAACCGAGACTTGTGAGAACAGATTGGGGAAGTTTAGTGGGGCAGAACTTGAGTGACCCACATCCGTGGGTCGTGACCGCAACACAAACAACTTGAGGGATGTTTTCCTAGATCAGAGATTGAGAGTCAGTACAGCAATCATAGGCTTGTGGTATAGAAACAAGCATTGCGACTTGAATGTCCCAGGTTCGACTCTTGGTTCCACCAAGTACTGTGGTTATACTGCCATTGTGCAAGGCACCTAAGCTCAATTTCTCTCCCAGTGCCATATACCGGGCTGCCCACCACTCCGGACACGTGTGCTCACTTTACTCAGTGTGTGTTTGTGTGTGTGTGTGTGTGTGTGTGTGTGTGTGTGTGTGTGCATGCTTCACTGCATGGTTAAATGTGGAGGACTAATTGCTCTGTGTGTAAGTACAGTACATACAATAGGTGACTTTATCACTTATGTATATTATTGTACTCTATTATTGTATTAGTTTCGTATGTCATTTAAAACATTTCTTTTACTAATTAAACAGTTTGAATAGTTTTGTAAGATATGCAAAGCGTCCTTGGGTGTTCTGAAAGGCGCTTTCAAATAAAATGTATTATTATTATTATTATTATAATATACATCTTTGTGAATCGTACCATTTTAAGCCTTTAAACACATTAAGTAAGTAAGCTTTATTTATATAGCACCTTTCACAGATATGAAATCCCAAAGTGCTTTACATAGTGCAGAAAATAAATATATAAAATAATATAAAAATGAACAATATTTGCTCTGTTTCCTGTGACCAGCTCAGATTGGTAAATGCCCAATGCTCGGTTGCTGATTGCTTTTGGTCAGATTTATGAGGCAGCACACAGAAAAGCACTGTTCCAAAAAGAGCATAGTAAAGCTGGGGGAAGATTGAGAGAGGAAAGAAAGAGGCAGACAGAAAGGCAGAGTGAGCGAGCACTCAGGGAGTAGACGCCCATCATCATCCGAGGAAGCGGCTCATCACTCGCACTCCTGCTCCCATCCCTGTGCACGACCTGATCGATCGCTTTTCCGGAAGGCTGCAGGATAACTGGCTCACCCTGCTCAGCGCAGACTCTCAGGATCTCAGAAGTCTGAGAGTGCGATCGGGTTTCAGCCGAGCGAACATCAGTCCTGTGAAGATGCTGTCCGTTTGGCCCGCTTAGCTTCCTGATGGAGTGATGAGGACCAGGATGGAGAGGAACTGGCTGCGAGTGAATCTAGCAGAGACCCGCTCTGTCATCTGAGGCTGCAGTCCCGAGAGTGAAAGGATCATGGGTTGTGCGGCGAGTGTCATCCTATGGAAGAGTTTTCGAAGTTTGTGGAGCAGAAACTATCGCTATGTCTGCCAGCCAGAGGTGGAGGAGGCCGAGGCGGTGGAAGATCCCCGTACAGAAAGCCGCAGAGAATCACTGGAGCCCATGTCGGCTGCACTGGTAACATGAGCTTCTGTTTACAGAGAGATCAGCACGTGGCAAGGCTTAAGAATCGTTCTAATTAACGTTGACATTTGTTTTTGTTCTTGTTTTCTAAAACTTTGTCAGGGCTGTATGGTGGTACACTTATGTCAATTATATTATAACTATAGGTTGCCATGGTGGTTTAGTGGTTAGCACATTTCTGTTCACCTTTCAGCACTGGAATCCAGCTTCGAATCCCCATCAGTGGAGTTTCCATGTATATTAGCTGTTCTAAATTGCCCCTATGTATGTGTGTGTCTGGATGTGTGTCTATCTGCCCAGTGATAGGTTGGCAGACACTGGCAACAAAAAATGGATGAGTGGATATTATAACCAATGCAATAAAAATACATTTTCATTTTTAATTCTAATAATATTGAATATTTAGAACAACTTTATTCCCCCAGGAATATGTTTTGTTTTCATTATTTAAACTGTCACCTGAGAATATGCAGAAGTGGGCCATGTCTATAAATATATGGTCTCAACGTAAAATAATGGTGTAATAGGTTCAGTTTTGTGTGTTTTCTCCATTCCTGTGTATTGTAATGAATCTGCCACTCTGTGGAAGCGAGTGAATGAGTGAGTACAGTATGTGAATGAGAGCCAGTGTGTGATATTCTGCAATGAATGGTGTCCAGTGGTTCCAGGAAACACTCTCAACCCGCTGCAACCTTCACCAGGATGCTCTGATAAATTAATAAACTATTAAATAGATTGATATTTTATTGTATTCATTGCAACATGCCCAGTTATTTCTACCTTTATGAGGATTTTATTTGTTCCACTTAACACAGGGTAGTTCTACAATTACAAATCTGTTTTTCTACGTACTTTGTTAGCACCTGCTAAGTGGTTCTGATCATCAGAGCACAGAGTAAAGGGGACTATTTGGTTGACACAACAATTAATTGTTTATTTTTGTTTTAACATGCAGTAAACCAATCAGCGTGTTACTTGTTGTTCCCTTTAAGAACCAGGTGACACTCTGACTTTGGCGGATTGCTATTTTAGCGGTGCATCTACCTGGACTCAATGCGCTGCTCCTTGAGGTTCTCCATTTGAGTGTGATTGGTGAACCCATAGTATAGTGTAGACTATGGATCTGCATTCTCTGCTCATTTGCAGTCAGATTTAATAGCGTTCAGTTCTATTCAGCGTTCAGTGTTGTTGGACATGTTCCTGTGTAGATGATTCACCACCGCGATAGCGACCGACGTCTGACTGTTGACGTCTGGAGAGGTTGTTTTCAGTCAGCGGTGCACCTGGGTTTTCTTTCACCTGAACAAACCTCGTTTCGAGACAGCCGCACCCATCGGGGAGATATATTCATGAGCAGAGTTGCTATTTAATTAAATGACATGCCGGTAAAAGGCGTCAGGATGAACTGTTGGCAGAGTGTAAGATAGCAATGAGTATTTATGAATGCTTTGGTTTCCACAGTTTGAAAACATTCAAGTGGGTGTATTAAACTCTTTAATAGTTGTACTCCTTCTAGTTGAAATGTGAGGGAGGAAATATTATTGCTCTAATGTTGATCTTTGTTTTCTCAGATTTATTTGTGATTCTCATTTAAGTCTCATTTAGAGATCGACTTTGTCACAGATGTTTCTCCTTAAATTACTTATGAGAAAGACGATGAGACAAGGATGAGATGTGATGCTGCAGATTTGATTAATTCAAATAAAATGCGAGTTCATATTAACTGTACTAACTCAATGGTTGGTGTCAGAGGACAGCGTTGACCATGATACAGCCCAAATAAACCATGCTCAGGGGCCCACATTGGTACATTACATACATCACATTTGGTCATTCAGCAGACTTTGTCTGAATTATTGTGTTTTCAATATAAACTAAAATAAAGTACGACTTCTACAAATAAACTTAGGTACGTCTATATGTATGTATGTCACAGTTTGCAGTAAAATTAGTTTGAGGACTCTGTTTGAATGTCTGTATATATCTGTTTCATTTTATTTGTAGTCACTGAAAGTATGTTCAACTTTCATTGCAGAATGTCTGTTACTGCAATGCATTAGGCTGAATTTCAGGGAATTTACCTTTGAATTCAGTTTTTACCTAGCGTTTCACCTGTAAGGCAGAGGGGGTGGATGGGCTGTAGGTCATTATGCATATAAATAGCTGCCTGATGACCCCTTAATGGTTCAAAAAAAGGGGGGCTGTTGTCCTCAGAATTACAAGGGTCCAGGAAGACCAGTGTTGAGGTCACAGGGTTAATCACAACATCCCTGGAGCAATGAGGGTTAAAGGTCTTGCTCAAGGACCCACATTGGTAAATTCAGTGGACCTGGGATTTGAACCCACATCCTTCTGATTAAAAGCCCAACACCATAACCACTGAGCTACCACACCCCAGTAACTGTACATTGTACAGTAACCCAGTACACTGAAGTAACTTCAGTAACCTTGGGATTTGAACCCCCAACCTTCAGATGAATAACCCAACACTCTAATCACTGAGCTACACACACTTATGTTAGATGTTCAGCAACTAAGAAGCAAGTCACAGTATTAGGACTGAAACAGATCTTAGTCTTTAGACCCTCATGTCTTAAATACAGAAGTTCATCATTTTAAATTTGAGACAGTGTGAGACTTTATTGCGATCTCTACTAAAACTCAAAAGGAGACATGTGTGAGACTGAGGTCTTTGTCAGGAGACATATCCAATCAGCAAGTAACTAATAATAAAGTCTCCTTTATCTTTCCATTTGATCTCATTGCTGTCCAGGAGAAACTACAGAGACGTTAATGAGATCTTTTCCTCTGTGATGCTTTGCACATGATGGCCATCCTCTTTGTTTACTTGTATGTAGTTGTTTCATTTTAACACTTTTATGTCAGTGGGGATATATTCCACCTAATTCTGATGTACATCACATACCAAGAGCTTCATATACTGAAATCTACCCTGTTGCAATATTAGTTAGATTTGTGTTGTTCCTGCACTGACAGCTGTTCTGCAGAATTCCCGATGTGGGTGGGTGTGTGGGATGAGGAGGGGGTTGTGTATGTTTTGCTTTACTCTTTAAACCGCACCCAGGCTCTCAGCCAACCGACCCTCGAGAGCCCCCAAATCTTGACGTCAATTTAATAAAGCAATGAGGCAAAGGTCAAAAAAAGTGGCTTGGGGCGGAGTAGGACATGGTGTGGGGATAAACATCTGGTTGTACTGCTGACCCTCGTTAATGCTCATGAGGTGCATGAGAGGCTTTTACCAGCATGTGATGTGCGATGTGATGTATACACTCACAATACCAGTCAAAAGTTCGTACACACCTCCATCTTGCTCCATTGTCTATTTCCTCCACTTACCATATAGATGGACTTTGTAGTTTTATAATTCCAGACTGTAGTCCATCTGTGTTCTTTGTTGTTGTTAGTCCTCTGTTGGTTCTCTGTTCTCTGTTGGTCAGGAGCATCACAGAACAGGTATCATTTGGGTGGTGGATTGTTTATTGTCAGTTCTGCAATGACACTGATGTGGTGAGGGGATTTTAGTGTAGTTTCATTTCTCCACCTCAGTGACACTGCTGGGATAGGAATAATGCACCAAGCAAATAATCCCTGCTCTGTGGTGCTACTATTGGGGTTCTGACCATTAGAACTGAGTAAACGGGACATACACAGTATGTACTGTAGAACACAAACAGATGGACTACAGTCTGGAATTGTAGAACATTTAGTAGAGGTGGTGGATTGTTTCTTGTCAGTTCTGCAGTGACACTGATGTGGTGAGGGGGTTTTAGTGCAGCAGTGCTGCTGTAGTTTCATTTCTCCACCTCAGTGACACTGCTGGGATAGGAATAATGCACCAACCCAATAATCCCTGCTCTGTGGTGCTACTATTGGGGTTCTGACCATTAGAACAGAGTGAAGGGGACGTACACAGCATGTACTGTAGAACACAAACAGATGGACTACAGTCTGGAATTGTAGAACTACAAAGTCCATCTTTACAGGAAATGGAACTGAGAACATGGACAATAAGTGGAGCAACAAAAGAATGTATGGTTTAAGTGTCCGAAAAAAGGAAAAGGTGGTAGAGTAAGCAATAGGAAAAGAAATCAAGCAAGAAGCAATCAAAGAGAGAAAGAGAGTGTAAGAGTGACGGGGTAAGAGTAAGAGACAGTGGGAGTGAGGTGAATGAGAGCGGGAGCGCAAGAACAAGAACAAGAGACGAATTGAGAAAAGAGATCGAGTCAGAAAGAGCAACAGAGCGAGAGACGAGCAAGCGACAGTAAAAGTGGCTGAGAGAGAGAAAGACAAGGAGACAGAGAAAATGTCCTATGTATACTACAGTATAGAAAAATGTATTCTGGCTTGGATTCAATGTTAAATTCCACCGTAATACATTCAGCTGTGCATAAACAAAAATGATATTGATTAACAGTTCTCAGATTGGCCAAGTAAATAATGGGTACTTCTGATCCTAAAACCTCTGCAACAATATCTGCATCCACGGAAAATTCCCAGAGCCTAATAGCACTTTTAGTGAAGTGCAGAACGTTGAAGGATTAAATGTGGAACTTTCCACATTTTTAGCTCTGGGTTTAGAGCTAAGCTGTTTTTCCTGTAGACACGTCAAGTGCTTTAAATCTACCAGAATGATTAGACCTTTTAAAATGTCATTTAAATGAGGTGTTCTTCACCCAACGTTTAATGAATTGTTAATACACCAAACTTTTTTTGTATTTTTTTTTTTTATAGTTTGCATTTTTAAGGTTGCAAGTCTTTGCAGCACAACGATTCCCAAACGTTGATGTTTACAAGTAAAAAACAGAAATCTCATTAATGTCTCTGTTGTTTCTCTTGAACACCAGTGAGATTAGATGGAAAGATAAATAAGACTTTAGTATAAGTTTCCTTCTGCTCAGATGTGTCTCCTGAGATGAAGACCTCAGCCTGTGTCTTCTAATGGGTTTTAGTAGAGGTGGTGGATTGTTTATTGTCAGTTCTGCAGTGACACTGATGCGGTGAGGGGGTTTTAGTGCAGCAGTGCTGCTGTAGTTTCATAATGCACCAACCAAATACCTACTGTGTGGGGTACTATTGGGGTCCTGACCATTAGAGAACAGAGTAAAGGGGACGTACACAGTATGTACTGTAGAACACAAACAGATGGACTACAGTCTGGAATTGTAGAACTACAAAGTCCATCTTTACAGGATGTGGAACTGAGAACATGGACTATAAGTGGAGCAAAAAGGAGATGTTTCTAAACTTTTAACTGGTTCTGAATGTCAGTCGAAAATTAAGCAACCTGGTAGGAACCTTTTTCTTTTAGTTATGAATGTAAAACAGGACGCATAGCTGTGATTTAGTTTGAAAACGCTCATCATATTTGGACTTCTAATGTTTATGTCTCCCATCTAGGTCTTATTTTCATTAAGCAATTTAATGTGATATGATTAGGTCAGAGCTGTTGTGTCATTCTTTTGGCAGGATGGAGAACTTGCTCAGTCAAAAAGAGAAAAGGGACTTTCCATTGTTTTCTCTTTTCTCTCAATCAGACTCTTTTCATAGAACTTATGACTTCATTTTACAAATGTCTGGTCCTTTCGCAGATACTAATGCACTGTTTGCAACTGTAGTCAAAAATAAGAGTATCAAAATACGTTTTGATGTACTATTGTTGCATGGTGTATACATTGTGTATTGAATGTTAACATTTGAAATCCATTCTACCATCCATTATTTAATCAGGGGAGAACGTTTGAGGCACTGGGTAGATACACCCAGGACTGGGCATCATTCTATCGCTGGACATACACACACACACACACACACACACACACACACACAATATAGGGGCAATTTAGAATAACTAATTGAATTTGAATCCATGTTTATGGACTGTGGAAGAAAAACAGTGAACCCTGACAATGGAATCTCCACCCAGATCAGGATTCGAACCTGCACCCCCCCACACACACATTTCACAAGTAAATTATTATTTAGTGGTGGCAGCATTAGGGCTCTTTTTTTGCAACTAGACCTGGTGCTATAGATGAGGCAAGGGGAATAAAATAAAATTTCCATTTAGATCACAGGAATGAGGTGTTATTAGACCCGATGCATAGTGGAATACAGTTACATCTCTTTTCCGAGATTTTACAATAATGCACAAACTCCAGTGCCTTATTGCTTTTAAAAACATTTACAAATACAGCATGGAAATTGAAAGCAAAATCTTTAATAAACTTGTCTTTCACAACGTGATCTATTATGCTGATTGCTGAGTAACAGAGTTCCGGTTTCTCAAACAATCGAATACCATTCATTCATTCATTATCTCCCGCTTTATCCTCTATTAGGGTCGCGGTGAGGTTCCCCATGCCCATCCAGGGGAGAACGTTTCGGGCGCTGGGCAGATACACCCAGGACAGGGCGCCAATCCATCGCTGGGCACACACTCACTCACACACACACACACTCTATATGGGGCAATTTGGAGAATTCAGTTGACTTGATCCATGTTTTTGGACTGTGGGAGGAAACCGGAGAACCCGGAGGATACCCACACAGACACGGGGAGAACATGGAAACTCCACCCAGATTGGGATTCAAACCGGGAATCCCTAGCGCTGAGAGGCGAACGTGCTAACCACTAAGTCACCGTGCCGCCAATCGAATACCAAATTACGGAAAACTGTTTATAAAAAACATTAGGAAAATAATGTGTATATCACACATCAATACGAATGTTAAGTGCTCAGAGGTGTGCATTATTGATCAATAATATCACACCTAGATGTTTGGGATTAAGGGACTGGAACTACCCATTTTATAAATAGTATTATTGCTAATTTGATATTGTTGCTTTGTACTTACTCTGTGTAATTAACTTTAACAGATGATAGCAGCTTATTGCAAAAGTACTAAAGTACTTCCGTATCGCTCCTTCACTTTACAATAACAAATAAAAAGAATATATTAAAAAACAAAACAACTATAGGCCAACTTCACATTGATGCTTGTAGTTTTTGTAGTGCGATGTTTAAAACTCCCATACTATTAATGATGTGAGCTGCATTAGGATGTTGCCGTTTGTCTGGCTGCCCAGAAGTCCATGTGGTCGATCAACACATCACATGTGTCAGAAAGAAAACTTCAGCGCGTATCCACAGCACTCGCATGAACACACTCCTTCCCTTGAGAACAGCTGTGTGAAGGAGTGGTCAGCTTACACAGCTGAACCAAAGGAGGAGGGACTGGGATTCATCTCGGGATAACAGGCGCAAACTCCACATGCTCACGTTCTAAGCTGGGAGGGAGGAGAGAGGAAGATTTGAAGAAGGGCTGAAGTGTATTAGTAGAAAAGATTGTATATATGTCAGTCCTGCTGGTGAACTGCTGGGACTGAACCATGCAACCCAGGGGGGGTCGCAACGCTCGCAGTGTGGCAGTGTGCGAGCCACCCCAGCAGAGCAGAAGTCTTGGGGAAATGGAGCTGGAGGGAGAGAGTGAAACGTCAGCGGGGGTAAGTGATCAGAAGGATCTGAAGCTATTATGGGATGTACAGAAATACTATCCTGTTGCAATATGTTAAAATTGACTTTTTTTAGCACATCTGCCTCTCAGCGCTGGGGATCTGGGTTCGAATCCTGATCTGGTCAGAGTTTTCATGTTCTCCCTGTGTCTGTGTGGGGTTTTTCTGTGTTCTCCAGTTCCCTCCCACAGTCCAAAAAACATGGATTCAAGGTGAATTGGATGCTCTAAATTGCCTCTATATACTGTTTGTCAGTAAGTGTGTGCTCACTTTTGGATTGGCACCCTGTCCTGGGTTGGATCTGCCCAGCTGCCCAGTTGCCCAGTTTCCAAAACAAATCTCTGGATGGGCATGGGGAACTCCCCCCAGCACCGACCCTAGTAGAAGATTAGATGGAAGATAATGAAATGAGATGAGATACTTTTCTTGTCATATTCTAAATAGCATAATCTCTTAAAGCACTAACCAACTGCATGTTCTCGCACACCTACAATGAGAACCCCTCCATTCAAAAATAATGCAATCCTTGACCCCCCCCCCCCCCATCCTCGGCATGAATTCTACATCCCCACAAAAAATATTTTGCTGTATCGCCCACCTCAGTGCAGTGGATGTTTGTGTGGTCTGAGGTGATGGGTACAGGGGGTCGCTCAGTTTACTGGTCTCAAACTGATCAACTACAGAAAGTGGGTGGATGTGTGGGTGTCGATGTTTATAACAGTAACATGCACAATATGCAGGACACACGGTGACATTTAAAATGAGAACAGCCTGTCCTTTACATCTCCTGTTTTATTAGAACTTTAATTAGACCAGTGTTTTTCTTGTCCTCCTCCAGATAGAAAGCTCCATGGAGGTTCTCCACCATTCATTAATCTAAGAGGTTTAATCTACAGGGAGGGACCAAAAACTAAAGGGAAATGGAGAAAAGGACAATTGAGAGGGAAAATGGATTTTTAGAGAGGGACAAGTCAAAAGACATCAGGTAAATGGGGTATTTCTGTTTATTGTGATGGAAAGTAGGCGGCACATTTGCCTCTCAGCGCTGGGAATAAAGGTTCTAATCCCGATCTGGGTGGAGTTTTTCACGTGTACGTGTGGGTTTCCTCTCACACTCCAAAAACATGGATTCATAGTGATCTATTTTGCCTACTTTTGTCCCCATTTAACCCATCCGTGCAGGGGAACACACACTGAGTGAAGTGAGCACATGTACACAGAGCGGTGGGCAGCCTTGCATAAGGTGACCAAGAGTCAATTAGGGTTAGGTGCCTTACCCGAAGTGCACTATAGCAATAGTACTTGGTGAATTGGAATCAAACCATTCCTAACCACAAGCATATGACTGCCCAAAGGTGACTAATTGAATTGGCTGCTTTAAATTGCCCCTATATAGTGTAGTGTGTGAGTAAGTGTCTGCCCAGCGATAAATTGGCACACTGTCCTTGGTGTATCTGCTCATTTCCTAAAACCTTCTCCTCTGGATGTTCAGGAGGAGGCACCACCCCCATGACCCTAGCATAGGATTATCCAGAAGATTAGTTGGGACCTGCTGTGAGGAGAACTAACCAAATGCTGTACCTCTGCTGTCGTGATGGGAAGACTGGTTGTTTGGGAATTTGTCTCCATTACTGTAGAACTGGTAGATATTTAGTAGCCACATTGTTATATTTACATCCCTGCTCAGATCATATTTAGCTTTGATATCTGTGCAAAGTGTTTTAAACTGGAATCAATGTGTGGAAAGGTTTCAAGTAGCAGGTGCCATGATGAAATGGGCGTCCACAAGCCATTCTTAATTTGTAAAGAAAAAAAACTTTTCAGAATTTTCAGAACCAGCCTTGAGGGTATCTGCCCAGCACCCGGAATGATGGGCATGGGATGAATACCCCCCTTTGACCCTATAGAGGATTAATCGGGAGATAATAAGTAAGGAATGAGAAAAATGTTAGGTGCCAAGTGACTCAAAACTAATTTTTATTAATTTGTAGTTTGATGTCTTGTGCGTGTGACCCCCCCATTTTCTTTAAGAACAGTCTTTTTTTATTATGACAATAACAGAAAAAGTGGATTTAACCTACATGTGTTTATATTGTTTAAATTAATATACAATTGTGTATGTGTGTGTGTGTGTGTGTGTATTGGTTAAGGTGTGTGTGTGTGTGTGTGTGTGTGTATGGGAGTCACAGAGGGAGAGAGTGTGTGACAGTATGTTTCTCTCCCATAAGGCTGCTATTCTGCATCACTGTACGTTGCATTGTCTCTAAGCTCTAATCCATTCAGAGCCTCGAGACAGAGTTCTGTGTCTCATCACTCGGTGGAGACTATGAGGTCACATAAGGAATCTCCTACGCTCTTATTGGCTGCCGCTGGATGCAGCCAATCACAGATCCAGGCAGAAAGCAAAGCGCATTGTGCCTGGTACAATTAAACACACAATACTCATTCATTTAATTCTCACCAGCATATCTCACGTGTCATTACTGTCTCACTCCTGTACACATACAGATACTGTGTGTCTCAGGTTCCGGCTGCAGAACGCCATCATCTTCACTTTGCTGCTTTAATGATACTTCAAATCTTTTCTCCCAACAGAGTTTTAAACTCATGTAAATTTACATAGTGTTAACTATAGTGTTGTGGAAGGTACAGTCCTGTGAGTGAGGTGCTCTAAACTGTGGGCTGGTCTAACTCAGATTGGAGTGCTTTGGTCTGTGGCAGGATGCAGCCGAGCAGTTACTCTTCTGGACCTGATGCCGGCTGTGGGGCAGTTCTGTCATCGCTGTTTTATAAAGACCTTGTGTTTTTTCAGGCAAAGCCGAAAGTGATCGAACCACTGGACTATGAAAATGTACTGGTGCAAAGGAAGACTCAGATTCTCAATGATGTACTTCGGGACATGCTCCAGTTTCCCATCGATGACTTTCAGGTAAGAACCATATTCCATTTTAGTGTACATTGTTATAGTGAGAGTTTTTTTTTTATATATATTGAATTTTTTAAAAATATATTTATAATTTGTTTTCTGAAATAAGTTGTTACACTACATTTTTCTTTTAATTAATTTTGCTCGCTATATAAATATATCTATGCTTAAATGTGTCAAAAATAGATACCTGAACTTTAACTTTAAAAGCAGCTGCAGGGTAATTTATAAAATATTATTGCTATTTGCTCGAATCCCCATCTGGGTGGAGTTTCCATGTTCTCCCTGTGTCCGCGTGGGTTTCCTCCGGGTTCTCTGGTTTCCTCCCACAGTCCAAAAACATGGATCAAATCAATTGAGTTCTCCAAATTGCCCCATATAGAGTGTGTCTGTGTGAGTGAGTGTGTGCCCAGTGATGGATTGGCGCCCTGTCCTGGGTGTATCTGCCCAGCGCCTGAAATGTTGTTCCCTGGATGGGCATGGGGAACCCCCCCCGCGACCCTAATTTAGGATTATTTTTTGCAAAGTAGTGGGTACCTGCACTTAAGCTTTTCACTCACCTGTACACCTGTACTACGTGATGTAACAATAAAAAAAATCCTTGAATTAGATACAATGTCACTTAAAGCACGTGCCGAAATACGGCAACTCGGCAGAAAAGCCCGTTATTTGGTAGATTAGATGTGTTTAGGATCTAACAGCTGCTGACAGAGGTCTATCAGCATAATGCTAATGTTATTAACTTGCACTGCATTTTCTACAGTATCAATCTGAGTGGACATTTCTCCTCTCCCTCTGTTTTTAAGCTCCGACTGGAGAACTGTTTTATTGTGTGTGCTTGCATGCGAGAGAAAGAGTGTTGGAAAATAAAGTGAGAATTATAGTAAGAATGGTTGTTCTGCTCTTGTCATCACTGTTGGTTTTTCGTTAAACGGAGCTTTAAACCACTTCAAAAGCTCTACTCTGTTAGAGGGCGAGCTTTTTATGACAGCCTCTGCCTACCATGTGATTGCTTACACATATGGTCAGTCTAAACTGTAAAGCAGGGAAAAAGCAGCACCTGTATCGTGCATTAACGTACATAATGCACCTACAATGCAAAGGTTGCATTCGCCCATTAACAACTCAATACTTCACTTTACTGATAATGGAGCAGAAGAAATAGCTACAGACGCAGTATTGATATCCAGCATATGGCCAGACGTATAATCCATGTATTTTAGTAAATGCTCATTCCAGTCTTATCTTATTATCCATCCATTCACCCATTATCTTCCACGTAATCCTCTACTAGGGTCACGGGCGGAGGGGGGCGAGGGGTTCCCCATGACCATCTAGCGGAGAACTTTTCGGGTGCTGGGCAGATACACCCAGGACAGGTTGTCAAGCTATAACTGGGAACACACTTACTCACACAGACACACACTATATGGGGCAATTTGAAGCCTTGATCCATGTTTTCGGACTGTGGGAGGAAAACAGAGAACTCATGCGGACACGGGGAGAACATAGAAGCTCCACCCAGATTGGGATTCGAACTGGGAACTCATCTCATTATCTTCTGCTAAATCCTCTATTAGGGACAGGGGGGATTCTGGATGCCCATCCAGGGGAGAACGCTCAAGATACACCCAGGAAAGGGCGCCAATCTATTGCAGATTACACACATACTATTGAGGCAATTTAGATAATAATGGGAATTTAGAGCAGCCAATTCACCTTGAATCCATGATTTTAGACTGTGGGGGAAACGTGTTAACAACTACATCATAAAACATTATAATCAGAATTTTTCTTTTATGATCTTGTTTTATATCTATGTTTTTTGGGTGCGCAGATGTCCATTGTGTCACGGCAGGGCAGAACTCTGTACTCCACTGTCCCTGAAGGAGCTGAGAAAATCGCCACCAGCTTGTTTGTCCAGGAGGTGAGTGAAACTGCTGTCATGGTTCTGGCTACTGGCATAATGGTATTTTCTTATAAATATTGTACATCTAGACATAATGTAACCAAGTGTGTGCCACAAATAGCCAAATGCGTGCTGAAGGGGCAGTAAAACCCCAAAACCAAACCAAATCAAACCATATAAATGTTGTCATGACAATGTTGAATCCCTATTACAAAGTATAATTAATTCATTGTGAAGTTTTGAAATTGCCATTAATTGCAGAAACAATTAATCATCTCATCGCTGTTTAGTGTCCCAGTTCATATGGTGTAGTTTTGAAAGTACAAATTCAATACAGAAATCCCTTTCCCTTTTATATTCATATTTAAACAATGTCTGATCTGGAATGTACATCTTTTAAAATGTCCATATTGATGATCAGATGGTCAGATCAGATTTCTTTCGACTCTTACGTCGGGTTACATTATTAAAAGCAGCTGGATGCTCGCTGGCCCACAGCCATGCAGGTCACTAGTTTTTATGAGCGAGTCCAAACATCTGTGTGGACCCCACCCTCCTCCTCATTCCTCCAACAATGTACTGTAGCACTTTATGTGTTATTGAATATCTTTAGAGGAGTTAAGAAAACATTAAACGATTGAATGGATATTTATATATGTAGATGGAGAGATAGCAATGTCATCACTTGGGATGAATTCAGTCTAGACAGCAATGAAAAGCAAACATCATGGATCATCAACAGGGTCTGTAATTTTGGCAATTGTGATTTTTCTGATAAAGAAACATAAATTAAACCTGGCACCTCAATACTGTTTAACAAAAAAACAAAAACAAAAAAAAAAAAAAAAAAAAAAAAAAAATATATATATATATATATATATATATATATATATATATATATATATATATATATATATATATATGATATATATATATTGATAGATAGATAGATAGATACCTTTTATTGTCATTGCACATGTGCAACGAGATTTGAGCAGCAATCTTAGGTGCATAAACAAAAGAATAAAAAGTTTAAAAATGATATATATATATATATATATATATATATATATATATATATATATGTATGTGTATATATATATATATATATATATATATATATATATATATATATATATATATATATAGTCATTAATATTGCACATAGTAAGTTATTGCACATAATGAATTATATTGCACATGAATTATATTGCACATAAATGACAATATTAAAGTGGTTAATGCTGAGTCCAGTTATCAGTGTGGGGGGGGGGGGGGGTTGGTTTGTGGGTTGTGCGTGCTTAGATGTATTCAGTTCGCGTACAGCGCTGGGATAGAAGCTGTTTTTTAGTCTGTTTATATATATATATATATATATTCATATACACACAGCTACACCTTTTACTCAATGCTAAAAGCTTTAAAGGTATTTTTAGTGTCTGATGCTGAATAATCATTCTGTCCTATACCTCTGTGCTGAGGAATGTCTGTCGCAAATAAACTCAAACACCTCTGAGCTCCTTCGCATAATTCTCTGGAACTGTTCGTCTCCCGTCATGTTCCTCAACATCAGCTTCGCTAATTATACTTTCAAAGACAATCACTTTTTATTTTTAATAACTGTCTAAACTGCACTCAGGAGACTTCAGAAAAATACTGAGCTGTTATCCTAGATTAGTTTTAAATTATGTTTAAATATGATTCTTAACTTTTATGTCCGTTTTTCAAAACCCTACTTTTTTATGTATTTAATCCTAATAGTGCATCAAGACGTACAACTCCGACTGGCACATGATTAACTACAAGTATGAGGATTACTCTGGTGACTTCCGTCAACTGCCCAAGTAAGTATATAGTTTCAAGTAAAAAAAAAAAAAAAAGCTTTTAATATAAAATTTGAAATGAATGAAACTTCAGCAATATTACAGTCCCTTAGGTTATGGTGACAGTGTTTCCTCTGATAGTTGCCAATCTGAGTGGAGTTTCCATGTTCTCCCCGTGTCCGCGTGGGTTTCCTCCAGGTTCTCCGGTTTCCTCCCACAGTCCAAAAACATGGACCAAGTCAATTGAGTTCTCCAAATTGCCCCATATAGAGTGTGTTTGTGTGAGTGAGTGTGTGCCCAGCGATAAATTGGCGCACTTTCCTGGGTGTATCTGCCCAGCGCCCGAAACGTTCTCCCCTGGATGGGCATGGGGAACCCCCCTGCGACCCTAATATAGGATAAAGCGGAAGATAATGGATGGATATATATATATATATATATATATGTATATATATATATATATATATATATATATATATATATATATACACACACACATATATATATATATATATATATATATATATATATATATATATATATATATATATATATATATATATATATATATATATATATATATATATATGGGACATGGGTAGGTCGATTTGGATAAAAGCGTCTGCTTAATGACCTCATGTAATTTATTTTCAGCCAAGCAAACCTTGTGTTTGTGTGTGGGTGTGTGTATGTAACCAAGGTTGTTAATGTACCACCATGTTTTTAGCCACAATGGTACCACAATGGTGTTTATGTACATGCTTAAACAATAACACTGGATTCTGCTCCAGTCTGCTAATTCATCTCTGTGTTGATTTTATTTACAGTAAAGTTCTTCGGACAGAGAAACTGCCCACTCATGTGTTTGAGGTCGATGAGGATGCAGACAAAGATGAGGTACATTAAACACTCAATTCTTCCAACTGATTTGTTAAGGATGAAAGAAAAAAAATGCTGACTGATGTGGTCAAGTGATTCCACTTCCCAAAATATAGCAAAAACCTCAAAAATCTTGAAAACTAAGCTTTAAAAATGCAGTATCATGCAAAACACTCTCTTTAGGGTTGTTAAAAAGCCACGCAGAGAGATTATGCCTAATAAATGTTGCTGCTGCTTTTGTAGAGCTGATATCAATAATAACAACAATGATGATTATATTTAGAGCTTATGTATTTCACTTTCAAAAAAATACCAATGTGTTAAAATCCTGGAGATTTAGTTTTATCATCCAGTCACTGAACTGCATGCCTAGTGCTTTATATTATACTTTTAATAACAACTCAGTAATCTGCTTTGTAGGCTTTTCCATTAAAAAAGATGAGTAAAAAGTGATGCTGTATCATTGTTTTAGTGTTCACAATATGGATATAAGAAGGAACTTGTCCACTGTAGCTACGGCTTGCTCTATGATGATTCAGGCTTAAAACACTATTGTACATTGTGGCAATGTGCTGTTTTAAAAAGTTCTATATTAATAAATTACTTGAACTTAAACTTGCCGCTCGCAAAGGAGGACTAGAAACATTGCCAGGAATTCATCCACCCAGGGCAGAGACTGTTTACCCCTTCCATCAGAAAAGGTTAGAGGGTTTTCGCACAAACAGAGAACCAGCTTCTTTCCCAGAGCTGCCTTCATTACACCATTCATTACATTCAGGGTAGAACATTTCGTACATTCAGGGTAGAACGTTCAGGCGCTGGGCAGATATAACAGGACAGGGTGGCAATCTATCAATAGACACTCACTCACACAGACACAAACAATATGGGGCAATTTAGAGCAGTTAATTTACCTTGAATGCATGTTTTTGGACTGTGGGAGAAAGCCGGAGAAACCGGAGGAAACCCACGCGGTCAGGGGGAGAACATGGAAACTCCACCCAGATTGGGATTCGAACCTGGATCCCTATTGCTATGAGGTGGACGTGCTAACCACTAAGCCACCGTGCTGCCCTGTACTTTTTTATATATTTTATATACTCACTAGGGTGTGGTAGTTCAGTGGTTGGGGTGTTGGGCTATCAACCTTTGGGGTTGGGGGTTCAAATCCCAGGTCCACTCAAGTTACCAGTGTGGGTCCTTGAGCAAGACCCTTAACCCTCATTGCTCCAGGGATGTTGTGATTAACAATGTACTCACCCTGTAAGTCGCTTTGGATAAAAGCATCTGCTAAATGACCAAATGTAATGTAAGTTTATAGTTAATACAATACTACAATAACTATAAATATCTTATCTTTTATGTACATACTGCCTTAATAAGAAATACTTGTCCACTTGTCCAGAAAAGACTTTTTACATTTTAAAACTTTTCCTCATCAGGACACATCGTCTTTAGGTTCTCAGAAAGGAGGTGTATCCAAACATGGCTGGCTTCACAAGGGCAACATGAACAGTGCTATTAGTGTTACAATGAGGGTGAGTATTTTTCTCCACAAATGTAATAATAAAACTACAGCCACCAAATGGAAATGAAATCTACTTGGGTAATATTTTAATGTGTTAATAAGGGGACCAAGTTTTAGATTCAGTTCATGTGGAAGCTTTTATGTCTCCTTTAGTCCTTTAAGAGGAGGTATTTCCAGTTGGCTCAGTTGGGGGATGGCTCGTACAATCTCAACTTTTATAAAGACGAAAAGATCTCCAAGGAACCTAAAGGGACAATCTTCCTCGATTCCTGTATGGGAGTTGTGCAGGTAATCATCAATAAAGATCACGACATAATGGATGATTTTTAATATTATGTATAAACTGTACGTGTATTATGTATATATATATATGTATATATATATATATATATATATATATGTATATATATATATATATATATATATATATATATATATATCAGTTCCATTTACCTTGTAGATGCACTTTGTAATTCTACAGTTACAGACTGTAGAGCATTTATGATTTGGGTGGTAGATTATTTTTACATTTAACATTCATAATCTTCAAGTAACTGTGAAGTTTAATGTTCTTTATTCAACCACCTAGATCTAAGTGTTATTATTTGTTAATCTGTGATTTGTGATCTGGTTTAGCTGTGTTGTGTTTCTTGGTTAATTAATTTCCATTTAGTGGTAAATCCGTCGAATCCTGTGTTTCCTGTCATGTGACTTCCTGTATATTTAAAAACCTGGCCTTTCCAGTGTTTAGTGTTGAAACCTTGTTTTATGTTATGGTCGTGTCGTGTCGTGTCGTGTCGTTTCATGTTGCATCTGTTTCACCCGATGTCTTCTGCATTAAAGCCTACTTTTCAACCACCTTCAGCTCTGGATTCTGTCCTTATCATAACACCTTTATGTCTTAATTATGTTTTATATTTTTCCTATTTTTCCAACACTCGATAGGTTTCCCCCCATATATATATATATTTTTTTTTTACAGTAAAGACATTGTACGTTTTAATGCATGTTTTTCATACTCCATTTGATTTCCTGCTGTAGAACAGCAAGGTGCGGCGCTTTGCCTTCGAACTGAAGATGCAGGACAAAAGCACATACCTGCTGGCTGCTGACAGTGAAGCAGAGATGGATGACTGGATCAGCATTCTTAACAAAATCCTGCACAGCAGTTTTGAGCTGGCCATGCAGGAGCGCAAGAACGGAGAACTACATGATGGTAAAAGTGCCATTTCTGTAATACTTACAAGACAGGAAAATGTATTCTAAAATGTATTGCTACTGATGTTTAGATTTAAAATGTACATCTTGTTCGTAGTGTGCAGTAGGCACGGGTTAGGGGTTGATTGAATGCAACGGTTTCGAGCAACAGAAGACCGTGGTGGGGATGGGGGGCATGGAAACACCATTCAGATTAGGATTGCTGAGAGGTGGATGTGCAAATCACTACACCACTGTGCTGCCCAATTTTTATGTACTTTGATAATAATAATAATAATAATATATTTAATTGGGTATTTTGATTACAATAAAATTTTTTGTGTGTTTGTGTTTATGTAATATGTGTCCATGTTTTTTTGAAATTTAAACTTCCTATTTTTTTATTTTATTACAGATGATGAGTTGGGAAAGTCTGAGATACCAGAGAATTTTCAGGACAATTTGCAGGTTGTATTTTATCCACATTTTCCCCTTTTTTTTTAACTGATATACTACTACAACTACTAACATACTACTATATAGTTAACAAAAAGATCACACAAAACGTGGTCCATATGTTTCAATACATAATTTTGTTTTCCTGCTTTACCCTATCCTCTATGGTCAAGACCCACTACACCACACCCACAGAGAGATCATCATTTAGGTGGTTACATATACATTTGGTCATTTATCCAAATGCGCTTTTTTATCCAAAGCGAGTTACAGGGTGAGCACAGGGTTAATCACAACATCCCTGGAGCCAATGAGGGTTAAGGGTCTTGCTCAAGGAGCCACATTGGTAACTTCAGTGGACCTGGGATTTGAACCCCCAACCTTCAGAGTAATAGCCCAACACCCTAACCACTGAGCTACCGCATCCTCAGGTGGTAAATCATTATCAGCAATGCAGTGACTTAAATATGGTGGTGTATTGTATAATGATTTATAATTAGTGGTGCTGCTAAAATTGAGAATTGACAAACGACCCAAAATGTGCAGTGACCAGCATCCTCCAGCAGGACTACTGTTTTAAAACCACTTATATCAATGCCACCCAGTGTGAGTGTCACTGCGGTGTAAGAATGGACCATCATCCTATCTGTGGTGGTCCTGCTGTGGTCATGACTAATAGAAATTAAGAGAAACAGATGCACTAAAATGCATATATACAGTATACATTTTCTTTTCACAATTATGTATTAAAGGAGTTTAAGTTTAAAAACCTTGATTTAAATAACACTGTCATGTTTTTGCTGCATTAAGACCTTGGAGCAGTCTACCAGTTGAGATTAGACATAATCATCATTTAATTTTATCACTTGTGTCCATGTGCTATAGAAACGATGGTTGCCACATTTAATATAATCCCTCCATAATGGAAAGAAATCCACGCTCTCTCTCCTCTCTTTCGGCCTTCTTCAACATTGTGAAAACTTTTTGCACTGTTAATGAATCAATTTGCTAGTCCAACCTCAAGATTGAGTTGCAGATGTGACGACTGTGTACATGAACATGGTTCTCTCTCTGTCAGTGTAACAGCAGCAAGTGGAGAACAGACTCCAGAGTTTATGTTTATTTGTGGTACTCTGACTTTTATTATCATAAAACCCTATGGTGTTAAACATGTTATTCTGAAAAAAAAATTATAATCATTTATTATAGAGCTACAATAATACAGGTTTAAAGATTTGGGATTATGAAGGAACTGACAGATCTTCTCCTGGTTTTGTTTAGAGTGCCAGAGACGTAGAATCCAAAATGAACAGTGAGACTCGCCTCAAGCTTTTCACCTTAGATGCTGACACACAGGTAAGTTAGGGCTCAGCAGTACAAATTACACACACCTTTAGGGGCTTTATTACATCCTGTTTTGTTCTGTGAGAGCTTCCACTCTCCTGGGAAGGTTTTTGGAGAGTGTCTGTGCGCTTGTGTGTTAGTCTGTGTGCCCATGAGTATTTGCGCTCGTGTGTTTGTGTATTTGTCTGTGCGTGCGTGTGCCTGTCGATGCATGTGTTTGTTCATTTGTCTGTGCATGCGTGTGCCTGTGCATGCATGTGTTTGTTCATTTGTCTGTGGGTGCGTGAGTGTGCGTGTGCATGTGTTTGTTAATTTGTCTGTGCATGTGTGTGCATGTGCGTACATGTTTGTTCATTTGTCTGTGCATGCGTGTGCATGTGTTTGTTCATTTGTCTGTGCATGTGTGTGCATGTGCGTACATGTTTGTTCATTTGTCTGTGCATGCGTGTGCATGTGTTTGTTCATTTGTCTGTGTATGCGTGTGCATGTGTGTACATGTTTGTTCATTTGTCTGTGCATGCGTGTGCATGTGTTTGTTCATTTGTCTGTGTATGCGTGTGCATGTGTGTACATGTTTGTTCATTTGTCTGTGCATGCGTGTGCATGTGTTTGTTCATTTGTCTGTGTATGCGTGTGCATGTGTTTGTTCATTTGTCTGTGCATGTGCGTACATGTTTGTTCATTTGTCTGTGCATGCGTGTGCATGTGTTTGTTCATTTGTCTGTGCATGTGCGTACATGTTTGTTCATTTGTCTGTGCATGCGTGTGCATGTGTTTGTTCATTTGTCTGTGCATGCATGTGCATGTGCGTACATGTTTGTTCATTTGTCTGTGCATGCGTGTGCATGTGTTTGTTCATTTGTCTGTGCATGCATGTGCATGTGCGTGCAAGTGTTTTTTAATTTGTCTCTGTGTGTTTGCGTGTGTGTCTGTGCTTCTGTGTTGTGTGTCACACAAATTAAATAAATAAAATAAATAAAAACTAAATCTGTTAACACAGTTTTCAAATTAAATCATGTTAGTAGTGTTTATGCTTAAAGTCTCTATAAAGTGTATTTGTGTGTGTGTGTGTGTGTGTGTGTGTGTGTGTGTGTGTGTGTGTGTGTTTGTGTGTATGTTCATAGAGGCTGGATCTCTCTGGTATCGAACCAGATGTAAAGCAGTTTGAGGAGAAGTTTGGGAAGAGATTTCTCGTTACCTGCAACGACCTCTCCTTCCATTTACAGGGTTGTGTATCAGAGAGTGAGGACGGACCTGTAACTAATGTAAGATAAACAGATGAACAACACACACACACACACACACACACACACACAATGCTCATAGTACAGGAAATGTTTCCAGATTCAGTTACATGGTTCATGTTTAAATACAAGGATTTTTTATGATCGTATGTTAATTATACAATGATCTTATTTTTTTAAACTATAGACTGTCTAGTTTAGTCTGGATTTAAATCTGTGTTCATAAAATATGCTCTATTTAGTTTCTAACATTAATGTGTTATTAAGAATAATATTAAGTGACTTTCATTCATTATCTCCTGCTTTATCCTCTATTAGGGTCGCGGTGGAGTTCCCCATGCCCATCCAGGGGAGAACGTCTCGGGCGCTGGGCAGATACACCCAGGACAGGGTGCCAATCCATCGCTGGGCACACACTCACTCACACAGACACACTCTATATGGGGCAATTTTGAGAATTCAATTGACTTGATCCATGTTTTTGGACTGTGGAAGGAAACCGGAGAACCCGGAGGAAACCCACGTGGACACAGGGAGAACATGGAAACTCCACCCAGATTGGGATTCGAACCGGAAATCCCTAGTGCTGAGAGGCGAACGTGCTAACCACTAAGCCACCGTGCCGCCTTAAGTGACTTATTGTATTCAATTTGTATTAAATCGAGATTGATGAACTTGACTTTGTTGCTGCAGGTGGAACCGTTCTTCGTGGCTCTTTCTCTGTTTGATGTTCAGAACAGCAGAAAGATTTCGGCTGATTTTCACGTGGATCTGAATCACCAGTTAGTGCGCGCAATGATCTCATCCCAGATCTCACCTCTCATTGGACATACGGAAAATTCCAACTCCACACATTTAAATGGACTGGCAGAGGCGGCGCTGTGGTACCCAACACAGGTAACATACCTCTCTACATCTACTACATATTGTTGTCAATGAGATTTTTAACTAGTAGAATTATTCACTGTGTGTGTGTGTGTGTGTGTGTGTGTGTGTGTGTGTGTGTGTGTGTGTGCGCTTTCAGGGCGTGTTCTCAGTGACGTGTCCACACCCAGACATATTCCTGGTGGCAAGAATTGAAAAGGTGTTGCAAGGAGGGATTACACATTGTGCAGAACCTTATACCAAGAGCTCCGATTCTGTAAAGGTGCGCACACAGACAGGCACATACATTACATTTACATTTGGTTATTTATTGGACGCTTTTATCCAAAGTGACTTACAAGGTGAGCACAGGGTTAATCACAACATCCCTGGAGCAATGAGGGTTAAGGGTCTTGCTCAAGGACCCACATTGGTAACTTCAGTGGACCTGGGATTTGAACCCCCAACCTTCAGATTGCTAGCCCAACGCCCTAACCACTGAGCTACCGCGCCCCGATACACATACACTTACACACACACACACACACACACACATACACACACACATACACACATGGAAACAAACAAATTAAAGTTTGCTGCTCCCTAACCTACTGACTCCATCCATCCATTATCTTCCGCTTAATCTCAGAAACTAGGGTCATCCAGGACAGAATGTATGGGCACTGGGCAGATACACTCACTCATTATATATTATATACATTATATACAGGCAATTTAGAGTAGCCAGTTTATTTGAATCCATGTTTTTGAGCTTTGGGAGGAAACTGGAGAACCCAGAAGAACCTCATGCGGACACGGGGGAAATATGAAAACTCCACCCAGTTCAGGATTCTAACCTGGATTCCCAGTGCTGAGAGGAGAACATGCTAACCACTAAGCCACTGAAGCTACTGACTCGACTTGTGTAATTAATAAGTTGCTCTAAATGAATGCATGTACAGAATATGAAATGTAAACACACTTCAGGACTCATAAAACCAATTTCGTCACTGAAGTATTGTTACGAGTTTGCTTGTTAACATAATCAAAAGCATAGGTGTGGTATCTCAGTGGTTAGGGCATTGGGCTATCAATCTGTAGGTTGGGGGTTCAAATCCCAGGTCCACTGAAGTTACCAATGTGGGTCCTTGAGCAAGACCCTTAACCCTCATTGCTCCAGGGATGTTGCTCACCTTGTAAGTCGCTTTGGATAAAAGCGTCTGCTAAATGACCAAATGCAAATGTAAAATGTAAATGTAATATTTACTTTAAGAGAGTCAAAATCTCCTTTAACTTTAATCTTCTTTAAAGATTCATTATTGTTGAATAAATTCATCTAATGCCTTTGGTGTAATTGAATGTTCTGTTACACAGGTGGCTCAGAAAGTACTGAAAAATGCCAAGGTGGCCTGTGCTAGACTGGGTCAGTACAGAATGCCCTTTGCTTGGGCTGCCAGGTAGGGGCTGCAGTTTAAAATGCATGGGTTCTAAACTAACTGTTGCATCTAAAACATTGTGTTCAGGGGATATAATGTTTTAATGGGAAGTCTCTGGTGCAGGCCTGTGTTTAAAGACGCCTCGGGAAACCTGGACAAAAATGCCCGCTTCTCCCCCCTCTACAGACAAGACAACAGCAAGCTCTCAGACGAGGACCTCTTTAAATTGCTGGCAGATTTCCGAAAGTTAGTCATTGAAATTGTTTCTTTCATGATAAAATGATATCACAATGAAATCAGAGAATGTTTAGTGAATCATATTAAGATTATAATGAAAGTCTGTTTGTTTGGCATAGACCTGAAAAGATGGCCAAACTTCCTGTCCTTCTGGGTGGTCTGGATGTGGCTATTGATAACATCGCTCCTGATGTTGCAAGTGAGGTTTATTTATATAACAAATGAAATTTATGGTTAATTTGACCATAAATCTTTACGTGATGCACTTGTGATTTTAGGACTTGTGTATATTTACTGGCGGCACGGTGGCTTAGTGGTTAGCATGTTCGCCTCTCAGCGCTAGGGGTTCCCGGTTCGAATCCCCATCTGGGTGGAGTTTCCATGTTCTCCCCGTGCCCGCGTGGGTTTCCTCCGGGTTCTCTGGTTTCCTCCCACAGTCCAAAAACATGGATCAAGTCAATTGAATTCTCCAAATTGCCCCATGTACAGTGTGTTTGTGTGAGTGAGTGTGTGCCCAGCGATGGATTGCCGCCCTGTCCTGGGTCTATCTGCCCAGCGGCCGAAACGTTCTCCCCTGGATGGGCATGGGGAACCCCACCGCGACCCTTATAGAGGATAAAGCGGGAGATAATGAATGAATGAATGAATGTATATTTACTAATATTTATGTGTGTATGTGTATATATAAGTCTATATATATATATATATATATATATATATATATATATATATATATATATATATATATAATGTACGTATTACGTATATATATTGTACGTACTGTGTGTGTGTGTGTGTGTATTTGTATATATATATATATATGTATATGTATATATATATGTATATATATATATATATATATATATATATATATATATATATATATTTACACACAGCACGTACCATATTGATGGACTTTGTAGTTTTACAATTATATTACAGACTGTAATCTATCTGTGTTCTTTGTTTTTGTTAGTCCCCTGTTGGTTCTCTGTTCTCTATTGGTCAGGACATCACAGAACAGTATTGCTCTGTGGTGCTACTATTGGGGTCCTGGCCATTAAAACAGAGTAAGGGGATGTACACAGTATGTACTGCAGAACACAAACAGATGAACTACAGTCTGGAATTGTAGAACTACAAAGTCTATCTTTACAGGACGTGGAACTGAGAACATTTTTTTGTCACTGCAATACTAAGAATTATTCACCATACAAGCAATCTGTTCGTGACCTAACCATTAGTTAGGGGAAAGGAGAAAGATGTAAAAAAACAAAAATGTTAAGCAGCAGTTGTTCAGACAGAAATGTTAATAAATCATTTGTAGTTTTCTCTTCTGTGATTGGTCTGTTTAACTGTCGACCTCTTGCTCAGATTGTGTAACTCCATCCTACGTTCCCGTACGTCCTTATGAGAACGATGACCGCGGACCTTTACTAGAGGTGGAGGAGTTTGTACCCTGCATTGCCAAGTGCTCCCAGCCCTTCACCACCTACAACAACCACCTCTATGTCTATCCCAAACACCTGAAATACGACAGCCAGAAGGCCTTTGCCAAGGTACATGATCATCTCCATGTTTTATTATTATTTTTGATAAGTTGTGCCTCAACGTACTGAATATGCAAATTTTATCAGAGCTGTTTCATGTTTTTTGAGTGCTACGTAAATAAATAAATCTGCATTTTTACTTTTTTTACATCAGGCGAGAAACATTGCAGTGTGTGTTGAGTTCAGGGATTCTGATGAGGAGGATGCGCAGCCTCTTAAGGTATTATTACTTATACTTATTGTTTTTTATTAAGGCTACGTCATTTTTGGATGAACTGCGAATGTAGGATTATTATAGTCAGCAAGATATCAGGCTCATTTCCACAATTTTTATCTGATTTTAGACATAAAAGTCCAGAGATAATTAATTGTAAAGGGACTGTACACTAATCGGCCATTTTATGTGCAACAGGGAGTTCCGGTCCTTAAATTTGATTGGCTAAGCCTTTTGTCTAGCTGTGTTCTCTCTGACCGCTTCACATTTGTATCAATGCATGATATACAATTCATTTTTCCCCCAATGTTTTTTATAAACTGTATTCTGTAATTTGGCCACTTTTGATTGTTAGAGAAACTGAAACTCTACTGTCAATCAGCGTTCACTTTAAAAACCCGACTCGATTACTTTGGTTCATTAATGTTTATGCTTTTAATAAACACATTAATGAACCAAACCTTGATTTTTATTATAGTGTGCTTTGTAACCATTTTATAAAAGCAATATGTAACTAGAGGTTGTATAATTATGAATATATCACAGGAAAAAAGTGTAACTGTACTCATCTATGCATCGTACCTGATAACACCTCATTCCTGTGATTTATTTACAATAATGCACAACCTCCTGTGCTTTATTGCTTTATTCGTACACCCCAACTATACATCTCCACCTTAATTGTATTTGATTATTTCTGTCTTTATCTTTTAGAACATGTGCTATATG
Source organism: Corydoras sp. C115 (assembly GCA_019802505.1). NCBI lineage: Eukaryota > Metazoa > Chordata > Actinopteri > Siluriformes > Callichthyidae > Corydoras > Corydoras sp. C115. The sequence continues at coordinate 803,027 of JAFMOC010000136.1, forward strand.
TGTGAATACGTATATGTATGTCTATCTGCAGTGTATCTATGGTCACCCTGGAGGACCTCTTTTCAGCACCCATGCTTATGCACCGGTATTACATCACCAGCAGAACCCAGAATTCTATGATGAGGTAATTAAAAATTCTTGGAATTATTGTAATACTTCTCTAAGCAAAATGATACAATTTCATATTTTTTTCATAGATAAAGATTGAGCTTCCGACTCAGCTACATGAAAAGCATCACTTACTCTTCAACTTTTATCACATCAGCTGTGACAGCAGCACCAAGAAACGAGATGTGGTTGAAACTCCAGGTACCAGAAGTTCTGTGTAAACGTTGACCAAGCGCTTAAGTACTTATGTAACATGTACCTCCACATTTGATCTAATCTAATCCAATCTCATTAGAAAATCATGTGCATTTTTGTATTGGTCCATGTGTCTATTTGTGTGTGTTTCTGCGTATGTGTGTATTTATTTGTTTGGGTGTTTTTGTATGTATTTGCGTGTGTCTTTGTCCTTGTGTCCAAGTTCATGTGTGTGTATATGTTGTTTTTGTTTGTGTGTTTGTCCCTGCATGTGCGTGTTTGCGTACTCATTTTCATGTGTATGTCTGTGTGTGTGTGTGTGTGTGTGTATTTTGCAGTGGGCTCTGCTTGGTTACCTCTGCTTAAAGATGGCAGAATCATCACAAGTGAACAACACATGGCTGTTGCATCTAACTTACCTCCAGGTTACCTGAGCTGCCACGAAGCACTTAACAAGGTAATATATATATATAGATTCATTCATTCATTCATTATCTTCCGCTTTATCCTATATTATGGTCGCGGTGGGGTTCCCCATGCCCATCCAGGGGGGAACGTTTCGGGCGCTGGGCAGATACACCCAGGACATGGCGCCAATCTATCGCATGCACACAAACACACTCTACATGGGGCAATTTGGAGAACTCAATTGACTTGATCCATGTTTTTGGACTTTGGGAGGAAACCGGAGAACCCAGAGGAAACCCACACGGACACGGGGAGAACATGGAAACTCCACCCAGATTGGGATTCGAACCGGGAATCCCTAGCGCTGAGAGGCGAACGTGCTCACCGTGCCACTGTGCCGCTATATATGTGTGTGTGTGTGGGGGGGGGGATATATGAGGTAAAATTGTAGTAATGGGATTTTGTATTGCAGCATTCAGGTGCTGAAGTGAAATGGGTTGATGCAGGTCGTCCTCTCCTTCGAGTCTCCACCCACTTGGTCTCCACTGTCTACACTCAGGTAAAACATTTCTGACCGTGCACACAGTATCAGTCAAACACTTTAACATGCCCCCTTTTTGCTCCGTTATCTATTTGGATAATAATGGAGTGGATCAAGAAGGGGGAGTGTCATGGATTTTGACTGGCACTGTTTATCTGTCAAAGTCCGAGTGTCACTATGTTCATGGTTTAATATCTCTGTCTTTTAGGATCAGCATCTTCAAAATTTCTTTCATCACTGTCAGACGATGGAGTCAGGATCAACCCAAGCTACAGACGGAGAACTGGTCAAGTACCTAAAAGTGTGTGAACCGGTGAATATTCTTACATTACAAATAAAGAATATATTGTATTTGCAACTGGATGACGGAGCGTTGAGGATTACAAACAACAACTCTGCCAAAAGGTCAAAGCCAACTGTGAATGATTTCCTGCCCCTTTCCAAGCTTGATGGATCTGTGCTGAAACAGGCCACAGTGATAGAACAAAATAATAAATTATTTTATAAAAGCACTTTACACAACAACCTAATGTCATATGACATGGTTTTTAATTGTGAGATGAGAACAATATCATATGTTTGGCCCAAACTCCAGTACATTACATTTACATTTAGTCATTTAGCAGATGCTTTTATCCAAAGCGACTTACAAATGAGAACATTAGAAGTCTTTGAGAACATTACAAGTCTTTGAGAACATTACAAATGAGAACATTACAAATGAGAACATTTACAAGTCTTTGAGAACATTACAAGTATGCAGAAAACCAACTACACTGTAGAATTATCAAATCTGATTGTTATTTGACACGGTGGCTTAGTGGTTAGCACGTTCTCCTCTCAGCGCTAGGGATACCCGGTTCGAATCCCCATCTGAGTGGAGTTTCCTTATTCTCCCCGGGTCCGCATGGGTTTCCTTCGGGTTCTCCGGTTTCCTCCCACAGTCCAAAAACATGGATCAAGTCAAAAATTGCCCCATATAGAGTGTGTATGTGTGAGTGAGTGTGTGCCTATCGATAGATTGGCGCACTGTTCTGGGTGTATCTGCCTAGCGCCCGAAACATTCTCCCCTGGATGGGCATGGGGAACCCCCCCGTGACCCTACTAGAGGATAGAGTGGAAGATAATGAATGGATTGTTATTTGATGTTTTTTTTTTTTACACCAACAATTATACACCGGTCAGTATTCTAATTTTTTTGGCTGTTCCCTTTAGGAAAAGATCTGTATATTATTCGTCTAACACTGAATGGCCATCCTGACACAGTGATTATACTTTACCCAGACTTAAGATCAGCACTGCAAGTGTACTGATATGTCCCCCATCACCAATTAGCTTTGTTTTTGCATGTGGGAGGAAATTCAAGACTTTAGAGAAAACTCATAAAAACACAAGAAGAACGTTTTTTTTATGTAGCACTTTTAAAAATATTACATCTTAAAACAGAATTGCAGTCTTAAAGTACAGTCTTATAGTACAGTCTTATAACAGATTTGCAGTTTCTGAAGCCTGAACCCTTAAAGAAGTCAAAGCAACAATGAAAAATAAAAAGCTCATGATATTTGATTTAAAAGTAGACACACCTTGTGAGGAGATTTATCCTACTTAAAGTTGGGCAGCATAAACATTCACACAGAGCTGTGAAACTGATGAAAATCCATATTTTTATGGTCAAAACCTCAATTTAAATAAAAATCTATGTATTTTTTATTGTCACAGGATCCTTAAAAGAAGTGTAAGTGTAATTTCAGTGTAATTTTAATTCAAATCAGTTGTTTAGCAGCTATAGATAACTGCTTACATCAAGGAATCGGAATATAAATAGTTCCAGATTAATTATAGTAATGTTACCATACCGTACTGTAATCAGTGACAACCGCTAAACAATTTAACTATGATTTTTAGAGTCTCCATGCCATGGAAGGTCATGTGATGATCAACTTCTTGCCCACCATCTTAAACCTACTGGTCCGTGTTCTTACTGAGGCGAGTCATGAGGATGTAGCAGTTAACACCACCAGGTAGAATTGATGTCAGTGTACATTTACTGTGTGTGTGTGTGTGTGTGTGTGTGTGTGTGTGTGTGTGTGTGTGTGTGTATTGCTTCACTTATTGTCCATGTTCTCAGTTCCACTTCCTGTAAAGATGGACTTTGTAGTTCTACAATTCCAGACTGTAGTCCATCTGTTTGTGTTCTACAGTACATACTGTGTACGTCCCCTTTACTCTGTTCTAATGATCAGAACCCCAATAGTAGCACCACAGAGCAGAGGTTATTTGGTTGGTGTATTATTCCTATCCCAGCAGTGTCACTGAGGTGGAGAAATGAAACTCCACTAAAACCCCCTCACCACATCAGTGTCACTGCAGAACTGACAATAAACAATCCACCACCCAAATGATACCTGTTCTGTGATGCTCCTGACCAACAGAGAACCAACAGGGGACTAACAACAAAGAATACAGATGGACTACAGTCTGTAATTATAAAACTACAAAGTCCTAATATGTGGTAAATGGAGAAGGAGGTGTGTCTAAACCTTTGATCAGTAATGTTTGTATAACAACTCTCTGTGGTGTGTTATTTAGGGTGATGGTCCATGTTGTTGCACAGTGTCATGAGGAAGGCCTGGAACACTACCTCAGATCTTATGTGAAGGTGAACTGATCATTCATGTTTACAGGTTTTTATTTTGCTTTACTCTCAGTTATTTGACATGCAGAAGCCTCTTAAAAAAACATCGAAGTTAAAGGAAATTAATAAGCAACAGGATTGCTACACCAAGACATGTTTAAATTATAATATAAAAGTTTTTATTTAGGGCGGCACGTGGCTTAGTGGTTAGCACGTTCGCCTCTCAGCGCTAGGGATTCCCAGTTTGAATCCCTATCTGGGTGGATTTTCCATGTTCTCCCCGTGTCTGCGTGGGTTTCCTCCGGGTTCTCCGGTTTCCTCCCACAGTCCAAAAACATGGATCAAGTCAATTGAATTCTCAAAATTGCCCCATATAGAGGGCGTCTGTGTGAGAGAGTGTGTGCCCAGCGATGGATTGGCGCCCTGTCCTGGGTCTATCTGCCCAGCGCCCGAGACGTTCTCCCCTAAATGGGCATGGGGAACCCCACCGCGACCCTAATAGAGGATAAAGCGGGAGATAATGAATGAATGAGTTTTTATTTACTAAATAGATGTTTAAAAAATGTATGGTTAAAAAAACATTAATAAAATTGATTTAAAAATTGCGGATGGCACGGTGGCTTAGTGGTTAGCACGTTCACCTCTCAGCGCTAGGGATTCCTGGTTTGAATGCCAATCTGGGTGGAATTTCCATGTTCTCCTCGTGTCCGCGTGGGTTTCCTCTGGGTTCTGCGGTTTCCTCCCACAGTCCAAAAACATGGATCAAGGTCAATTGAGTTCTTCAAATTGCCCCATATAGAGTGTGTCTGTGTGAGTGAGTGTGTGCCCAGCGATAGATTGGCACCCTGTCCTGGGTGTATCTGCCCAGCGCCCAAAACGTTCTCCCCTGGATTGGCACGGGACCCCCCCCCCCATGACCCTAGTAGATGAAAAAGCGGAAGATGATGGATGGATGGATAAAAAATTGCATTGTTTTGTCTAACTGTCACATCAGCGCCCTTTATCGGCCCGGTGGTATTTAACAGTAATCCACTATGGCGCCCCCTAATGGGTCCTGGTGGTATTATTTAATTTGTGTTATCTGTTCCAGCTATGAGTGTTTATTGATTAATTAAATCCTGTTAACTGGTAAATCCGTTCTATCTGGTTCAACTGTGTTTCCCGTCATGTGACTACCCTCTATATTTTTAAAAAATCTATCCTCACACACATGTGTCTGATTTTACCCAGTGTCGTTCGTAAATATATGTAATCAAATTCAGTTCAATGTCTTTAAAGGCTGTTTTTATCTTTTTTCTGTAGTATGTGTTCAAGACTGAACCTCGCTCACTCCTCAATGGTAAGACTGTACATGAAGAGCTGGCCAGAGCAATGACCGCCATCTTAAAGCCTTCAACTGATTTCCTCACCAGCAATAAACTTCTAAAGGTCATTATACTTAATCTATAGACAGGCCATTGTAGATGCATTTGGTCCATCGGGAGCCAGTTCTAATGTCTCAGATATAAAGATCTCTAACAGAAAAGTGTGCATTGTTTTGTTTATTGTGATGATGATGTGTTCCAGTACTCCTGGTATTTCTTTGAGGTTCTGGTGAAATCCATGGCTCAGCATTTAATAGAAACAGGGAAAGTCAAAGTAAGTAAAACAAGATCTGGCTTTATTTTTCTATATGCTGTTGCATTTATGGAGAAAATTATTGGTACACTTAAAAAAAAGCTTACCACCCCCCTCGCACACACACACAAACCCATCTCCAGCTACTTTTTATAAGATTTTGATGTGTGTCTATAAAAACATTTGCTTATTCATCCATATAGCATTTGTGAGAAAACACTGATGCTGGACGAGTACAGTCTCGGTTCCAGTTCATCTCAAAATCATTTGATTTGTTTCCACACCGAACAGAATCATACCTTTATCGATCTGGCTTTATGCAGTCATCCTAAAACCCTTCAAGTGGGTATAGCAAACAAAGTTGGAAGCGTGTAGTTGTCCAAAATGTATGGCAAATGTGTGTATTGATTAAAGAATGCTGTATATTCATGTAAAGTGCATTTGTTAAACTGCATTTGTTTAAAACTAAGAACCAGACTAATGGTGTTTTATGTTTTAAATACAATTAACATTATCTATCTAGTGGCACGGTGGCTTAGTGGTTAGCATGTTCGCCTCTCAGCACTAGAGATTCCAGGTTCGATTCCCATGTGGGTGGAGTTTCCATGTTCTCCCCGTGTCCGCATGGGTTTCCTCCGGGTTCTCCGGTTTCCACCCACAGTCCAAAAACTTAGATCAAGGCAATTGAATTGTCCAAATTGCCCCATATAGAGTGTGTCTGTGTAAGTGAGTGTGTGCCCAGTGATAGATTGGTGTATCTGCCCAGCGCCCTGAGACGCTCACCCTCGAGCGAGGATTGGCGCCCTGTCCATGGGTGTATCTGGGAAACGTTCCCCCCCCCCCCCCCCGACCCTAATAGAGGATAAAGCGGAAGATGATGGATGGATGGATTGTCTATCTATAATAATAATGATATATATTTCAAAATGTAATATATGTACATGTCTGAGGTAGCCGTATATTTATTGTTCCTGCTCTTAAAAAGTGAAATTGCCCATTAGCATTAAACTTTTCCACATATGTTATAGACTCCAAATGGATCTAATTCATAGTTTGTCTAACGATGTAGTTTTCTTTCTCCAGCTGTCCAGGAATCAGCGCTTCACAGCTTCTTTTCATCATGCTGTTGAGACGTTGGTGAACATGCTAATGCCACACATCACTCAGAAGTACAAAGACAATCTGGATGCTGCTCGTAATGCTAACCACAGCTTAGCTGTCTTCGTCAAGGTACGAGCCACGGAGCATCACCTGTCCTGGACTGTGGATTTTTATAATACAGTAATTAATGTGTTAATATTACCTTTCTTTTTCCCACAGCGCTGCTTCACCTTCATGGATCGGGGATTTGTTTTCAAGCAGATCAACAACTACATCAGCTGCTTCATGCCTGGAGATCCCAGGGTACCACATACCTCTTTTAAAGTACTAGTCAAAAGTTTAAATCCAGCATTTGTGGGATGTACTAAACACACATCCAAATCATGGAGGCTTCAGGTCTTGTAGGGGACAATATCAGGAAGCTGGTTATGATATCTGGTTGATGTAGGTGCACATTGACAAGAAAAGTAATTAACAAGAAGAGAAAGTAATTACTCTCAAGACGATGTTGGGCTAGAAATTTATGGGTTATGGGTTCAAATCCCAAAACCATTGATTGGTTCCAGTGTGGGTCCTTAAGCAAGACCCTTAACCCTCATTGATCCAGGAATTCTGTATGCCACCCTGTGTTCTGACTTGTAAGTCGCTTTGTATAAAAACGTCTGCTAAATGACCAAATGTAAATGATCTTAACAAAAACTAGATTTAAAATAAGCCACAGCGTCCCCATCTGGACGATTGTGCAGTAACCACAACCAAAATTAGTTTATAAACAATCTTATAAACCTAGTGCACTGAGATGTAAATGTAAAGTCTTGTTTATTGTCTTTTTGTTTAGTTGTGACTTTTCTCTCTGTGTGTTGCAGACGCTGTATGAGTTTAAGTTTGCGTTCCTCAGAGTGGTGTGTAACCATGAGCACTATGTCCCTTTAAACCTGCCCATGCCTTTTGGAAAGGGCAGGATAATGCGATTTCAAGGTACAGAGTCATGCAGTAAACAACAAATCACAGCGTCCTCTCTGACACTTATTCGGTTATTTGGTTAGAATTGGATTCGACATAAATGTCGGTTTCTCTTGGACAGCTGGCACCTCAATTGAAAAAAGGTGGTCATGACACTTGCTGGTATTTATCAGTTTCACATTTTCTGTTTGTGTTAGAATTTCTTTCATGCACTAAGGAGGCATTTGCCAAGTGTATAGGTGAGCTGTGTTGTGCTCTGTGCTGTGTTGGACTGTTCTCGTGGTTGTATAGTGACCCTTTGTTCATCCCGAACTGTACATATAACAGACTGATGACAAAAGTTATAAAGCATTATTAATGCCAGATTCATAAAATCTGTGGGTGTGGAAGCTCAGTGGTTAAGGTGTTGGGCTAACAATCCAAGGGGTTCAAATCCATCCATCCATCCATCCATTATCTTCCGCTTTATCCTCTATTAGGGTCGCGGGGGGGGGTTCCCCATGCCCCCAGGGGAGAACGTTTCACTGGACAGATACACCCAGGACAGGGCGCCAATCTCTCGCTCGACACACACTCACTCACACAACACACACTCTATATGGGGCAATTTGGAGAACTCGATTGACTTGATCCATGTTTTTGGACAGTGGGAGGAAACCCACGCAGACACGGGGAGAACATGGAAACTTCTCCCAGATTGGGATTCGAACCGGGAATCCCTAGTGCTGAGAGGAGAACATGCTAACCACTAAGCTACTGTGCCACCCCGGTTCAAATCCCAGGTCCTCTAAAGTGACCAATATGGGTCATTAAGCAACCCTGTGTTCTGACCCCAATACTTGTAGGTCACTTTGGATAAAGGCATCGACTAAATGACCAAATGTAAATGTACAACAATGGTGTGATCGTGGCTAGTGGTTAGCACGTACTGGGGATCCAGGTTCGAATCCTGATCTGGGTTTCCATGTTCTCATGTTCACATGGGTTTATGCTGACAGTCTAAGCACATGGATTCAAGGTAAATTAGCTGCTCTAAATTGCCCCATCAATATTGTCCCTATATAGTGTGTGGGTCTTCGTGAGTGAGTGTGTGCTCAGTGATAGATTGATGCCCTGTCCTGGGTGTATCTACCCAGTTCCCGAAACCTTCTCCCCTAGATGGGCATTGGAACCCCGCCCAACCCTAGTATAGGATTTAGTGGAAGAAAATGGGTGGATGGATGAATTCATAAAAATTGTTACTGCTGAAATTTAAAATCATGCTATGATTTATAATTGTAAATCATCCAGTTTAAAAACCTTCTTCCAGATCTACAACTCGATTACTCTCTGACCGATGACTTCTGCAAAAATCACTTCCTGGTTGGACTTCTGTTGCGGGAGGTGAGCGGAGCGCTGCAGGAATTTCGGGATATCCAGCAGATTGCTATCCAAGTTCTCAAAAGCCTGATGATCAAACATACATATGACAATCGCTACAGTGCAAAGGTTGGATAATTCAGATAATTCAGTCACATTTCCATCTTTAGTAGACGGTCTGTAATATTTATAATATTTGTTAAATTCACAAACATGACTGTTTCAGAGTCAGCAGGCCAGACTCGCTACACTGTACCTCCCTCTTTTTGGACTGCTGCTGGAGAACGTTCACAGACTCAATGTTGGAGAGAGCTCTACTTGTCAGGTGAGACGTCTTTTGGGATCTGATGAACTCTTTATTTAGCTGGTAATAAGCCAGTGGTTCCAATCCATCGATGGTACTTTAAGGGCATAGAGGGATGTTAACAAAGATGATTTATTTTGGTTGTTTGGATGGAAATAAACAAAAATACATTTTTAAATAAAAAAAAATCTAAATTGATTATCCTGTTCTGAATCTTTTAGTGATGTGTAATGCAGTGGTGTGTGTATATATATATATATATATATATGTGTGTGTGTGTGTGTGTGTGTGGCGGCACGGTGGCTTAGTGGTTAGCATGTTCTCCTCTCAGCGCTAGGGATTCCCGGTTCGAATCCCCATCTGGGTGGAGTTTCCATGTTCTCCCCGTGTCCGCGTGGGTTTCCTCCGGGTTCTCCGGTTTCCTTCCACCGTCCAAAAACATGGATCAAGCTAATTGAGTTCTCCAAATTGCCCCATATAGAGTGTGTTTGAGTGTGTGAGTGTGTACCCAGCGATGGATTGGCGCCCTGTCCTGGGTGTATCTGCCCAGCGCCCGAGACGTTCTCCCCTGGATGGGCATGGGGAACCCCACCGCGACCCTAATAGAGGATAAAGCGGGACATAATGAATGAATGAATATATATGTGTGTGTGTGTATATGTATATATGTGTGTGTGTGTGTGTGTGTGTGTGTATATATATAATATACACACACACTCAGCGTCATGTCTTTATCGACCTGCTTTATGCTTTTCTGGTTTGCTTACAGAACACGAAGGAAGATCCTCTCCTCACCATCCCCACTTCAGCCTCTTTCAAACTTGCTGGTAACATGGACAGCAGTCTTCGTAAGGATGTGTTCGGAGTCATTTCTGGCACTGGTTAGTTGCATTTGTTTATTTTCTGCTTCTTATCTGCTTTGTATTCTTGTCTGTGGTCAATAGGAGATAAGGATTTATTGGTTGTTGTGTTTAAATGAGGCACTTTTTTGTATTCACAGAGCTGTAAAGCCATTACAGCTAATAGCTTACACAACTGAATGCGTAATAATCAAATCAAGTTAATTTGTCACATGCGTAGTTATACACGGTACAGCCAGCAGTGAAATTCTTTTCCGTGGAGATGTCGGAAAAGAATTTCACTGCTGGCTGTACCGTGTATAACTACGCATGTGACAAATTAACTTGATTTGATTATTACGCATTCAGTTGTGTTTATTGTCCATTATACAAAAGTTCAATCTGATAAAAAAAATGTCACCATGACAATAACACATGACAACTGCATATAAACCACAACTGTATTATGTTGCTGAGGTATTGCTAAGGAATTGTATTACCAGCTCTTAACAGTTTTCTTATTTATACCTAAAACCTACAGTTTATGTCATTAAAAAGGTCTTTTGAGTCCTGTGATGCATTAACTTGTGTAATTATACTAGGTTTTTTTTTAACCTAAAAACAGACTCTGTTAATGATGTTTATTCAGCTCCTGCTGCTTCTGTTGTAACTGTATAGCTTCACCTCATACCTCCACCCCCAACATCAATGCAGTGCGCCATGCTGACTCGCGGGGCTCTCTGCTCAGCACTGACTCAGGAAACAGCTTTTCTGAGAGGATCATTGACAAGAGCTACTCGTTTGATAAGGTACAACACTCGAACTCCTCTCCTCACTGAAATAAGTAATTAATACTTCACTTTTTATTCTACCAGCACAAAACACATTTGATTTCTTTGAATTGTATTGTAATTATAAACAATAATGTGTTTTACAGTCACATAAAGCAGCTTTTCCAAAATCAATACAGATTTGAAAATATGAAATTCATTCATTCATTATATTCAGCCTTGTCCTATATTAGGGTCGCGGGGGGGTTCCCCATGCCCATCCAGGGGAGAACGTTTCGGGCGCTGGGCAGACACACCCAGGACAGGGTGCCAATCTATCGCTGAGCACACACTCACACAGACACACACACATACACACACTATATGGGGCAATTTGGAGAACTCAATTGACTTGATCCATGTTTTTGGACTGTGGGAGGAAACCGGAGAACCCAGAGGAAACCCACGCGGACACCGGGAGAACATGGAAACTCCACCCAGATGGGGATTCGAACCAGGAATCCCTAGTGCTGAGAGGCGAACGTGCTAACCACTAACATTGGCATGTTCATTCATTCATTATCTTCCGCTTTATCCTCCATTAGGGTCGCGCTGGGCAGATAGACCCAGGACAGGGCGCCAATCCATCGCTGGGCACACACTCACTCACACAGACACACTCTATATGGGGCAATTTGGAGAACTCAATTGACTTGATCCATGTTTTTTGATCCATGTTTTATTTATATATATATATATATATATATATATATATATATATATATATATATATATATATATATATATATATATATATATATATATATATATACACACAGATATTTTAAATGCACTGCATAATATATATATATATATATATATATATATATATATATATATACATATATATATATATATGTATATGTGTGTATATATATGTATGTGTATGTATGTATATTGATATAAATATTAATAAAATATTTAATAAAATAATTAATAAAATATAAAATATAAATATATATAAATAATTCTGTGTTTAATTTGACACGTTAGTGTCCATTATTTTTGAAAGGGATTTTACATTCGTGATCAGTGGGTGTCTACATATTTTTGACCATCTGCGCATTTTTCACACTGTTCTTATGGTTATTTGTAATTGTTTCAGGTGTTTTCACATCTTCAGGGTCTTTTCTTCTCTTTTTGTAAATTATTGGCTGGTGATGTTTGGAAAACTGACTTTAAAATCTTAATTTCACATGAAAATAAACTCTGAATCAGTGTCACTGATGCACCGTTATCTTTCTGTGCATTTTAGAGCCAGTGCGTTTCTGCTCCTGCCAGCTCAATCGTCCGTTGTGACAAATTAGACCGAGAAGAAATTAGAAATCTGCTGATGTGTTTTCTGCACATACTGAAGAGCATGTCTGAGGGTAAGGACACAGTGACGTCACATCATCTCTGATGAATTCTGTGTTTCTGTCTGATCAGGGCCTTTTTTCTGTTAAGTGTTGCTTAATGAAAATGTGTAGACTGAGTAAAATACACCTACCAGCTGATTGTTCCTCCACTGATTATAAAGACTAGATTATCTTCCTTAATAATCTATTTAAGCAAAAACAAGATTTGTTATATTTTTAAAGAGGTTTTCTGATTTAAGATTAATTTGTAGTGCAGACGGACTTGGTAGTTCTACAAATACATTCTGTAGTCCGTCTGTTTCACTACATACTGTGTACGTCCCCTTTACTCTGTTCTAATGGTCAGAACCCCAATAGTAGCACCACAGAGCAGGGGTTATTGGGTTGGTGCATTATTCCTATCCCAGCAGTGTCACTGAGGTGGAGAAATGAAACTACAGCAGCACTGCTGCACTAAAACCCCCTCACCACATCAGTGTCACTGCAGAACTGACAATAAACAATCCACCACCCAAATGATACCTGTTCTGTGATGCTCCTGACCAACAGAGAACAGAGAACCAACAGGGGACTAAGAATAACAAAGAACACTGATGGACAACAGATCATCTATATGATAAGTGAAGCAATAAGGGCGCGTGTCCTTAACTTAATCATTAAATTTAACTCATTGCATCAATGTGAAGCTGAAATGACCATGTTTTTTAGTAGGAGCTCATTCTGTATATAACATTTACATTTAGTCATTTAGCAGATGCTTTTATCCAAAGCGACTTACATATGAGAACATTACAAGTCAGGGAGCGATAGCTCATAGGGAGCGATAGCTCAGTGGTCAGGGCATTGGGTTATCAATCTGAAGGTTGGCGGTTCAAATCCCAGGTCCACTGTAGTTACCAGTGTGGGTCCTTGAGCAAGGCCCTTAACCCTCATTGCTCCAGGGACGTTGTGATTAACCCTGTGCTCACCTTGTAAGTCGCTTTGGATAAAAGTGTCCAATAAATGACCAAATGTAATGTAACAAATGTATGTGACAAATAAGTCAGAAGTTATGAAGAAAACCAACTACACTGTAAAATCATCAAACCTGATTGTTATTTTAAGCTACCCCCCCCGACTTTTTTTTTTTACACCAGGTATTTGTTAAAAAGACGCGTTTTCAGTAGTTTCTTAAAGCTGCTTAGTGATTCGGCCTTACGGACAGAGTTGGGAAGATTTTACAGTGGTGAAAACCACGGAGTGAGAATTAGCTCATCGATGAGGTGGAATCGCCAGGCGGCAATCATGACTGGAGCGAAGTGAACGAATGGGCTAATATAACATTAGCCCATTCTGTATGTAACCCTTACTAGGACACACACAGCTTCATAAATCAGTGAATTAATGACTGTATCACTTCTTTTCTCAGACGCCTTACTAACCTACTGGAACAAAGCATCTCCCTCTGAGCTGATGGACTTCTTTACCTTAATAGAGTAAGAATGAACAGTGCCTTGTAAACACAACAGAATTGATGAGCAGATCATTGAATTATAATTCACATGTGTATCTTTCCCCCAACAGGGTGTGTCTTCATCAGTTTCGGTACATGGGGAAGAGATTTATTGTCAGGTCAGTAAGCTTTCTGGTAAATATCCCACACATATGTATTCAATACGAATCCCCATTGCTCCTCCAAATACACAAACCGGTGTACTTTACAGAGAAACAACCCTTGATTTACTACCTTACCCAGAATGACTCTGTCCCTCTTTATGTGTGTTCTTGGCTGAAACAATGATGAGAGCACAGTTAGTCAGTGCTGCTGTAGCATCTGGTGCCTCACTGCATGGGGTAAGCGCTGTGTGCTGCTGACTGGCCAAACACTTACGGCATGCTGACTCACTCCATCTTCTTAACGCTGTCTCATTCACATCAGTGCAAATGCGGCTGACTGTGTGTATCTGTGGGGTGATGGTGGAGGTATGGGTGTGTCATTGTGGCGGTACTTGTTCATATCGCTTTCGACCACAATTTAAATAAACTATGTTGAAATAACTCTAAATAAGCCAGATTGTGTCCAGTTGGTTATCTGATTTATATGTTGGTGGCCATCAGGGCATTTAAAACCTTCTCTGAAGGTCTAAAAATATCCGAGTTACAGATACTTATTAAATAATTCCAAATAGTATGTCGGCTTCCTTTCGTAGTGTTTTACCTTAATTTATTTATATTTATTTTTAGTTTTTTTATTTAACCAATCACATTTCAGCATCATTTGTTGCCAGGTTCAAATAATCTGCCTGAGGCCTTTACTATACTATATACAATGAAATGAGTCGATCAACCTGTTGCTTTAACCAATCAGATTTTAAGTTGTCAACACCAATGACCTCTAGCAGGCATATGTTATGTCAACGTATTCACAACCTCTGATTGGGTATTCAGAGAGTTTCCGCTTCGTTCGGACATTTTCAGCTAATTAAAACTTTGATGATAATAGAAAAGAACTTCTATTGGCCCGCCACTGGAGTTATATCTGATGCGCAGTCAGACATTCATTCATTCATTATCTCCCGCTTTATCCTCTAGTAGGGTCTCGGTGGGGTTCCCCATGCCCATCCAGGGGAGAACATTTTGGGCGCTGGGCAGATAGACCCAGGACAGGGCGCCAGTCCATCGCGGGGCACACACTCACTCACACACACACACTATATATGGGACAATTTGGAGAATTCAATTGACTTGATCCATGTTTTTGGACTGTGGGAGGAAACCGGAGAACCCGGAGGAAACCCACGCAGACACGGGGAGAACATGGAAACTCGAACCGGGAATCCCTAGCGCTGAGAGGCGAACGTGCTAACCACTAAGCCACCATGCCGCCGCAGTCAGACATACTAGTCATTTTATCAGTCTGAGTATGTAGTAGGCAATATGACCGCATGGACACAGCCTTTCATATTCAAAGGTTTAATAGGTTATTGCTGGCTGGCAAAGTGAATAAATGGGTAATGAACTCTCCTCAAAGCCAGACGAACAAGTTCCTTTCTGTGTGGTTTGCATGTTCTCTCCATATCTGTGTGACTTTCCACTGAGAGCTCTGGTTTCCTCTTACGGTTCTAAAAGATGCAAGAAGTTAAAATGAAGATGCAATGGATTCCCTTCATGTAAATGTGTGAAGGCATTAGTCAATGTGAGGATCATTATAAAATGTTTAGAGAACAAATGAATGAATGGAACTTTTATTGGTTTCAAGCTGGGAATCCCAAATCAACCAAACGAAATCCCTTTTGACATTTTGCATTTGTAAACAAATGAAACGTTCTCGCTCTGTGTCACAAAGCATTCATGCAAATTGCTGGAGGTTTGATAATTGATTGTTTTAAAGTGAGTTTGTCCTCATACTTTTATTCTAACGTTATAAACACTTATAATGATCCGAACTTCAGAGTCTTTAACCATCATGTCATATTTTGTTGCACAAACATTGTTTATATTATGTGTTAAAAAGATTAAGGGTCTCATCTTACACCCTGCACAAATCCCATCATGGTGCTCATTGCTATCTTACACTCTGCCAAACACTCTATTCTCACATCGTCCTCCTGCACCATTTTTAAAGCAACGCAATTTGCTATTTTGCCGACGGAAATCCCAGGTGCACCGCTGACTGAAAACAGTTCAGACGTTTCAGACGTCTGTTCAGACGTTCATCACTATCTCGGTGGAGAATCATCAACACGGGCGCATGAACGCTGAATAAAACTGAACACTATTAAATCTGACTGCAATTGTACAGAGAATGATCCAGTCTACACTATACTGTGGGTTCTCCATTCACACTCAAATGGAGAACCTCATAGAGCAGAGCATTGAATCCGGGTGGCTGCACCGCTGAAATAGCAATCCGCCAAAGTCAGAGTGCCACCTGGTTCTTAAAGGGAACGGCAAGTGACGCGCTGATTATTTTATTGCATATTATGGCCAAAACACACCCATAAATAATTGAGTGTTAGTATATGTCGTTTGCAGCTTTCACGCCATGCAAGGTATACTTTTGCAGTTGTTACAATAGCAAAGTGATTTAGCTGCGTGACTAAGAAGCTGCGCGATTGACCGCTTGCTATAGATCGCTTAAATAGGGCCCTAATATTGCCCTGCATTTACATTTGGTCATTTAACAGATGCTTTTATCCAAAGCGACTTACAAGGTGAACACAGGGTTAATCACAGCATCCCTGGAGCAATGAGGGTTAAGGGTTTTGCTCAAGGACCCACATTGGTAACTTCAGTGGACCTGGGATTTAAACCCCCAACCTTCTGATTAATAGCCCAACACTAACCACTGAACCACTGAGCTACCACACCCTTTATAAGTTCAGCTCTGGATCAACAGAGGCTCATGTTCCTCACAATAAAATGTTCTTTTCAAATCAACACAGCCCACATCCTTCAGTAAACCTAACTTTTATTTATTTTTCTGCAGGTGCCAGGAAGCAACAGGGTTTCATACTCCAGACAGGAAGTCACTGACTCTTCCTGTGTCTCATAACAGAAACAGTATTCTACACACCCGCTTACATCAGCTCAGTAATCTAGAGACAGCCCACACCTTTCACCACAGTGAGCCCCTCCCCTCTCTCTCACTTTCTTTTCTACTATTTGATTTTTAAAGATTTATAAACTGTAGTATTCCGCTTTCCCCCCCTCTGTTCTTCAGTGTATGGACATGGGGATTCTGATGCATATCTTTTAGAGGCCAACATTTCGACTGAAGTTTGCCTCGCTGTGTTGGACACTCTCAGTGTCTTCATCATGGGCTTCAAGGTACAAACCTGCTGAAAATATCACAAGCGAATTTTTCCAAATAAAAAGTCGTTTTATTTGAATGTTTGCAAACTTGTACTCTAACCTTGTTGGAGGTGGGCGATCTAGAGTTATTAATATTGTGATAAAACGTGTTTCTGTAGACCCAGTTATGTGCTGAGCTGGGTCATAACCCTCTGATGAAGAAAGTGTTCCAGGTTCATCTTTGCTTCCTGCAGATCTCTCAGTCAGAGGCGGCATTGAAACATGTTTTCACCTCACTGCGCACCTTTATATACAAGGTAAAGAGGAAAGTGAAAGCGGTTAAGGTACTACAACTGACCCAAGTCAAGTAGAGGAATCAGATATATACTACCTTGATGCATTTAAAGATTTCTCAGTCACTTTTACTTTGTTCTTTATATATATTTCTGATTTAATTACACCATACAGTTCTGCTCGTACCCTCCGATCCTCTTCAGCCGGTCAGCCCACTGTCCCTCCAGTCCGCCTGTCCACTATGGGGGCAAGAGCATTTAGCCACTCTGTTCCATCTCTCTGGAACACCCTCCCTATCCAAATTCGCAATATTGACAATTTATCAACCTTTAAATCCTGGCTCAAAACCCACCACTTTACAATTGCATATTCCTAATTTTTCATTGCACATTTCTCTGTTCGTTATTTCATGCGATCTCGATAAGTGAATGAATGAATTTAAATCTGTTTGTCTGATTTTATTTTATTTTATCCCCTTTTATATTGTGTCCCTTTTAACTTTTGTAAGGTGTCCTTGAGTGCCCTGAAAGGCGCCATTTATAAATAAAATGCATTATTATTATTATTATTATATTATTATTATTATTATTATTATTATTATTATTCATTCATTCATTATCTCCCGCTTTATCCTATATTAGGGTCGCGGTGGGGTTCCCCATGCCCATCCAGGGGAGAACGTCTCGGGCGCTGGGCAGATGGACCCAGGACAGGGCGCCAATCCATCGCTGGGCACACACTCACTCACACAGACACACTCTATATGGGGCAATTTTGAGAATTCAATTGACTTGATCCATGTTTTTGGACTGTGGGAGGAAACCGGAGAACCCGGAGGAAACCCACGCAGACACGGGGAGAACATGGAAACTCCACCCAGATGGGGATTCGAACCGGGAATCCCTAGCACTGAGAGGCGAACGTGCTAACCACTAAGCCACCGTGCCGCCCTATTATTATTATTATTATTATTATTATTATTATTATTATTGTTCTTTAGCAGTCAGGACCCCCCCCCCCCAGATCACGTATTATTTGAGTGATGAATAATTTTCAGTACTGCATTGACACTGACATAGTGGTGGGGTGTTAGTGTGTTACAGTGCTGTTGGATTTTTTTAAACACTTTAGTGTCATGGCTATACTAAGAATAATCCACCAACCAGAAATGTCCAGCAACCAAAATATATGAGGCAGACTAACACTAACTAATACAACAGATGCTCTGCCATCTCTGAGTTTACATTACAGAGTAGAGCAGGAGGGTTGGGGTATTTAATGAGTGCACAGTGTGTGGATAATGTCTGATCCTGTTGTAGCAGCACAACACACAATCATTCAGTGTAATCATGCGTTTCTGATTTCCAGCATTTTATTAGAACATAAAATGTGTCTGCATGAAAATACTGCCCCCTTTAGATCTAAAGTCTGTAAGTTTCTAATCTAACTGTCAATCTGTCGTCCAGTTTCCAAGTACGTTTTTCGATGGCCGGGCAGACCTGTGTGCCTGGCTTTGCTATGAAATCTTGAAATGCTGTAACTCCAAACTCAGCTCCATCCGCAGCGATGCTGCCCATCTGCTCTACTTTCTCATGAAGAGCAACTTCGATTACACAGGCCGCAAGTCCTTCGTCCGCACTCATCTACAGGCAAGTGATCGTTCTGTTCTCTTTAATAATGACTGCATTTTGTGTGTGTGTGTATGTGTATGTATATATACCGTGTATATATGGTATTAGTGACTGTCTTTCGTTATAAGTGATTATAGCAGTTGTTTGAGGGATTATAATGGCTACCACTGCGCCAATCAAAGTCCAGTGAAATGTGATTCGTAGTAATGTGTTTTTTATTAAATTAGAAATAACGTGTACAAAACTAAAAACACACTCAATTTTACATTTAATTTCTTACATGTGCAGACATCCTTACATTCACTTTTAAAAATGATACCTGCAACTGCATTACCTCTAGTTTAAATTAAGCCTGGTTGTAAATGAATGTTTGTCGCCATCTGTTGGTTATATTTTGCAATTGCATATTTTTCATGCTCATTAATTATGAATACACGTTTCTGAGCTATAAACAGTAAAAGGTTTGCAGTGATTTTAATCCAAGATATAATTGTGGTTAAATGAGTTATTAAATATAAACTCTGTATTTATGAGCAGATGGTTTACAATTCTCATTAAAGCTACAATAAGCAACAAGATGCCAATTTATTGTTTATGGCAGGTTCTTTAAATGTAAATGTAAATTTACAGTTTTTAAACCCAGTATTAAAATTATTAAGTCGAATAGAAATATCATATTAGTTGCTGCATTTATAACTATGATAAAATAAGTTTGATTAAAGTGGATTAGCTTTTTTTTGTTCAGTGTATTCAGGTATTGATTTGGTCAGGTATGAGTGATTTGTCCAACCTTTGAGTTCTGTTATTGGTTCTCACAGGTGGTGATAGCAGTCAGTCAGTTAATTGCAGATGTCATTGGAATCGGAGGAATTAGGTTCCAACAGTCTCTTTCCATCATCAACAACTGTGCAAACAGTGATAAGACAATGAAGGTAAAGAAAGTGGCCTTAGTGTGATATAGAAATGGTTACATTAATTATTACCGGTGCACTGTGCAATCATAATTATTATATTTTCATGTATTTATATTTTTTTAATTATAAAGTGTTTGTCTACCACATGACTTATCAGCTAAAAACCAGCTAAAATTTACTTTACATATATGTTTTTTAGTTCTGACTAAATTTTATGAAAAGTGATTTTTGTTAAATTTCAGAATTTTATTGCTAAAACCCCTTTTTAACATAGAATGTTACAAAAACAAGAATTTTTTTTTTACCAAGAACGTAATACATTATGTAGAAAATAAAAGTTCTTTATTATAAAATTTTTTTGTTTTTAAACTTTATAAAATTTTATTATTATATTATAATTTTTTTTTGTTTTCTTTCACTCTGTCAGCACACTGCATTCCCCTCAGATGTGAAAGACCTGACTAAGCGCATTCGGACGGTGCTGATGGCCACGCAACAGATGAAGGAGCACGAGAAGGATCCTGAGATGTTGGTGGACCTGCAGTACAGTCTGGCGAAGTCTTACACTAGCACACCAGAACTGCGCAAGACCTGGCTGGACAGCATGGCTAAGATCCATGTGAAGAATGGAGATCTGTCAGAGGTCATACATACACAACTACACACACACACACACACACACACACACACACACACACACTGTGGGTGTTTCAGGCTGAAGAAGTAAAATCGTTTTAACCCTAGTTTAAGAGAAGTGGTAATTCAGTGGTTAGGGTGTTGGGCTGTCAATCTGAAGGTTGAGGGGTCTAATCCCAGGTTCACTGACATTACAAATGTGGGTCCTTGAGCAAGACCCTTAACCCTCATTGCTTCAGAGCTGTGTTCTGACCCCATCCAAGTTGGGATGCTTGTTAGTTGTTGTGTATAAAAGCATTTGCTAAATGACCAAATGTAAATGTAGTTTTGTTTTAATGTGAAAAAAAAAAAATTTAAATTTTAAGTTTGGAAGGATTTTTTTATTATGTTTTTTATTTAGAATTGTATAATTTAAATTTTATAAAAACATTTTTTTTGTTATTATTTTATTTACTGCTTTATTTTTTTTTAAGACAGATATCTTGATGTAGCAAAGAAATACCACTCAACTGCAAGACAGTTGCATATACATATTTACTTACACATTCAAACTAAGGACTGTTTATAATCCTCAATTTATTACTATTGGGCGGGGGGTGGCTTAGTGGTTAGAACGTTCGCCTCTCAGCACTAGGGATTCCCGGTTCGAATCCCCATCTGGGTGGAGTTTCCATGTTCTCCCCGTGTCTGCGTGGGTTTCCTCCGGGTTCTCCGGTTTCCTCCCACAGTCCAAAAACATAGATCAAGTCAATTGAGTTCTCCAAATTGCCCCATATAGAGTGTGTTTGTGTGTGTGAGTGTGTGCCCAGCGATAGATTGGCGCCTTGTCCTGGGTGTATCTGCCCAGCGCCCAAAATATTCTCCCCTGGATGGGCATGGGGAACCCCCCCCGCGACCCTAATATAGGATAAAACAGATGATAATGAATGAATGAATTTATTACTATCATTCATTCATTCATTCATTATCTCCCGCTTTATCCTCTATTAGGGTCGCGGTGGGGTTCCCCATGCCCATCCAGGGGAGAACGTCTCAGGCGCTGGGCAGACAGACCCAGGACAGGGCGCCAATCCATCACTGGGCACACACTCACTCACACACACACTCTATATGGGGCAATTTGAAGAATTCAATTGACTTGATCCATGTTTTTGGACTGTGGGAGGAAACCGGAGAACCCGGAGGAAACCCACGCAGACACGGGGAGAACATGGAAACTCCACCCAGATGGGGATTCGAACCGGGAATCCCTAGAGCTGAGAGGCGAACGTGCTAAACCACTAAGCCACCGTGCCTTATTACTATCATGATTTGACAAATTTAAAGGAGATTCCAAATGAAACATACGGAGAACATGCAAATTCCTCACAATAAAACCCCTTATAGACATAAAGGAATTAAAACAGGACTTTCCCACTGCCTAATGCACAACTGTCCAACAATATGCCTTATGTACTTATCTCATCTAATGTGCTTATCATTTACAGAAGGGCATGTATTTAATGATTAATGAGGTCTTACTTGTTTGGTAGTCATGTTGTTTTTTTTCTTTCTGCAGGCAGCAATGTGTTATGTGCATGTAGCTGCACTGGTTGCAGAATATCTGAAGAGGAAAGGTGAGTCTGACGGGCAGCACAGTGCTCAACAAATAGCATAATGCTTATGTATACACACTATTACATAACATCAGAACAGTGTTACCTTTTACCCACTGCTCCTTCTGTTAAAGCTAAAAACGTATCGGTTATAAACATTCACAAAACTGATAAGCCCGAGACTTTTAAATCTTTGGAATGTGATGAGGAAATGTGGCAGTTGAAGGATACCCACACACATGGAGAACATACTAATCCCATTCAGATGACACTTTAAACGTGGTCTGTTCTCATGGAGAAACCGTAAACGTAAATAATAGTCACAAATGATACAAACCAATAATTAATGATGTGGGTATGTTGCTGTTTTCTGTGTTGTGGGTGTGTTGTTGCGTTGTGTGGGTGTGTGTGGTCATGTGAAACAGTCATTTTTAATGATCCTGATAATATGATCATAAAACTGATATAAAACCTATAAAGTACTTTATAATTTTTCTAGACTTATTCATTTAATGATGTACTTTATTGTGTTGTATCTGATCTACAACATTCTAAATCATTAAAGGAAAACATGCTTGCATGATTTTGGCAAAACGTCCAGCGTAAATGTTTTGTAATGTAAAACTAACTTTAAGAACAATGTGCAGGCTGCACTGGGATTAATATACTGTACTATACTGTAAGGACAAAATTATTGGGACACCGTCAAGAACCTTTATGAGCTCTATTTGAGCTTCCGTTTTTTTTTTTAAATAGTCATGCAGAAGGGTCTCAAACTCTTGGATCTCTGAAGTTTGTCCAAAATGCATGGCTGGAGACTAGATTTGAGACACATTTGGCAAAGGAACTGCCTAACTCTAAAGATAATGAGATGTTCCATATTACTTTTGTACATCCAGTGTATTTAAATGAGCAGTATAACTAGTCCAGCTCACAACTAGGTGTTTTAATCCAACTAAGTTTTAATCCAATATATTGGATAAATGCATCAATGTAAATAGGTTCAGTCTTTGCTCGCCCTTTACGTCGTCCATTGTAATGCATACCATGTGCAGGGATTTTAAAAAGCCTTACAATGTGTAACAAGTCTTTGTAAGTGTGTGTATCCATTAACATAAAGTATGCAGTGCAATCACTGGACTTTTAATAATCTGTAAAGCATACACAATGTACATAATAGTAGGCAGCAGGTCTGTTCATGTTGATTTTCCCTGACCTCAGATTTGACCAACAGATGTATCACATTCAGATGTTCCAACCAGAAGCTCTCTCTCTGTCTTTCTGTTTAAAGGAATGGTGCAGCATGGTTGCTGCGCATTCCGGGTCATCACTCCTAACATTGACGAAGAGGCTGCCATGATGGAGGACGTGGGTATGCAGGACGTGCATTTTAATGAGGTCAGACTTCTCAGGGTCACTTTCACACTTGTAGCTCTTTTTTATTATTAAATCTGCTTTTTCATTTCTCTCGTTGAAGTGCTTTGGATCACAGTAATGATGTACAATTGTTGGAAGTCCATTCTGAGATTCTTTTATCTTATCACAGTATCAATAACTCTAAAAACCCTGTGTCAGCTCAAATAAAAAAAAAACAAGGCATGAGTTTTGATTATGTAACAGTCAGTGTTATCTTAGTGCTTATCAAATTGCTCATATTAGTTTTAATATTCTAAACACATTAAAGAGAGCAAAACTTGAAATGAAATTTTTGCTCTCCTTGGTCATATATATGTACACTTATATATGCTCAAGGATTCTGATGATATTTCCTACGATTGTTGTAAATGTTAATTTATGCATGATTGGTCAATTTGTAATGGACAAAAAGCCTTTTTGATACAATTTAAAAAAACAAAAAAAAAAAAAAAATAAAAATAATAGATTGGGATTTGAACCTGGATGTGGAAGTTGTTTTGTTTAAAGTGAAATTGCTGCTCCTAAATTGCCTAATTTAAATTCCATCCATCCATTATCTTCTGCTTTATCCTATATTAGGGTCTGGGGGGGGGGGGAGGGGTTCCCTATGCCCATCCAGGGGAGAATGTTTTGGGCGCTGGGCAGATACACCCATGACAGGGCGCCAATCCATCGCTGGGCACACACTTACTCACACAGACACGCACACAAACACACTCTATATGGGGCAATTTGGAGAATTCAATTGACTTGATCCATGTTTTTGGACTGTGGGAGGAAACCGGAGAACCCGGAGGAAACCCACGCGCACACGGGGAGAACATGGAAACTCCACCCAGATGGGGATTCGAACCAGGAATCCCTAGTGCTGAGAGGAGAATGTGCTAACCACTAAGCCACCATGCTGCCCCTAATTTAAATTGTCCCTGTGTGTGTGTGTGTGCCCAGTGATAGATCAGTGCCCTGTCCTGGGTGTACCTGCCCAGCATTCATGGTTTACTGGTAACATTTGGCTCCACTGCCCACCTAATAGGAAAGCTGTTGGTATATTGATCATAATGTTACATAACGTAGGTCAATAAGGCAATTAATCGGATGTTTACACTGTACATAAAAAAGTTATGAAGCTATTACCATTATCCCCAGCTCTCAGTACTCTTCAAGGGAATAATAAAACAAGTCTTCAAGTGCGTTTGAACCACTTAGTGGAAGACTAAATGTGTTTGTACAAATATATGTAGGTGTGCCGCAGTGCTACTGTTTTAATATTAATGCTAATTGTTTGATATTGAATGGGAGAACCTTTAGACCTTTGCAAATACAGAAAGCAGCAAACAGTGAGAGAGTCTACTGGACTTTATTGTTTCTTAGATGGTGAAGGTTGCTCAGTGCTTAATTCCATCCTCTGGTGGAGCAGTGAAGGTTAAAACTGTGTTATTGCTTTCTTTTAATATTTGGACTAAATAACTTGTGTTGGGATTTTAGGAAGTGCTGATGGAGTTATTGGAGGAGTGCGCTGATGGCTTATGGAAAGCTGAACGTTATGAGCTCATAGCCGACATCTACAAACTCATCATCCCCATCTACGAACAGCGCAGAGACTTCCAGGTACAAACAGCAGACACATTCTCACACATTGAGAATTATTATGAATGGATATACTGTATATATATATATATTTAATTTTTCTTTAATGATTCAGCACCGTGACTCGTCCCATGTGTGCACTGTTGCCAACACCTAAAAGTAGCTATAGGCTGTCCTAAGGGTCGCCAAATGACGTCAGCACCTAATTTGCATATCCATTTATTTTACAGCTTTAAATAGTCAAATGGACTAAGCTTGTGGGAGGAAAAACAAGTGCTAAAAATATGAAAAAATTAACTTCTGTTAATTCTGAGTCTTTTTTTTGCCTTTAAAATAGGCCGTCAGATCTTAAAATAAATACATGAATTTAATGCTAGACCCACATTGCATAAATATTTTTTACATGAATTATATAATTAAATTTTGACCTGTGTTGTTTAATTTTTTAATCAAAAGACTAGGAAACTGCAACTCAGCATTCAACCATCCTCATTTATTCAGGTTTAACAGATACACTTTGAAAAAAATATCTAAGTAACTCTACCAATGTTATTTTTTATGTTTAATTAAGTCTATAAACCTAATATACTCAAATTGTTAAATGCAGGGCGGCACAGTGGCTTAGTGGTTAGCACGTTCGCCTCTCAGCGCTAGGTTCGCGCTAGGTTCGAATCCCATCTGGGTGGAGTTTCCATGTTCTACCCGTGTCCGCATGGGTTTCCTCCGGGTTCTCCGGTTTCCTCCCACAGACCAAAAACATGGATCAAGTCAATTGAATTCTCCAAATTGCCCCATATAGAGTGTGTGTCTGTGTGAGTGAGTGTGTGCCCAGCAATGGATTGGCGTCCTGTCCTGGGTCTATCTGCCCAGCGCCTGAAACTTTCTCCCCTGGATGGGCATGGGGAACCCCCCCCCCCCAAATATGGGATAAAGTGGAAGATAATGAATGAATGAATGAATGAATGTTAAATGCAGTGATTGATTTTTGTCACATTAAATATATTTACATCCCTCTCTGCAAATAGATAAGTTGCTAGAGGGTCTGAAAAGTCGGTAAATAGAGCGGCGACGTGGTTGGCAACACTGCATGTGTGAGCAACCCTGCTATACAGTTTTAATATGTATTATACAATTTGTTCTATATAATGTACATTAGTTGGTTTTAACAAATTGTGTTTCTTCTGTTTAGAAACTTTCCCGTCTGTATGAAACACTGCATCAGGCGTACACTAAAGTCATGGAGGTCATGCATTCTGGGAAAAGGCTGCTGGGAACCTTCTTCAGAGTGGCGTTCTTTGGTCAGGTATAAAAAAATCAACACACAACAGATTTATGATTATAATATAAACCCACTAGTTGCTTTTTTCGGTTCTCCAATTTGACGCACAATGTATATTTTATTCCACTTACCATATAGATGCACTTTGAGATTTCTCTTATTTACATACTTTGTTGGTACCATTTACACATTTGATGGTCAGGAGCCCCTCGGGACCACCACAAAGCAAGTATTATTTAGGTGGTGGATCAGTCTCTGCCCTGCCCTGAGTTTATAACCAGCTAAGTTACACTCAGTGACTGAGATTAAGCCTGACTTGAAAGATTTGAAAAAGACGGCAAAGATAGGTGTCTGTTAGTGTTTTTAACATATGCATTGTACCCCATGTACACTAAACCAGACTCTTAAACCAGAATTGATCCTGCTGTGTCTCTGTTTTAGACGTGCAGATGCAAAGTCGGGCGTTTCCAAACTTGGTTACCTTCAAATGGCCTAAATTTTAAGAAAAAAACATTATTAGGAACCGTGCGGATGTACAAATACAGTACCAGTCAAAAGTTTGTACACACCCCCTTCTTGCTCCATCCATCCATCTATTATCTTCCGCTTTATCCTCCATTAGGGTCGTGGGGAGGTTCCCCATGCCCATCCAGGGGAGAACATTTCGGGCGCTGGGCAGATACACCCAGGACAGGGCGCCAATCTATCACTGGGCACACACTCACTCACACACACACACTCTATATGGGGCAAGTTGGAGAACTCAATTGACTTTATCCATGTTTTTGGACTGTGGGAGGAAACCGGAGAAGCCCAATCGGACACGGGGAGAACATGGAAACTCCACCCAGATGGGGATTCGAACCGGAAACCCCTTGCGCTGAGAGGAGAACGTGCTAACCACTAAGCCATTTAAATCTGTCACCTCTTAAAATATGGACCTAAAATGATGTAAAACAAAAGGTTCAGACAGTCTGTGGGTGACAGCTGATCTGGTAATATCTAAAAAAGTATGACTTTATTATGTTGGGGTCATATTGCAGTTGAACTTAAATACTAAAACTGTTCTTAGTAACAGATGAGTATCTGTAATTTCATATTTAGTGAATACAAATAATTAATAATCTTTGTTTCCAACCTTGGGGCATGTAGATCCTAAATAGCTAAAGTAGGGAATTTCAGGATTTAAAAGTGAATCATCTGTAATTGTTTCTCTGTGGTTTATATTTTGCCTCAGTGCTTTTCTGTTTGCTGTGTGGGTTTGGGTTAATCAGATGTTCTCTGCTCTGTCTTTTCCCCTAAGGCTGCGGTAAGTGCTGCTGTTAAAAGCATGCGTCTGTGTGTCTGTATGTCTGTGTGCATTCGAGCCCTGTCCCATTCACTGACACTCATTCGGATTGCGCTAATGAACCATCAAAGCTAACCATCACTCTTTATCATGCTCTTTGTGAAATTTGAGATGATTGAGATGGGGGGGGGGTGAAGATTGGAGGATGATATGAGGGAGGCATTGTGAATGAAA
Source organism: Corydoras sp. C115 (assembly GCA_019802505.1). NCBI lineage: Eukaryota > Metazoa > Chordata > Actinopteri > Siluriformes > Callichthyidae > Corydoras > Corydoras sp. C115. The sequence goes on from JAFMOC010000136.1 coordinate 830,932, forward strand.
TTTAAGGAGATTAGAGTGCAAAGTGTAGGTGGAGAAAGAGAGAGAGAGAGAAAGCAGATAGATGGATGAGATGAGCGGATAAGTATAGAGGTAGAAGACGGGCGGGGGGGGGGGGGGGGGTAGTAGGAGTAAGTAAGAGGACAGGAAATGTGAAGAACAGGGAGAGGTGGTTAAAAAAAAAAAAGTGAAGAGAAATGGGAGGAAAAGCACTGGCAGTCTTAAAAGGGGCTGGGAAAGGCATTTTACTTAAGTGAACAGACAAGAATATGATATTAAAACACTTCTGCCTTGTTTTGGTCCATAATGCACAATAGTGTGGAGAGTAATAGGTCACTGGCCTATTCACCAGCTGGGTTCCCCTAGTTTTAGGGGGTTAGTACCTTCACTGAATAGACGACAATGGAACAAGATACGCAAACAGAGATGCAGTCATAAGGACATGCTATGTAGTCTCTTTGGCATGTCCCTTGTCCTCCCCCAAACCCACGCACTGGTGGTACCATGAGTAACGTCACTTACACCAAAGGGGTCCATCCAGCTGGCATATGGGTGGTGTCTGACTGCTGAATATCCTGCTTATCATTCAGAAGGATGTCCTACCTGCCTGGACGGACTGCGTAGTGGTGGTGGTGCACGTGCCCATCTCCCTCTCCCGTTCCATGTATGGTGATCGATGTAACGAATAAAAATGTGGGCGCTCAGTACAAACAGCTTACAACCGAATACGGTAGCTGTTCCTAGTAAACATGTACTGAATGTTCTTTTGAGGTCAGCTCTTCTCTAAGCTGAAGCACGTCTTTCAATCAATGTCCCAGCGTCCACACTCAAACTGAAGGAACCTTATAGCCACAAGACTCTAATTAGAACAATTCGGCTCAGATGTACCTGCACATGTAAGAAACAACTGGTACATCTGAGCTCGGCATGCCACAGAACGCGAGGAAAGCAGGCTTCTAGCTACATTACAGAATCTGCATGCCCTCCCCGTGTCTGATGGAGTTCTCCAACATTTCAAATATTATTAGAGAAAGCACTTGAGCGCATCATCAAGAACTAATCATTAATGCTCTCCAGAACTCTTTAATATGCTAACAATGAAGGTACCGTGGAAAGGGCAGAAATAGGTGATGAGAGAGTCATTTCTTCATCCCTCATCCTTCTTCATCCTCGTACAGCTCTTCTGTATCATGCGACCGTTTCTCTAACGTCGGTGCCTGCAGCTGACATGCGAATACAGCACTAACACTTCACCATGCTTTTTAACCTGTGCTCTGAGCATTAGATCAGCCACAGCTGTAATGATTTATGACCCATGAAAGCACTTTATTGCTCCCGCTTGACTTTGTATACGTGCTGGTTTTAGTTTTAGTCCTCACTGGTGTTTTCGACAGCTTGTGCACATACTTGCTGACTGATGGCTATAAATTTAAACCCTAAAAAGCAGGTTTTAGCAATCTATGAACGTTAACGCAAAACATAACATGACATATTGTGTATAGAGACATTTTGCGTCATGCATCATACATGGCTCTAGTGTAAACCCACTGACATAAAAGATTGTCATGAAGTGCAGCTGCAGTAAAGTGCAGTCAGCCGAGGTCCTGAATGACCTGAATGACCAGGTCATCGCATCAGTAGATTATTTTATTGCTATGACGGAAAACAACAAGATTCATCCAGCCTAAATTATAAGGATGTGGTTTACACAGAACCCTGGATGGATACGGATGTTTTGAAGTTGCATAAGGAAGTTGAATCCGTGTTTTTGTTCTTTAATTCGTGCACCGAATTAAAAATAATGTCTTAAGTTATTAACAGCGCTGCAGGATTTCAGTGTTTAGCATCTATTTCGACCAGGACAAAACACGAAGGGCCCTGTTTAACACCCTGCACAACGTGCCCCTCGATGCTCATTAATGCCTTATACTGTCTGCCAACAGTCTATTATTATGCTGTGTCGTTTAAATAGCAATGCGGCTTGTGCATATATCACCCCGATGGGCGTGGCCATCTCGAAATGAGATGTGTTCAGGTACATTTCTGGTGTGTTGCTGTCTCGGCGACGGAAAACACAGGTGCACCACTGACTGAAAACAAGACGTCAACTAGATAGACGTCAACAGCCAGACGTTTATCACTGGTGGATTGTGAACCCACGCGTTTACATCCCGCTTGTTCTGCACACATGGACATGAACTGTTACCCGCTATGGGTTTGTGCACTGCTGCAAGTTTTTATAATCATATATAACTTATTTATTACAATAGTACATTGTCTAAAAGCAGCTTTCCAGCTTTCTAAGCCTGAACCCCCAAAGAGCAAGCCGAAGCAACAGTGGCAAGAAAAACTTCATGGTCACACAGGTGGGGCAATTTTTTTTTGATCCATGTTTTTTGACTTGGGAGGAAACCGGAGAACCCGGAGGAAACCCAGGCAGACACGGGGAGAACATGGAAACTCCACCCAGATGGGGATTCGAACCGGGAATCCCTAGCGCCGTAAGATAGAAACTTTGTGAGGTGGCAAGAAAAACTTCTGGTGGTGGTGGTTTTTTTATTTTTCGTTTTTGTTTGGTTAAAATGAATTGAGGTCCAAGAAAAAGGTTTATAGTGAAAGTTTTATCAGTAGTCTTCTGTTTCAATGCAACGCGATGCCATGATTTATAGATGAGCGGTGTGATTATGAAGCTGCCTGCACAGACTGAATAAACCAAGGTATGTTTGTTTATATCAGGGGTTCTTCGAAGATGAGGACGGAAAGGAGTACATCTATAAGGAGCCCAAGTTCACTCCTCTGTCAGAGATCTCGCAGCGTCTACTTAAACTCTACTCCGACAAGTTCGGGCAGGAGAACGTCAAAATGATCCAGGATTCTGGAAGAGTGAGACAATCAGACACACAGACAAAACAAACAAATGCATGTTAATTATTGTGTGTTGTTAAGACTTCACATAGACATAGACTGAGCCAAACCTTAATGTAACTCTGCCGTTTATTACATACAGGGATACTTTTAATTACCTGTAAACATTTACACGGACAAATATATTGGCATACACTTCTTTAGTTACTGAATTCAGGTGTTTTTTTTTAGTCTCATTGCCACAGGTGTATAAAACGCAGAACCTAGCAATCTTGTTGGAACAGTTTGGAAACCCTAATCATTTCTCTTCCAGCATGGTTGCACATTTCTGAACACCTTTTGAATGAACTCGAACATTGCAAGCCAGGCCCTTTTCGTCCAACATCAGCACCTGGCTGCCCAAATGGTCTTCTGTATGAATGGGCAAAAAAATCATAGATGTACTCCAAAACCTTGTGGAAGTACCCCAGAAGCATAAAAACTGCTGCATATATATTTGCTGCAAAGAAGGAACCAACTTTATTTTTACATTTAGTGTTTAATACACAGAGCACTGATGTGAGATTGATTACATGTACATGGTTTATTGTTTATAAGATCTGAGCATCAGTTTAACAGGTTTTAATAATAATAATACATTTTATTTATAAGTGCCTTTCAAAACACTTAAGGTCACTTTACAGAAATAAGAATAAATAGAAAAAGAAACAAACTAAAGGACACGATGCGCACAACGCATTCATTCTGATAAGATAATTGCTCAGGCATTACGTCTAAACGGAAAGTAATTTTTTTTGTATATTTCTCATTTGTAGTATCTATAAATATACTGAACCCTGATTATTGGCATAGTTCTTTTTTTTGTTTATTGTCTCCCATTTTTGGCTTTGACCAGGTTAACCCGAAAGACCTGGAGGGCCACAGATTTTTGCCACAACATCCGGCGCTTTGTTTTTGAGACACCATTTTTGGATGTATAAGCGGTTGGTTGGCAAATGGATAACTAGGTTTGTTAACTGGCTGAGTAGGTGAAAAAATGGGTTGCTTGGATAAATATCATTTGAAGGTTTGTTGGTTGATTTGATACATGCCTTGTTGGTTAGATGGATAGCTAATTGGTTGCTTGACTAGTTTGCTGATTGGTTGAATGAATTAATGTTTGGTTGGTTGGCTGAGTGATTGGCTGGTGGGTTGGTTAACTATTGGATTTGATGCATAACTTGGTTAAATAGATAACGGGTTGGGTGGATTAGTGACTGGTTGGTTGGCTGGTTAAATTGTTTGTTGACGAGTTGGTTAGGTGGAAAAGTGAATAGTTGGTTGGTTGAATGGTATACTAGTAAATTTCACACTAGTTGTAAAGTAGTTTAGTACTGATGTAAATCTGAGTTTCGGGTTGGTTTCGTGGCAGTTTATACTGCCATTAGCACTTCCATTCCTTCTGATCTTTAGCTCGTCCTTTTTGTTTCATGGGATTATATTTGTATATATGCTTGTGTCTTTCCTTCTCTAACTAATCACTTTTTAGTAGATAACGTGATTAACACCGTGTCCCTGAACTCTCAGTCACTTGACAGGTTTCTGATAACTAATCAAGTCTCAATTTGCTGGAAGAACTTCATTAATAGATAATCTTTCATGCTTCTGCAGACATTTATCTGAATTCTAATAAATGCTCTGATAAGAGGGAGTGTGTTGATAGGACACATGCAACTCGCATGCTTTGGTATTCATCAGTAATCCTGATAAGATTTTAAAAATGCATGACATAAACATTGAAATAACAAATAAAAAAAAACAGTGAGTAGTTACACCTCTATCTTCAAATCTAACCTTTTTATTTATGAATACAAAGATTGTTTTATGAAGCCAGCTTTCTTAAGAAGATTGTAGGAGCTCAACCTGTTCATGATTTTTGAAATGATTGAATAGACATTGTCCAACAGTAGACAGTCCATTTTTTTTTACCATGTGTTCCCATTATAATACCTTTCAGGCTGAAGTCACTTTAAAGTAAAGAAGGACTTTGTAGTTCTACAATTCCAGACTATTCATCTGTTTGTGTTCTGTAGTACATACTGTGTACATCCTTTTTACTCTGTTCTAATGGTCAGAACCCCAATAGTAGCACCACAGAACAGGGATTATTTGGTTGGTGCATTATTCCTATCCCAGCAGTGTCACTGAGGTGGAGAAATGAAACTACACTAAAACCCCCTCACCATATCAGTGTCACTGCAGAACTGACAATAAACAATCCACCACCCAAATGATACCTGTTCTGTGATGCTCCTGACCAACAGAGAACAGAGAACCAACAGGGGACTAACAACAACAAAGAACACAGATGGACTACAGTCTGGAATTATAAAACTACAAAGTCCATCTACATTTTAAGTGTAAGGAATAGGGGGCAGGTCCAAACTTTTTACTTGAAATTTAAGTGACGTTCCTTGCCATTAGTTACCAAATATGAAATGCATCAACCCTGAAAACAGCATTTATTTCTTACAGATTTTGCTTGATAAGTGTTATAACTCGTACCTTTGTCTAACTCTTTGTTTCTTAGCCACCCACTGCTTTCCCTATGTGAAGAAGAGGATAGCAGTGATGTATCAACACCACACTGATCTCAGTCCCATCGAGGTGGCTATCGACGAGATGAGCGCCAAAGTGTCGGAGCTAAAATCTCTCTGTGCGGCCGCCGAGGTCGACATGATCCGGCTGCAGCTCAAACTGCAGGGCAGCGTCAGTGTGCAGGTGTGTAACTCCACACAGCGTACACACGGGCCGCTCAACGGTTATTTAAGAATATAACAGATCATTGTTTGGATCCCTGCAGGTGAATGCAGGACCCTTGGCTTACGCACGAGTGTTCCTCGATGATGCCTGTGCCAAGAAATATCCTGATAATAAAGTCAAACAGCTGAAAGAGGTCTTCAGGTACAGCTTTACCATTATCTTTAGCACAACAATACACAACACACACAGTGATCCATAGTTTCCAGGTTTCTTCAGATGCTTTATGTAGTAAACAATAAATAAATGAGTTTGCACTTTCCTCAATCGTGTAAGCAGGCAGTTTGTGGAGGCCTGTGGTCAAGCGCTGACAGTAAACGAGAGGCTGATAAAGGAGGATCAGCAGGAATATCATGATGAAATGAAGGCTAGTTACAGAGACCTGACCAGAGAACTATCACTAATCATGCATGAGCAGGTATGATCACATGCACCATCACCACCTCAGCAGGGTGCCACCACTGAAAAGATCCTTAAATTAAAAAGTAAAGTGTAAATTATGTGGATATAATACAAAAAGTACAAATAAGATGATAAATGTCAATGAGATATGAAAATTAATTTTAATATTAAATTTAAAATGTAACTTGGAAAGGGTAGGAATATGAAGTCTAGAGAAGATGTGCAAACTGACAAGAGAAAATAAAAATCCTTTTTAAATAAATCAAGTTATTATTTACAGGATGTACAAATTGACATGTGAAAAAAATACATTGTTATGCATGTGCCTTGGAATAGATTCGACCTCTTGGCCTCAGTGTACACGGAACATTTCAATGAAAATTCGCACAGCCACCTCTCTACGCTCGCTCAGTCGAAAAACTAGGATTCAAGGTGAATTGACTGCTCTAAATTACCCCTATTTAAATTATGAGTGTGTCCAGCTATGGATATAGGCCCTGTCCTGGGTGTATCTGCCCAGCACTTGAAACATTCTCCACTGGATGGGGTTAAGAAACTGCCCCCATGACCCTAGTATAGATTTGAGCAGAAGATTATGAGCTGAAATGAGTTACCGTCCTTTTTCTGTCGAAAATCTAATCAGGAGTCCACACGATTCTGTGCATACTGTAAATTCCTTCATACAAAAACACAGTGTTTAATGTTTTAACATGTTTATATTCCCACTCTTGTTTTTTTCTTGCTGCCGGTGCAGATTGGCTGGTAATGAACCCAGTGCTTTTATTCTCATATGTATTTCCATTTCATTCTGTTTGTGTTTTCTGCTCGAGCTGTGTGTGAGTGTGTTTCCCTCCAATCTTTCATAGATCTTAGCCGTGGAAAATGGCTTGAAGAGCTCCATCTCTGATTCGCTGCACATCTTCAATGCCATCAGTGGCACATCTGGAGGCTCCTCCCAAAGACTGCCCAGATCCGCCTCCCCTATGTGACCTTTCACCTCCAGCCTTAAAATTCCAAACTTGGCACAGGTCGGAATATTGACGATGCCACAAATAGCCATGCTTTAATATTTATCCCCAATTCATACCTAATACAAGATATAGACGTTCTGTCAGATATGTATCTCTGCTAATCCGTAAGCACCACTGGCATGAAGGAGAAGCGATCTCTGCAACCAGAAACGAGGCCCTGACACAAAAACTGGACTGTATTTTTTGTATTTATTTAAATTACTTATATTGTAATGTAATAAGTAATAATATATCTATTTAAAGTGCAATTACAGGCCACACAATCATCAAATAATTTTAATATTATATAAAACATAGAGAAAACGATGTCTGTAGAGTTTTATATATATATATATATATATATATATATATATATATATATATATATATATATATATATATATATAAACATACACGCATTATTTTTATATATTTATTTAGATATTATACATATATAATATGCATGATCAGGTCATTAAATAGACTCTTGGAGCATTATGGGAGATAACTGGCATTACTTTGTTGTTACTGCGACAGAATTATTGAGACACATCTCATAATCATTAAGTTCAGGTGTTAAAAATCTAGCACCTAAACTTGCATTTCGGAGAACTGCATGCTTCCAACTTAGTGGCAAGAGTTGAGAACCACTTTTCTGGTTCTCTTTCCAGCATGACTGTGCTCTAGTGCACAAAGCATGGTTGGATGAGTTTGTTGTGGAGCAAACTAACTGCCCCACCCTGAAATCAACCCCATTAAAGCCCTGAATGAATGAATTTGAATGAAGATGATAAACCAGCGGCAGCATGGTGTCTTAGTGGTTAGCACGTTCTCCTCTCAGCGCTAGGGATTCCCGGTTCAAATCCCCATCTGGTTGGAGATTCCATGTTCTCCCCGTGTCCGCGTGGGTTTCCTCCAGGTTCTCCGGTTTCCTCCCACAGTCCAAAAACATGGATCAAGTCAATTGAATTCTCCAAATTGCCCCATACAGAGTGTGTCTGTGTGAGTGAGTGTGTGTCCAGTGATAGATTGGCGCCCTGTCCTGGGTGTATCTGCCCAGCGCCCGAAACGTTCTCCCCTGGATTGGCATGGGCAACCCCCCTGCGACCCTAATAGAGGATAAAGCGGAAGATAATGGATGGATGATAAACCCCGCGCTTGATCCAACATCAGTGTCTAATCTCTTTTCTGGAAGAATAGGTGAAAAATCCCACCAACACTCTGCACATTCTTGAAGATGACATTTCAGAAGTGTGCAGACTGTTCTAGCTGACGGGAGGAACCGACGTAGCTCCTGTAGCTGTAATGTGCAGTTGCCCCAATATTTGTTCATATAGTATATATCATTGCAATGTATAGCTGGTAGGGCGGCACGGGGGCTTAGTGCTTAGCATGTTCTCCTCTCAGCACTAGGGATTCCCGGTTCGAATCCCCATCTGGGTGAAGTTTCCATGCTCTCCCCGTGTCCGCGTGGGTTTCCTCCGGGTTCTCCGGTTTCCTCCCACAGTCCAAAAACATGGATCAAGTCAATTGAGTTCTCCAAATTGCCCCATACAGAGTGTGTCCAGTGATAGATTGGTGTCCTGTCCTGGGTGTATCTGCCCAGCGCCCGAAACTTTCTTCCCTGGATGGGCATGGGGAACCCCCCCGCGACCCGATATATTACTGAAGGACATGTGATTTTTGCTAAATCAGTGTGAATGCTTTTTGAAAACTCGTCCTGTTGAATAGTCTGTGGTGACTGTTGTCAGATTCTTCACTTCATGACGTGCCATACAATTTTAAAGTGACATGTCTGAACTACATGCAGGTGACACACGGATTGGTTTATTGTTCTTTACGCCAAAACACACAAAATAATTAAGAGATTTAGTACTTGCAGGGCGGCACAGTGGCCTAGTGGTTAGCATGTTCTCCTCTCAGCACTAGGGATTCCCGGTTTGCATCCCAATCAGGGTGGAGTTTCCATGTCCTCCCCGTGTCCGCGTAGGTTTCCTTAGGGTACTCCGGTTTCCTCCCACAGTCCAAAAACATGCTTTAAGGTCAATTGAATTCTCCAAATTGCCCCATATAGAGTGTGTTTGTGAGTGTGCCCAGTGATAGATTGGTGCCCTGTCCTGGGTGTATCTGCCCAGCGCCCGAAACGTTCTCCCCTGGATGTGCATGGGAACCCCACCACGACCCGAATATAGGATAAAGCGGAAGATAATGGATGGATGGATAGCTGGTGCTAAGAATGAAACACTTCCAGAAAAATGTGTTTTAAATAAAAACCACGCGTTTATCTGCACCTTTTATAATTAACCATCATGTTAACTGTAAGCGGTGAAATGAAATGGGACCAAATTATTAAATAATGTTTAAAAAATGGTTAAATACAAACAGTTTATAAGCAGAATTTTTAACATTTGTCTTGTTTGTTATTATAGGGAACCAGTCAAAGGTTTAGGCACCCCCCACTTCTTTCTTCTAGTGTCTATTTCCTCCACTTTCCATATAGATGGACTTTTAGTAGTTTTTCAATGACAGACTGTAGTTCAGGTATAATTTGGGTGGTTTATATTTGGGTGCAGTGACACTGATGCGTTGAGAGGTTGTTAATAAAAAAAATACCTGCTCTGTGGTGGTACCATTGGGGTCCTGACTATTGGAGAACAGAGTAAAGGGGACGTACACAGTATGTACTGTAGAACACAAACAGGTGGACTACAGTCTGGAATCGTAGAACTACAAAGGCCATCAATAGGACAAAAAGGGGGTGTGTCCAAACGTTTGACTGGTACTGTATGTGGGATAATACTTGGCTTTGGTTTCTCAGGGGGATAAGTTTTTTTTGGGGCTTGAATTTTTTTAGTATCAGTTATTTTAATGAGGTAAGCTATTGTTATTGAAGGTTATTTTTGTTACATATGAGACATAAACATAAATAGATATATACATAATGTCCCTTAGGAAGCTTTCAGAAGTGGCTTGCATTAGTATTTCTTTTTACAACTTTAGTAAATCATTTTGTCCTGTTTACTACAAACAATGTAACTCTATTGCCTGAAACGTTACCTTTATTAGGCTGAAGTTGTACCACAGTAAAACGAAAAACGTACGCAGTTGACGAACAAGATCCGAACACTTTAAAATGCTCAGAAATGCTTTATGCTGCAATGTACAGACAGATGATTGGTTGTGTAGTCCCAACCTGGATTCAGCAGAAAGCCAATTGTAAGGAACAGCAAAACTAAAGATGCTATGATTAACGTGATTAATACTATATAAATAGTATTGATTCATACTATACACGATGCTATTAAATTCCCTTTTTGTAAATCAGCCATTTGGATTGCTGTTTGGCAACATGTACGAATGCTGGATTTTTTGTAAACCAATTGAAGAAAAGATCCAGTGATGATGGAGTAACTGGTGGTTCAGTATATTCAGTCAGCTGACCTCATAGTTTGGGCAAATGGTGTTATTCATGCTGTAATTGTCCAATGGGAGGCTCTTAGATGTTTCGGTAAATCCAGGTGGTGACATTTTTTAGGTCAGACAGTATATTACTGGACTATAGGACTGATTCATTATAGGGAAACATTTAATAGATTTAATCTCCTTGCACATGTTGTGTGATGTTTTTTATCTTTAGTCTTTTAGCAGATGCTTTTATGCAAAGCGACTTACAAATATGAGAACAACACAAGTCAGTATTTACAGAAAACCAGTACATTTGCAATAATCAAGCGTAATTATTATTTAAATTTGTTTCAATACCTAAACTTTCCTTCGTGATTTTTTTTATAGCGAGTGCTTCTAGAAGAGACGTTATTTAACTTGTGCCTTGATGTTGAATGTCCCAGTATTACAGACAGAATTAGGAAGATCAATCCAACAGTTAGCAGTGTGCAATATATAACAATACATTGTGCTTCTTTGCTTATTTTTTCCCGCTCGATTTCAAGGTCTAGTGTCTTCTGTATGTACCACATGCAGTATTCTGTGTGTTTTTTATGTTTTATTAAAGTCTGGCCAAAGACAAAATGTAGCATAAATGAACAGTGTTACTTTGGTCGTGCTTGTTTTCATATGCGTTTTGATTCTGAAAAGAAAAAACATGTCAATATTTTAATCCAGCTGAAGTTTTCAGTTCCACTTTTGTGTGTTAATGTTTTCAAATCTTTTTTTTAATGAAGTAAATTAGTTTCCTTGTTTCATGTAAAAAGGTTTTTATTATAAAGAGGAAATGTACTTGCTTCAATTGTAACATTTATTAAATTTAAGGTACACTAAAGTATTTAAAACACCAAACAGTTGTCCTAGAATCTTGTATTCAGTCCAGTTATCAAGTTTTTATCATAATTTATTGTATTAAGGCAACTGTACAACTGTATTTTTAACCCTAAACCCCCAATGAACAAGCTTAAAGTGACAGTCAATAAAAAAAATCATGATATCAGAACATTCATTCATTCATTCATTCATTATCTTCCGCTTTATCCTCTATTAGGGTCGTGGGGGGGTTCCCCATGCCCATCAGGGGAGAACGTCTCGGGCGCTGGGCAGATACACCCAGGACAGGGTGCCAATCTATCGCTGGGCACACACACAGACAGACACGCACACAAACACACTCTACATGGGGCAATTTAGAGAACTCAATTGACTTGATCCATGTTTTTGGACTGTGGGAGGAAACCGGAGAACCCGGAGGAAACCCACGCGGACACGGGGAGAACATGGAAACTCCACCCAGATGGGGATTCGAACCGGGAATCCCTAGCCCTGAGAGGCGAACGTGCTAACCACTAAGCCACCGTGCCGCCTATCAGAACATGTTATTAATATTTTTAATATTAATATATTTGTTTCATTTTATAAGGAAGAACCCTTGGTTGTGAGGACTGAGCTCATTAGGGGACACTCTCTAATGGTCTAATGGTCAGGACCCCAATAGTACCACCATAGAGCTGGGATTATTTGGTGGGTGCATTATTCCTATCCCGGCAGTGTCACTGAGGTGGGGAAATGAAACTACAGCAGCATCAGTGTCACTGCAGAACTGACAATAAACAATCCACCACCCAAATGATACCTGTTCTTTGTAGGTCCTGACCAACAGAGAACCAACAGGGGACTAACAAAACAAAGAAAACTAGTTTTAGAGTTACAGACTGTAGTACATCTAAGTCTATCTATATGGTAAGTGGAGGAAATGGACAATGGAGCAAGAAGGGGGTCCAAACTTTTTACTTTTGCTGAATTTATCTCAAATATGAAATTCATTCATTCATTATCTCCCGCTTTATCCTCTATTAGGGTCGCGGGGGTGTTCCCCATGCCCATCCAGGGGAGAACGTCTCTGGCGCTGGGCAGATAGACCCAGGACAGGGCGGCAATCCATCGCTGTGCACACACTCACACAGACACACTCTATATGGGGCAATTTTGAGAATTCAATTGACTTGATCCATGTTTTTGGACTATGGGAGGAAACCGGAGAACTCAGAGGAAACCCACACAGACACGGGGAGAACATGGAAACTCCGGCCAGATGGGGATTCGAACCGGGAATCCCTAGTGCTGAGAGGCGAACGTGCTAACCTCTAAGCCATCGTGCCGCCCTCAAATATGAAATTAAATAATAAAAATATCAAATGCATGTAAAAATCCTTTTTATTTTTCTTAAGTGTTTTCTCACTGAAATGTTATGTCTAAACAAGCACAACACAATAGAGGTTTGAAGGCCAGCCAGTGAACTGCAGAGTGACATCAAAGAGATTTGCTGACTCTGCACTCCTGTCCCAAACATGTCGCAAATGATGCCAAACAAATTCTGCACCATGCACCACTACGAGTTCACCAGTGACCCTGCCCACTACAGGACCTGGAAAAGTCAAGGATTCCATTAAACTCTGATGCTCATGTAAGTACTCAATATATTATATGATTACATTATTTATTTAAATGAGAGTGTTTTAATGTATGAGAATTTTTATGTCCTCTTAGATCTAGTATTTGTCTTATACATGTGATTGGCTCTCTTATATAATGCTGATGCGATATTATCCATACACGCGTTGTGTGAACAGTAACTTAATACCTTAATACACTGTTACAAAGTGAGACCCTTCTGACATACAGAATTTTAAATCCTTATAAAAATTATGCTGAGGTTTTTAGAGGAACATTTCTAAATACACTAATCCAAAAAATGCTAAAATATTAAGTTATTTTTATGTAAGTGATGGAGTACTAGGAAAACATTGTGGAATATGACACCATTAGAAAAGGTCAGTACTGTGACAAAACTAACTTCAAACATTCTAGTAATATTCCACTGTTCTGGTATGACCCACAATTTAGAAGTTTATGTCAGTGGGTTCTATCTTTAAAAGCCTTTTTAATCTCATACAAAGCTATGCGCTATTTGCTGAATACATTTATTGTTCAGAAGGTATTAAATCCATCCATTATCTACCGCTTTATCCTCTATTAGGTCGGGGGGGCAGATACACCCAGGACAGGGCACCAATCTATCACTGGGCACACCCACAAACACACTCTATATGGGGCAATTTGGAGAATTCAATTGACCAAACTCATTCAGCTACATATTTATAGAATTAATTTTGCTAAAGTTTGGGCTTAAATCTTTATTATTTTTTTTTCTGTACATAACTGATATAAAGCAAATTTATACTGAGCTCAAGAGACCTGATCATAAACGAGCTTTTATGATTATTTTAAATAGATTTAAATAGTTGCTGAAATTAATACATGTAATTTCATAATAATACATACATAATACATTTCCTGAAATAATAAAAAAAAAACAATTTCATTATTTAGATAATCAATTTTCATTGATCTAATCCTTTCATGGCGGCACGGTGGCTTAGTGGTTAGCACGTTCGCCTCTCATGCACATCCAGGGGAGAACGTTTAGGGGGCTGGGCAGATACACCCAGGACAGGGCACCAATCTATCACTGGGCACACCCACAAACACACTCTATATGGGGCAATTTGGAGAATTCAATTGACCTTAAACCATGTTTTTGGACTGTGGGAGGAAACTGGAGTACCCTATGGAAACCCACGCAGACACAGGGAGAACATGGATACTCCGCCCAGTTTGGGATTTGAACCGGGATTCCCTGGCACTGAGAGGAGAACATGCTAACCACTAGGCCACTGTGCCGCCCTGCAAGTACTAAATCTCTTAATTATTTTGTGTGTTTTAGGCGTAAAGAACAATAAACCAATCCGTGTGTCACCTGCATGTAGTTCAGACATGTCACTTTAAAATTGTATGGCACGTCACGAAGTGAAGAATCTGACAACAGTCACCACAGACTATTCAACAGGACGAGTTTTCAAAAAAGCATTCACACCGATTTAGCAAAAATCACATGTCCTTCAGTAAAATCACAACAAACCCATCACAAAACTCATCACATGGAGACACACTCAGCTCCAACAAGCAATACATTTATTATCCTCTCGCAGAAGTTTTTTATTCATTACCTGCTTTCATCAGTACCCGTGTCTTCTCACCGTGGACTTTGTCCTAAATGCCAACTCAAGGTGCTTAGGACACATCTCTAATCCATTATATGATCTTTTAAAGCTTAGTGACTAAACGTCCCATGATACTTTTGACATCAGTAGAACATTCTTCTGATAATTCTCATATAATCCGAACATAATTTAATCCATTGTAGCTGCCAAATTCGTGCTGCCAATGTACTTTATTCATAATCCGTTGCTGTAATGTTTGCTCTTTAAACTGTACATCACTCTGTAAGTGTTTCAAGTAAGATTTTTAAATACCGTTTATCATTCCATAATTCCTTTAAGCATCAGTTAATAGTGACTTAAATTAATGTTGTTGTTTTTTACAGCAAATGAGACTGGGGAATAAATCTGTACACCCGAATCTTGTCCCCTGGATGGGCATGGGGAACCAACTCACCCTCTACAACCACGGATTAAGCATTAAGTTGAAGATAATGATTTGTTAAATTAAGCATTAAGTTGAAGATAATGAGATTTGTTGTGTTAGTGAAATTAACACACTCCAAACTCATTCAGCTGCATATTTATAGAATTAATTTTGCTAAAGTTTGGGCTAAAATCTTTATTGTTTTTTTTTTTTTTTCTGTACATAACTGATATAAAGCAAATTTATACTGAGCTCAAGAGACCTGATCATAAACGAGCTTTTATGATTATTTTAAATAGATTTAAATAGATGCTGAAATTAACACATGTAATTTTATAATAATACATAATACATTTCCTGAAATAATAAAAAAAAACAATTTCATTATTTAGATAATCAATGTTCATTGATCTAATCCTTTCAGGGCGGCACGGTGGCTTAGTGGTTATCACGTTCGCCTCTCAGCGTTAGGGATTCCCGGTTCGAATCCCCATCTGGGTGGAGTTTCCATGTTCTCCCCGTGTCTGCGTGGGTTTCCTCCGGGTTCTCTGGTTTCCTCCCACAGTCCAAAAACATGGATCAAGTCAATTGAGTTCTCAAAATTGCCCCATATAGAGTGTGTCTGTGTGAGTGAGTGTGTGCCCAGCGATGGATTGGCGCCCTGTCCTGGGTCTATCTGCCCAGCGCCCGAGACGTTCTCCCCTGGATGGGCATGGGGAACCCCACCGCGACCCTAATAGAGGATAAAGCGGAAGATAATGAATGAATGAATAATCTTTTCATGGCTTTTCTGTTACTAGTTCGTTATCATGACTCGGTCCAACTCAAGTCCAGCTGTCTGGAATTCAGTTTATAAATGTCTTATCAGACAATTTGTTGTCAGCATTGGAGTGACTGAACATGTGCACACACAGGTGAATGTGTCGTAAAACAGAGGACACAGTCCACTCATCAGCCCTGTGGCCGTATGCCATGCGTGATGCAGGTTATAAAAAGACTCCCAAGTGCTCACAGGCAAAGGGTGTTTAACTGAACTTGTGGATAATTACCTGGTGAGACGTTCGAGACAACGAGCATCATGGCAGGTATGTGATTGATGTTGGAAAAAAATACTATATATAATTTAAAGTTCTATCAAATAAAAATTTTTGAAAATAAGTCTAAATTATTAAGGCTTTCACACAAAGCTCTCTGCAGAACCATATAAGAACCATACTGTGGATAAATGAGGTTTTTGAGTTGATGTGCATTGTATGTCTTTTAATATTTGTACACACAACAGAATATACATAAACGTTTTGACTGCATCATATTTTCCTAATTAACCAATTAAATATTTTTTAAAAAGATCCTAAAGACAAAAAATCTGTTCTGTCAAAAAAAATCTATGTATTAAAATCAATAAAATTTTTTGGCATATTCAGACAAAGAGGAAGGAAAGACAAAGAAGAGCAAGTCGAAGGTAAATTAATAACACGTAATTACAGAAATTGGTACAATTGTACATACTTTTATTAATATTATAATTATTATTATTTCTTGTTCTTGTTATTTGAACAGATTGAATGTTGTGGTTACCCTCTGAGCATCTTCTTCATTGTTGTCAATGAGTTCTGTGAACGCTTTTCTTACTATGGCATGCGAGGTGAGTTCTGTGTGTTCATCCAGCCCATCTGACCTTTGCTTTTCCAGCGTGCAGTTGTTTTATTTTTTTTTAACTTTTTTTTCTTTATTATTATTTTTAGTGACACAAAAAACACAAATTTTGTTTATTGCTTATAACTGTTTTTGCAAACATGTAAGTAACATTTAAAGCATCAGAGCTTCTCCAGGATAATGCTTAAAACATTTGTCGGGAATCTTCATCATGTCAGAAATGTCTGAATTCAATAAGAGAATGCATCTTTCACACCATTTAGAAAAAAAACTAATTCTCTCTCTCCAGCTGTGCTCGTTCTTTACTTCCGTTATTTTCTGCTTTGGGATGAGGATTTGGCCACCACAGTCTACCACACCTTTGTGGCCCTGTGCTACCTGACTCCCATCATTGGGGCCATTGTGGCTGATTCATGGCTGGGAAAGTTCAAGTGAGTGATTTGAATTCTGGTTATTCTGGGATTTTCAAGTTTAAATTGAACAATGGAAAAAAGATGAATAGTTTTTATCTCTTAACTATTAAATTAAACTTCATTTATTGTTATTATTATTATTATTATTATTATTATTATTATTATTATTATTATTATATTTTTTATCTCTTGTGATGTGTAAAAAGGAAAAAAACATTTTAAATGAACACTTGAATCGTTTCCTCTTTGCAGGACTATAGTGTATCTGTCTATTGTGTACACAATTGGGCAGGCAATCATGGCTGTCAGTGCGTCTCATGATCTCACAGATAAAAACCAGGATGGCGTCCCAGATAACATGACCTTACACATGTATGTGATTCCATTATAATGTACTCACACACACATACACACACACACTGCTTTAAGGTTCTTGTCATCAATAGTTAATGTACATTGCTATTAAATACAGAAATATTTAAAGAGCTCACTTAAAGCTGCACATATACATATTATTTAGATTAAATAACTGTAGATCAAGTATATTGTAACCGAAAAAATAATGTAATGTAAAGTAAAATAAATGTAATGGGTTTTTTTTTTCACCCAAAATAGTGCTCTTTCCATGTTCGGTCTGTCTCTCATTGCTTTGGGAACCGGAGGCATCAAACCTTGTGTTTCAGCTTTTGGAGGAGATCAATTTGAAGATCATCAGGTTTGTTAACTTCACATAAATAAATTTAAATAATAAATTTGAGTTATAACTACTTTTTTTTTCCAAAACAAGGTTTGCAAATGAGGTTTTTAGTGATTACATCCTCAGTCCCATCCTCAGTCCCATCCTTTAAAATACATCCTCAGTCCCATCGACTGAGGATGTATTTTAAAGAGTAGAGTTATGTAACACCTCGCTCTGAGGGATTCCTGTTGGGTTGGGTGATTGTCTCATTGGGACTTTGAACAGTTTCGTGTTCTTTAAAGTGCCTGAAGCCTGCAGATGGACATTTTTTAACTGCACTTTGAACTGATAGAAATCTCAGTCAGACAGTTTGATCCGGTGCTGGATGTGCTGTTACATTAAAGAACAAAGTGCACGTGTGGAGGCTAATAAAGATTAAGGTGCTGATGCTCATGAATTATATCTGATTATCTGTGTCCTTTCCAAACCTTTCGAACAATTTCACAGGCCATAAATGTAATTACCGCAAATCCATAAAAATCTATTTATGGTGGGTTTTTAGGTACACAGTGGAGCGAGCGACTGATACAGAAGTGATTAGTGATACCTGATTGGTTTTTACTTAGAATACTGGACTGGGATCAAATTGATATTGAGATATTGTGTTTAATGCACTGAATTAAAAACAAGATACTCTAGAATTTATTCTAGGAGAATAAAATTTTTGGAGCTTTGGTATGGTGGCTTTATTTTTATTTCTGTTTTGGTCCTGATGTGTACCAACAACCAAAACTCAAATCGTCAAATTCTGCAAACCAGCACAAAGTCTAAATAAAAAAAAAACTAAACAAAAAAAAAACGAAACACAAGTAACTCTATCTGCCATTATCTTGTTAAGATTTCCTAAAACAAGAAAAAGTTTTTACAACCTAGATCTAACTTAGAAATCTATTACTAAGTTAAAAGTAGTAAATAATATTTAAAGATTTTCTTGTTAAGATTTTATTTTTTGCAGTGAGGCAAACAATGGCATCCCATCTATTCTAAAGTTAACTGTTATTTGCTAAAGCCATTTATAATATTATTAAAACTGTCTGACTACAAAGTTTTCTTTGAATGTTTATCAAGTTTATCTGTAAATAACACTCTCATTGTCCTGTGTTCGTATAGGAAAAGCAGAGAAGCACCTTCTTCTCAATCTTTTACCTTTCTGTTAATGCTGGCAGTCTGCTCTCCACCATCATCACTCCGATCCTCAGAGGTTTGTGCTTTTAGATAACTTTTAAATATCATTTTTGAATATCAAATCAAAATCAAAAATCAAATCAAATTCAATCAAATCAGGTTTATTAGTCACATACGCAGTACAGCCAGCAATGAATGTCTCCCCATAATGTTAAAAATTTTGATTTACAGTACGAAAAAAAAAATTGATTTACAAAATAGTTATAGGCGGCATGGTGGCTTAGTGGTTAGCACGTTCGCCTCTCAGCGCTAGGGATTCCCGTGGGTGGAGTTTCCATGTTCTCCCCGTGTCTGCGTGGGTTTCCTCCGGGTACTCCGGTTTCCTCCCACAGTCCAAAAACATGGGTCAAGTCAATTGAATTCTCAAAATTGCCCCATATAGAGTGTGTTTGTGTGAGTGAGTGTGTGCCCAGCGATGGATTGGCGCCCTGTCCTGGGTCTATCTGCCCAGCGCCCGAGATGTTCTCCCCTGGATGGGCATGGGGAACCCCACCGCGACCCTAATAGAGGATAAAGCGGGAGATAATGAATGAATGAATGACAAAATAGTTATACAAAATGATAAGTAAAATAAAATAAAAAATATGTATTTGCAATGTGCAATTAAAGTTTTAAAAAAGAAAAATTGTACAAATATCACACTGTAACAGAAATAAACTAAAAATTGTTTTTATAAGTTATAATTAAAGTGAGTAGTACATCTATGTGCAACTAATGCAGTGCAGGGTTGAAAAGTTGCCCTGCACATTTTTAAGGTCTGTCTGACTTCCCTTTGTGCTGTACAGCTCAGGAGTGCGGCATTAACTCACAGCGGGAGTGCTATGCTCTAGCTTTCGGTGTCCCTGCTGCTCTTATGGCTGTTGCTCTGGGTAAGTTCACTTCTTTTTGCCAAATCTGTAACGTTTTTCTGTGCAAAATAACACTAATTTAAATATTAAACCAGACAAAGAAAGCAAAGAGGGTTATCTATACAGTGTCAGTCAAAAGTTTGGACACGCCCCTTCTTGCTCCATTATCTATTTCCTCCAATTATTATATAGATGGACTTTGTAGTTTTACAATTACAGACTGTTCTCTGTTGAACTAGACCATCACAGAACAGGTATCATTTGGGTGGTGGATTGTTTATTGTCAGTTCTGCAGTGACACTGATGTGGTGAGGGGGTTTTAGTGCAGCAATGCTGCTGTAGTTTCAGTTCTCCACCTCAGTGACACTGCTGGGATAGGAATCAATCAATCTGTTCCCGACAATGTAAATCATTCAGTTTTAATCATGTTGTATGGTTTTGGGGTGGCACGGTGGCTTAGTGGTTAGCATGTTCTCCTCTCAGCGCTAGGGATTCCCGGTTCGAATCCCCATCTGGATGGAGTTTCCATGTTCTCCCCGTGTCCGCGTGGGTTTCCTGCGGGTTCTCCGGTTTCCTCCCGCAGTCCAAAAACATGGATCAAGTCAATTGAATTCTCCAAATTGCCCAGTATAGAATTTGTTTGTTTGAGTGAGTGTGTGCCCAGCGATAGATTGGGTAGATACACCCTGTCCTGGGTGTATCTACCCAGCGCTCGAAATGTTCTCCCCTGGATGCCCCCCCCCCCCCCCCCCGCGACCCTAATAGAGGATAAAGCGGAAGATAATGAATGGATATATGGTTTTGTTAGGTTAGTTATATTTAGGGTTATATTTTGGGAAAGGCTCTATTAAATGAATGGAAGTATATTTAACAAACGTGTGTGTGTGTATGTGTGTGTGTGTCTGTGTGTGTGTGTGTGTGTGTGTGTGTTCATGCACAAGATTACAATTTGTAACTGTAATAATCCTTGTTTATTGAATTACAGTTGTTTTCATTATGGGGAGTGGAATGTATGTTAAGGCTGCTCCAAAAGGGAACATCATGCTGGATGTGTTTAATTGTATTGGAGTAAGTACAACTTTCTATAAAGTCAAAATGCTCACGATTCTTTTAATGACTTAAATGATTATGGGAATTATTAATATAAAGGCATTCTTAGAACTATAAAATCCTCCTGACATCTTAACATGTTCTGTATTTTATAATTAAACTAACTACCTGTTCAACTGGTAAAACTCAAACTTTCTCTGAGCAACCTTGTGCTCACCTTGTAACTCGCTTTGGATAAAAGCGTCTGCTAAATGACCAAATGTAATGTAATGTAAATGTTCTCTGTTCATTACAGTTTGCAATTAAAAATCGCTTTAGGCATCGCAGCAGTCAGTATCCCAAGAGAGAGCACTGGATGGACTGGGCTGAAGAAAAATACGATGTGGGTTTGAATGCATCACATGTTTGTTTTTTTATTATGTGTAGAACCAGCTCCAATGAAAAAGACATGGTCTGTCTGTGTTAGAGAAACACGAGTATAAAGACGCAAATGATTGAACCAATCTGTTGATCTGTTTTGGAATCATTAGAAACTGCTGATTGCTCAGGTGAAGATGGTGCTGAAGGTTCTTTTCCTTTACATCCCACTGCCCATGTTCTGGGCTCTTTTTGACCAGCAGGTCAGTATGCACACACACACACACACACACACACACACGCACACACACAAAGACAGACACAGACACACACCTACTTTTAATAATTTTTTTGTGCAGGGCTCTCGTTGGACTTTTCAGGCAACCACTATGGATGGCAATTTTGTAAGTCTACATTTTCAGTTCAATTATTAGTTCAGTCAGTGATCTATTTTGTTTACCGTACTTACACACAGAGGAATTAGTCCTCCACATTTAACCCACCCTTGCAGTGAAACACACAGATATACACTCACACTGAGCACACATGCCCGGAGCGATGGTTTGGGGATCCACATGCTGATCCAGGGAAGAACTTGTTGAGTGCTGGCAAGATACACCCAAAACAGGGTGCCAATCTATCATTGGGCACTCACTCACTCACACAGACAAAACACACAAACCCAAACTATTGGGGGCATTCAATTTGGACTGTGGGAGAAAACCGAAGAACCAGGAGGACCCATGTGGACACGGCAGAAAATGGAAACTCAAACCCAGATTGGGATTCGAACCTCGATCCCCAGCTCAAAGAGGCAGATGTGCTAACCCCTATGCTACTGTGCCGTCACGTATATTCCATATTTGTCATGCATTGTGAAAGAAAGTCTATTTTTTTCAAATGTATGCAGTTTAATAATCATTACGTCTTCTCCTCAGGGTGGCTTCATCATTCAGCCAGACCAGATGCAGGTAGGAGCCTCCACCACCATACCATCACCATATACAGTGTTGTACTATCATAGATTTCATTCATCATATGCACATTGAGCATAAGGTATAAATCAGTGAACCTGTTTCAGACTGTAAACCCCATCCTGATCCTGGTGATGGTTCCCGTTGTGGACAGCTGTGTGTATCCCCTCATTAAGAAATGTGGCCTAAATTTTACGTGAGTCGTTTTCTCCTGTTTATTAGTGAGCTGCTACAGTCAGAATCAAAGATGATTGCTTTAATGGGTTTTTAATGCTCTGCACCAGGCCTTTGAAAAGGATCACTGTAGGAATGTTCTTGGCAGCGCTGGCGTTTGTGGCCGCTGCCCTACTGCAGCTTCAGATCGATGTGAATACAATACGATTTTGAATGATTCACATTATTATGGTGTCTTCGAGTCATGATGTTAAAGGTTTTTTTTGCATTTCTCAGCAAACGCTTCCTAGTTTCCCCTCGGAATCAGAAGCTCAGGTGAAGTTCCTTAACATGGAGAACAGCGCTCTCTCTGTATCTGTGAATGAACAACCACCATTTGAAATCCTGCCCTTAAATGTAGGTGACCATCAACATACTTTCTTCTATAAAATCGCTCTTGCAGTATCTCTGATTTGACATATAAAATCATATAAACATTACAGCCGTTTAAAAATATATTTAAAATATGAATACGTATGTACGTGTGTGTGTGTGTGTGCGTATATACATATGTACATGCATATATACATACCAACACACATCATATATATATATATATATATATATATATATATATATATATATATATATATATATATATATATATATATATATATATATATACGTGTGTATATATATACGTACATATATAAACATGTATATATATATGTGTGTGTGTGTGTGTGTGTGTGTGTGTGTAGAATATTATATATATGTGTGTGTGTGTATATATATATATATATATATATATATATATATATATATATATATATATATATATATATATATATATATATATATAAATAAATACATACATACATACACACAGATATATGTGTGTGTGTGTGTGTGTGTGTAAATGTATATATGTATGTGCGTGTATGTATATATGCATGTATGTATGTGTTTATGTATGTATATATGCACTTCCTCATGACCTGCACATATATGTATACATATATGTAAGCATATTTATATATGTGTATATTTACATCTATATATATATATATATGTGTGTTATATTTATATCTATGTATATATGTATATTTATATATCAGCTTCCAAGGATTTAAGAAGACTTTTGTCAAAACGTGGTGCATGAAATGAAAACAAAATTGCGGCTCAAGGACTCAGTTTCACCCTAAAGCTATTAAAATATTTTTATATTTTAGGTGTAAAGATGAAATATAAGAAAAATAAGCATAGAAACAGCATATAAAAGACATGATGTTTGCAGTCCTCAGATGGTTACTTGACGATAGATGCGGACAGCATGCGGCTCACTGTTGGAAGCGCAGCTACGGTGACTCTTGCATTGCTTCGAGGGAAACGTCAGACCTTCTTGCTCAACTCAGCTGGAGTGAATGGAAGTGTAAGCTTCGTCCCTGTAATCCCACTTATGTACATAGACATTCATTTAATAACCTTTTACTGTTTTATTAAATGTATAAATGAAGTAACACCATTGTAGCAAAGAACCATAAAAGAAGTCGAACTGTTTAATTAATCCCCTTCTTTTTCAGGATGAAGATGTTATAACTAAACCAGAACAGGGAAAGAATGATATCAGGTCAGTGCCCTGCTGAGTGTAAAGTATGACCTCTGATCATAGTTATTTAACGACAATGTGGAATTATTCTTTATTATGATCAATAACTGCTTTAGAGATGTAACACATACAGTATATCCTTAGATTGTATGTATATATGCATGTATATGTACAGTTGTGATCAAATTTATTCAACCCCCAATGCTGCGAAGGGTTTTATGGAATTCAGTGCACATTTGTAATTGTGTTCATAATGAAATCTTACAAGGACTTGTTAAAGAACTAAATGCAACTGAGATAGCATCAATTGTTTTTTTCATAAAGTATTAAATAGCCTTTTTGTGATTTCTTCATTGACACAATTATTCAACCCCTTTACAACTACCACTCATAAGAACAGAGGTTCATTCCAGTGTTTTCAATCAGGTATTGAAAAGACCTGTGGATGTCAACGAGCAGCAATCAAGCATGATAAGCACCAATTAGGCAGATTTAAAAGGACTGTGATACTCAGCTCCTTCTAGACATCTACTGGTGTGTTTACAAGCATGGTGAAGGCAAGAGAATGGTCCCAGAAGACAAGAGAAGAGGTTATTGCTCTTCACAAGAATGGCAATGGATATAAAAAGATTGCGAAGTTGTTAAATATTCCAAGAGACACTATCGGAAGTATCATTCACAAGTTCAAGTTAAAGGGCACAGTGGAAACGTTACCTGGTCGTGGCAGAAAGAAGATCCTGACCGCGACTGCTGTGCGCTACCTGAAGCGTAATGTGGAGAAAAATCCCCGCGTGACTGCTAAGGAACTGAAAAAAGACCTGTCAGATGTGGGCACTGAAGTTTCAGCTCAGACAATAAGGCGCGCACTGCATAACAAAGACCTCCATGCCAGAACTCCCAGGCGCACCCCCTTGCTGACTCCAAAGAACAAGAAAAGTCGACTGCAGTATGCCAAAAGTCATGTGGACAAGCCACAAAGGTTTTGGGACAGTGTACTGTGGTCAGATGAAACTAAATTAGAACTGTTTGGGACAATGGACCAGCGCTATGTTTGGAGGAGGAAGAACCAGGCTTATGAACAAAAGAACACCTTGCCTACTGTGAAGCATGGCGGGGGGTCAATTATGCTTTGGGGCTGTTTTGCTTCTAATGGTACAGGAAAGCTTCAACGTGTGCAGGGTACCATGAATTCCGTTCAGTACCAGGAGATCTTGGAGGAAAATGTGATGGAGTCAGTCACAAACCTGCGGCTTGGGAGACGTTGGACCTTCCAACAGGACAATGATCCGAAGCACACATCCAAGTCCACTAGAGCATGGTTGAACATGAAAGGCTGGAACATTCTAGAGTGGCCATCGCAATCACCAGACTTAAATCCAATTGAGAACCTCTGGTGGGACCTAAAGAAGGCAGTTGCAGTGCGCAAGCCTAAGAATGTGACTGAACTGGAGGCTTTTGCCCATGAAGAATGGGCTAAGATACCCATAGGTCGCTGCAAGACACTTGTGTCAAGCTATGCTTCACGCTTGAAAGCTGTCATAACTGGAAAAGGATGTTGTACTAAGTACTGAAAAATAATGTCACTAGGGGGTTGAATAAAACTGATAATGATGTGAGCACAGTAAAGACATTTGTGGTTATTCCATCATAAATATTATGTTATATTTGTCTGATTTATAAGTGCCTCTTTGATATAATTGTAAATAAGATGACTGAAATGATCCAAATCAATGTCAAACTGGCCAAAACACTTTATTTCAGTGGGGGTTGAATAAATTTGATCACAACTGTATGTATTTATATGTATGTATGTATATATGCACATATGTATGTATGTATATATGCACATATGTATGTATGTATATATGTATATAGGTCAGGTCAGTGCCCTGCTGAGTGTAAAGTACGACCTCTGATCATAGTTATTTAATGACAATGTGGAATTATTCCTTATTATGATCAATAACTACTTTAGAGATGTAACACATATATCCTTAGATTATATGTATGTATATATGCATGTATGTGTGTAATATATATATATATATATATATATATATATATATATATATATATATATATATATATATATATATATATATATAATGTGTGTGTATGTATGTATATGTATATATGCATGTATGTGTGTATATATATATATATGTGTGTGTGTGTGTGTGTATATCCTTAGATTGTGTGTGTGTATGTATGTATATTTATATATGCATGTATGTGTGTATATATATATATATGTGTGTGTGTGTGTATATATCCTTAGATTGTGTGTGTGTGTATATGTACATGTATATATGCATGTCACAACATGCTCACCTTTTTTCAGGAATCTCTTTTTCAGGAAAGCTGATTTTTTGTTTTCTTACTACAGAGTTGTAAATGGTTACCACACCGCGCTGGCCGTGTACTCTGTGCCCAGAAACCTGAGTGTCATCGAGCCCTTTTCATTTTCTAACCACACTGAGTTCAAAGAGGGAACGTAAGTACCGGCACGCACCCACGTATGCGTTCCATGCAGTGTCCTGAGCTTCAGATCAATCTCTTTGTGTTGCAGATACAATCTCACTATCTCACAATCTCGCAAGAATGCTGTGGAAGAGTGCGTGTACCCTTTAAAACTGGGCTTTGGAAGTGCCTACACACTTCTCATACCTAGCACTTTTAAGTTCGGGCCAGATGTAAGTCAGTTTTATTCACATATGTAATTATTTTAACTAATGAGCATTAATAAAATAAAAGACACAGAGAGGAATCTCTCTGTCTTAATCCTCTACTGGTGTTGTAAGGTGGTAAATTGACATTTCGGGTGCTGGGCACACACACACACACACACTTATATAGGGGCAATTTAAAGCAGCCAATTTACCTTGAGGCGGCACGGTGGCTCAGTGGTTAGCACGTTCGCCTCTCAGCGCTAGGGATTCCCGGTTCGAATCCCAATCTGGGTGGAGTTTCCATGTTCTCCCCGTGTCTGCGTGGGTTTCCTCCCACAGTCCAAAAACATGGATCAAGTCAATTAAATTCTCAAAATTGCCCCATATAGAGTGTGAGTGTGTGCCCAGCGATGGATTGGCGCCCTGTCATGGGTCTATCTGCCCAGCGCCCGAGACGTTCTCCCCTGGATGGGCATGGGGAACCCCACCGCGACACTAATAGAGGATAAAGCGGAAGATAATGAATGAATGAATGAATGAATTGACCTTGAATCCATGTTTTTGGACTGTGCATCTTTCCAGTTAATATGGAATTGCAACTCACTTTTTTAAAAAAGATTTTTGAAGTGTGGTGGTGTAGTGGTTAGCATGTTCACAATCCCAATTTGGGTGGAGTTTCCATGTTCTCATCGTGTCCATGTGGGTTTTCTGAGTTCTCTGGTTTCCCAAACAGTCCAGAAACATAGCTTAAAGGTGAATTGGCTGTTCTAAACTGCCTTAATCTGAATTGCCCCATATAGTGTGTGTGTGTGTGTGCTTAATGATAGAGCACTTTGTTCTAGGTGTATCTGCCCTGCACCTGAAATGTTCTCCCCGTGACCCTAGTAGAGCATTAAGCAAAAGATGTCTTTGTTTCTGCGGTCAGGATCTTATTCATTCATCTATTATCTCCCACTTTATCCTCTATTAGGGTCGCGGTGGGGTTCCCCATGCCCATCCAGGGGAGAACGTCTCGGGCGCTGGGCAGATAGACCCAGGACAGGGCGCCAAACCATCGCTGGGCACACACTCACTCACACAGCCACACTCTATATGGGGCAATTTTTTTGAGAATTCAATTGACTTGATCCATGTTTTTGGACTGTGGGAGGAAACCGGAGAACCCGGAGGAAACCCACGCAGACACGGGGAGAACATGGAAACTCCACCCAGATGGGGATTCGAACCGGGAATCCCTAGCGCTGAGAGGAGAACGTGCTAACCACTAAGCCACCGTGCCCAGGATCTTATTACAGTGGATAAAACGTGCTGCATGGTGTTATTGTGTATAAACTTACACACAGTGAGTCAACATCTCATACTTGAGGCTAGGGGTGAGCTGCAATATTCGCTGATTCGACGATTCACGGAGAACCGTAGTCGACTATGAACCTCATAGTCGAATGTACCATTTTGACCACATGGGGGTGCCAATGGCTGCTGCTAAGCATTAGTTTTTACATGAAATGTCTTTGTTTTCGTTATATATATATATATATATATATATATATATATATATATATATATATATATAGCCTTTTGTCAAATAAAATCATCCTAATTTCTAGAAAAAAAAAAAAAGAAAAACAAAAAAAAAGGTTTTCTTTTGTTAGAAAAACAAGTAAAATATATAAAAAAAAAATCTTTTTTAAAAACTGTTATAGCGCCATCTTGTGGTGAAATTTTAACTGATTCGACTATCAGTCGACTATAGGGAAAATCTGACGAATCAGATTCGACTACGAAAATCTGTAGTTGAAAACAGCCCTACTTGAGGCCGTGCGCTCTGTTTGCAGTGTGAAAAAAGCATTAGGCAGATACAAGACATCCAGCCGAACACCATCCACATGGCCTGGCAGATCCCGCAGTACTTCCTCATGACCTGTGGGGAGGTGGTCTTCTCGGTCACAGGTCTCGAGTTCTCCTACTCTCAGGTACCGACATCTTCATGTCCTCCTTCCCCATGAGTAGTGCTGAATACGTACTCAGTTCTGCATGATCGTTTAGGCACCAAAGAGCATGAAGTCAGTCCTGACGGCGGGCTGGCTGTTAACCACGGCTGCAGGAAACATCATCGTCCTGATCGTCGCTGAAGCAGGACAGCTTCCTGACCGGGTACTGCGATTTAAATCATTTATCCATCCATGCCCATCCAGGGGAGAACGTTCCGGCCGCTGGGCAGCCACACCCAGGACAGGGTGTCAATCTGACCAAACTGGGCACTCACTCACTCACACAAACACACTCTATGGGGCAATTTGGAGAACTCAATTGACTTGATCCATGTTTTTGGACTGTGGGAGGAAACCGGAGAACCCGGAGGAAACCCACGCGGACAACATGGAAACTCCACCCAGAAGGGGATTCGAACCGGGAATCCCTAGCGCTGAGAGGAGAACATGCTAACCACTAAGCCACCGTGAATCATTTATCCATCCATCCATTATCTTTCACTTTATCCTCTATTAGGGTCGTGGGGGGGTTCCCAATGCCCATCCAGGGGAGAACGTTCCGGGCGCTGGGCAGATACACCCAGGACAGAGTGCCAATCTATCGCTGGGCACACACTCACTCACACACACACTCTATATGGGGCAATTTGGAGAACTCAATTGACTTGATCCATGTTTTTGGACTGTGGGAGGAAACCGGAGAACCCGGAGGAAACCCACGCGGACACGGGGAGAACATGGAAACTCCACCCAGATGGGGATTCGAACCGGGAATCCCTAGTGCTGAGAGGTGAACACGCTAACCATTAATCCACCGTGAATCATTTATCCATCCATCCATTATCATTCGCTTTATCCTATATTAGGGTCGCGGTGGGGTTCCCCATGCCCATCCAGGGGAGAACGTTCCGGGCGCTGGGCATACACCCAAGAGAGCGCCAATCTATCGCTGGGCACACACTCACTCACACACACACACTCTATATGGGGCAATTTGGAAAACTCAATTGACTTGATCCATGTTTTTGGACTGTGGGAGGAAACCGGAGAACCCTGAGGAAACCCACGTGGACACGGGGAGAACATGGAAACTCCACCCAGATGCGAACGTGTTAACCACTAAGCCACCGTGCCGCCCTTTACATCATTTATATTGAACCAAAGTCATTTTTGCAGGCAGGTGGTGCACCGGGGTTCTGGGTTTGGGGGTAGACCACAAATTAGCCCCACTGTAGTTCTTCTGTGAGTGGAACTCCCGACTAACGCCACGTGAATGTTTTTTTTTCTCTAGTGGGCTGAATACGTGCTGTTCGCTGCACTCTTGATAGCAGTGTGCATCATCTTCTCCATCATGGCCTATTTCTACACCTACACCAACCCCGAGGAGATCGAGGCCCAGTTCATGGAGTACACGCCTGAGGAAAAGGACGAGAAAAGCAGGAAGGAACTGGAGATGAAGCCGTGCACCTCCGACGACGAGAAAGAGGAAATCAAACAAACCAAGATCTGAATAAAGCCGCCGTCTGCCAGTCCTGCTCAGGAAAAAGGTTTTTTTTTGCTGATCTGGGACCTGCTGTGCGTTTCACGTTAATGGCTCTCTTTAGAGTCATTAAGATCTGCACTGCTGTTGGACCACAACCCAAGAAAATGGGATCGATGTGTATACTGGACTGTTGCCAAAGCTGTGTGTGTGTGTGCAGTATTTCAGGTGTCTGTTAATGCTGATGTCTTGCTTTAGGGCTGTGTGAGTGTGTGTGTGTGTGTGTGTGAGTGTGTGTGCAAATGGACTCCTCTGCAAAGAAAAGATTTTTGATTTCTGGCACTTTGTCATTTGAAACTACAAATGTGGGGTAATATGGGAGCTGAGGTAACGATGAGAGCAGAATTTTATTTTGTAATAACTATTGGGGTACAGCTATTTAATTTATGTATTTAAATGTAAATCTCTTTGTATTTTATAGCATTACACTTTTGTATGGAATTGTTATCTCCTGCTGTACTGACAAAACGACCGCCGGTCAAATACCTCAATAAACATGCTCACCTTCAGTTTGAGTCCATTTGCTGGAAATTACTAAGAGGTCTTTGGAACATCCATCACATTCCTTTTTGGGGTGGGGGGTATCCTCATGCCCATCCAGGGGAGAACATCTCGGGCGCTGGGCGGATACACCCAGGAAAGGGCGCCAATCCATCGCTGGACACACACTCACTCACACAAACACACTCTATATTGGGCATTTTGGAGAATTCATTCATTCATTCATTATCTCCCGCTTTTTCCTCTACTAGGGTCGCGGTGGGGTTCCCCATGCCCATCCAGGGGAGAACGTCTCGGGCGCTGGGCGGATACACCCAGGACAGGGCGCCAATCTATCGCTGGACAGACACTCACTCACTCACACACACTCTATATAGGGCAATTTGGAGAATTCATTCATTCATTCATTATCTTCCGCTTTATCCTCTACTAGGGTCGCGGTGGGGTTCCCCATGCCCATCCAGGGGAGAACGTCTCGGGCGCTGGGGAGATACACCCAGGACAGGGCGCCAATCTATCGCTGGACAGACACTCACTCACTCACACACACTCTATATGGGGCAATTTGGAGAATTAATTCATTCATTCATTATCTCCCGCTTTATCCTCTATTAGGGTCGCAGTGGGGTTCCCCATGACCATCCAGGGGAGAACGTCTCGGGGGCTGGGCAGATACACCCAGGACAGGGCGCCAATCCATCGCTGGGTACACAGTCACTCACTCAAACACACTCTATATGGGGCAATTTAGAGAACTCAATTAACTTGATCCATGTTTTTGGACTGTAGGAGGAAACCGGAGAACCCGGAGGAAACCCACGCGGACACGGGGAGAACATGGAAACTCCAGCCAGATGGGGATTCGAACCGGGAATCCCTAGCGCTGAGAGGCGAACGTGATAAGCCACCGTGCCGCCCTTGGAGAATTCAATTGACATCAATCCATGTTTTGAACTGTGGGAGGAAACCGGAGAACTCGGAGGAAACCCACATGGACACAGGGAATCGAACCGGGAATCCCTAGCACCGCGAGGCGAACGTGCTAACCACTAAGCCACCGTGCCGCCCCACAAAAAAAACAGTAGAGTTTCGGGTTTTGTTGGAACACAATATGCTTGTTACAGGGTTTCCGAGCGTCAGGGTGAGTTCTGCTACAAGATTTCGATAGAACATGGCAGCATCGTCGTTTTCTTTTTAAGTGGGACGTCGTAAAGAAAGAACGAAGCAGCAGCAGGATAAAGAGCATCATTTATACGTAAAACCTTTTCTATAATAAAATGCACATTTGATAAAAAGCAAAGGCAATCTCAGTAATGGCCATTTCAGTGGGTAATATTTGTCCTTTCGTCACGAACGATATCTACACAAGAGTGGCCATCTGTACACAGTGTCCGTCTGCAAACCTTCAAGCGGATGAAGGAACGACCAGCATTAAACTCCTGTACACAGATCCAGACCATGCAGGTTTCCTGATATTTGCTTTTCCCCAGAATCCTTCAGCCCCACATCCACGCAAGCATCGGTCCATATGCAGCCATGCTGTTTGAGCCATGCACACGAGTTTGTTTAGCTGCTTTTGACTTTGTTTTTTTTTCTTTTTCTGCTGTTAACTGATATCGTGATGCCGGCCGAGGCATCGGCGTTAGAATCAGCTTTGCGACACAGTACGGTTGCTCCTTTCAATGCTTTGCAGTCCAGCACATTAACGTGCACGCACACACACAGGTGTCACACTTCGTCCGTTGCACCCACAAAGTGCCCGGTCTTCACAGAAAAGAGGAAGCGTAAGGAGTTTCAAAACTCCTGGGTCTTCCAGATATACGTCATAGAGGATGCTGGTGCTGGGGTATGGCTGGACTGATGCCTGAGGGAGGGGCTGCAGCGTGATGGACATATCTGGCAGGCCAATCACTGAGGAGAAGAGGTAGATGACATCCTGGCTCTGGTAAAGCTGTAAAGAGACAGCATATAAGAACCTTTCAATAACAGCAGCTTGTGCATTATTGTGAATAAATCATGGAAAAGATGCGTTGTTAAGCCCGACACGTAGCAGAGTGTTGCACTCCCCCCCCCCCTGTGGTTTAGTCACAATAATACACAACCTTACTGTTTTAAAACACTATAAATAAAAAAATTACACCTTAATGTCATTCATTCATTCATTATCTCCCGCTTTATCCTCTATTAGGGTCGCGGTGGGGTTCCCCATGCCCATCCAGGGGAGAACGTCTCGGGCGCTGGGCAGATAGACCCAGGACAGGGCGCCAATCCATCGCTGGGCACACACTCACTCACACAGACACACTCTATACGGGGCAATTTTTGAGAATTCAATTGACTTGATCCATGTTTTTGGACTGTGGGAGGAAACCGGAGAACCCGGAGGAAACCCACGCAGACACGGGGAGAACATGGAAACTCCACCCACTCCACCAAATGGGGATTCGAACCGGGAATCCCTAGCGCCAAGAGGAGAACGTGCTAACCACTAAACCACCCTTAACCGCCATACCTTAATGTGTTTATTTAAAAAACTAAATTATTAATAATCTGGTGTCCCACGACGTAATCTGGTCCATTTTTTAAAGGGAGCGTTGATTGCTGAGTAACAGGATTACCAGGTTTAGTGCTCATCATGAATTGGCTCACTGTTTATAACAATCTGTATTTCCATCCATTTATTATCTTCCGCTTTATCCTCTATTAGAGTCGTGGTGGGGTTCCCCATGCCCATCCAGGGGAGAACGTCTCGGGTGCTGGGCAGAAACACCCAGGACAGGGCGCCAATCTATCACTGGGCACACACTCACTCACACACACACACACTTCATGGGGCAATTTGGAGAACTCAATTGACCTTGATCCATGTTTTTGGACTGTGGGAGGAAATCCGGAGAACCCGGAGGAAACTCACACGGACACGGGGAGAACATGGAAACTCCACCCAGATGGGGATTTGAACCGGGAATCCCTAGTGCTGAGAGGCGAACGTGCTAACCACTAAGCCACCGTGCCATCTGTATTACCATTTGTGGAAAATTATTTTAAATAATGTATAATCATTGGCATTGATATGAATGTGGGACGGCACGGTGGCTTGGTGGTTTAGCATGTTCTCCTCTCAGCTCTAGGGATTCCCAGTTCGAATCCCCATCTGGCTGGAGTTTCCATGTTCTCCCCGTGACCGCGTGGGTTTCCTCCGGGTTCTCCGGTTTCCTCCCACAGTCCAAAAACATGGATCAAGTTAATGGAGTTCTCCAAATTGCCCCATATAGAGTGTGTCTGTGTGAGTGAGTGTGTGTCCAGTAAAAGATTGGCGCTCTGTCCTGGGTGTATCTGCCCAGCGCCCGAGACGTTCTCCCCTGGATGGGCATGGGGAACCCCACCACGACCCTAATAGAGGATAAAGCGGAAGATAATGAATGAATGAATATGAATATGAAGCACTCAGAGATTTGAATTACTGTGATGTCACGGCTGGACAAACAACTCACCAATTTAAAGACCGGAACTCCCGTTTTTATAAAATGGACAAACTTACAGTTGCAGTCTCTGGATGAGCTGGGACACCATGACATCTGAGATTCCCGGATACGCCTCCTCAGCCAGGAGAATGGCTTCTCGCAGCTCATCCAACACCTCAGGTTTCACCACAGCTTCTCCACCACTTTCTCTCTCCTTCAGCTGCACACAACAAAACCTTAAGTTCCAGTCGGTTTTCAGTTTTAATGTTACAGGTCTGATCTTATAAACCAAAATAATAGTGGAACTAATCAATTTTTATTGAGTGGAGCAAACGAGAGGTGTGTACAAACTTTTGACAGGTACTCTATATTTATCACAGAGCATTACAGAGGACTGCTGTTCTGTCTGATTGTGAATGAATTAGTAAAGCATTTCTAATAAGGAGGGCGGCACGGTGGCTTAGTGGTTGGTATGTTCTCCTCTCAGTGCTAGGGATTCCCGGTTCGAATCCCCATCTGGGTGGAGTTTCCATGTTCTCCCCGTGTCCGCGTGGGTTTCCTCCGGGTTCTCCGGTTTCCTCCCACAGTCCAAAAACATGGATCAAGTCAATTGAATTCTCCAAATTGCCCCATATAGAGTGTGTGTGAGTGTGTGCCCGGCGATGGATTGGCGCCCTGTCCTGGGTCTTTCTGCCCAGCGCCCGAGACGTTCTCCCCTGGATGGGCATGGGGAACCCCACAACAACCCTACTAGAGGATAAAGCGGGAGATAATGAATGAATAAATGAATTTCTAATAAGGAGGGTGGCACGGTGGCTTAGTGGCTGGTATGTTCTCCTCTCAGCACTAGGGATTCCCGGTTCGAATCCCCATCTGGGTGGAGTTTCCATGTTCCCCCCGTGTCCGCGTGGGTTTCCTCCGGGTTCTCCGGTTTCCTCCCACAGTCCAAAAACATGGATTCAGGTCAATTGAATTCTCCAAATTGCCCCATATAGAGTGTGTCTGTGTGAGTGAGTGTGCCCAGCGATATTGGGTGTATCTGCCCAGCGCCCGAAACGTTCTCCCCTGGATGGGCATGGGGAACCCCACTGTTATCCTAAAAGAGTATAAAGCGGAAGATAATAGATGGATGGATGGATGGAAGGAGACAGGTGCGTTTTTATAGATTCAATAAAATAATCAGTTGTTAATCATTATCAAATGGTAATCTTTGGTTGTTATTATTATTTATTAACATACATTAAAAACATACTCCACTTATTATTTTTTTTCAGTAGACTTGTTTAGACCTTTAGGGATTTTTCTTACCTCTGTTAAGACTGGAGTGATTATTGTAGACAGGCTCTGTGACAGCGGTCTCTTAGATGCATCCTACATGATACACACACAGATAATATCAGTATAAATTATAAAGATGCAGTACTTATAAAATACAACATCAAATTCATTCATTCATTATCTTCCGCTTTATCCTCTATTAGGGTCGCGGGGGGGTTCCCCATGCCCATCCAGGGGAGAACATCTCGGACGCTGGGCAGATAGACCCAGAACAGGGTGCCAATCAATCGCTGGGCACACACTCACTCACACAGACATACTCTATATGGGGCAATTTTGAGAATTCAATTGACTTGATGCATGTTTTTGAACTGTGGGAGGAAACCGGAGAACCCGGAGGAAACCCACACAGACACGGGGAGAACATGGAAACTCCACCCAGATGGGGATTCGAACCGGGAATCCCTAGCGCTGAGAGGAGAACATGCTAACCACTAAGCCAAGGTGCCGCCACATCAAATTCAAATACCGTTAATGTAATAAGACTATTTTATAGAGGGTGGCACGGTGGCTTAGTGGTTAGCATGTTCTCCTCTCAACACTAGGGATTCCAGGTTCGAATCCCAATCTGGGTGGAGTTTCCATGTTCTCCCTGTGTCCGCGTGAATTCTCGAAATTGCCCCATATAGAGTGTGTCTGTGTGAGTGAGTGTGTGCCCAGTGATAGATTGGCGCCCTGTCCTGGGTGTATCTGCCCAGCACCCGAGACGTTCTCCCCTAAATGGGCATGGAAATTTTTCTTTGTCCTGCAATGTACATGCAAACTGAACACCATGATCCCTACAAGTGATAGATGGTTCATTTTAGAGCTGACCTCTGGCTCTTGCTGGCCCAACGTCTTACTAGGATAACGGGTCATAAGCTGAACCTGTGGGGGCCTGCTGAAATAATGTGAAATGGGTGGTTAAGTTTGCTAACTGACCTGCTCTCCAGCTCCATTCTGCAGCTTTTTCAGATCTTTTTCCCGGATAGTAAAGATCCACTCATCATTACTGAAGTCGTTCCCCCCAGATGCCTGGCCATCTGCTTCTCTGGAGAGACAAATAGGAAAGTTAAACAAGGAGGAGTATGCCTTTGACTAAGACTTGACAGAGGCTACATGATACTACATAACCTGATAAACAACGCATTACATATTTAATTGTTAGAACCATTAACAGATTACAGGTTTGACCAATTTAAAAAAGAAAATTAGGAGGTTAGACTTATTGGATATTACAAGTCATCAAAATAAATTGTTACATTGATCAGTAATCAGCAAAAACATCATATTTCATTCTTTATAGTAAAGAGCAGGACTTATCCATCCATCTATTATCTTCCGCTTTATTCTATATTTGGGTCGCGGTGGGGTTCCCCATGCCCATCCAGGGGAGAACGTCTCGGGCGCTGGGCAGATACACCCAGGACAGGGCGCCAATCTATCGCTGGGCACACACTCACTCACACAGACACACTCTATATGGGGCAATTTGGAGAATTCAAGAGACATGATCCATGTTTTTGGACTGTGTGAGGAAACCGGAGAACCCGGAGGAAACCCACGCGGACACAGGGAGAACATGGAAGCTCCAACCAGATTAGGATTCGAACCGGGAATTCCTAGCGCTGAAAGGAGAATGTGCCGCCCAGCGCAGGACTTATTCATTCATTATCTCCCGCTTTATCCTCTATTAGGGTCGCGGTGGGGTTCCCCATGCCCATCCAGGGGAGAACGTCTCGGGCGCTGGGCAGATACACCCAGGACAGGCCGCCAATCCATCGGTGGGCACACACTCACTCACACAGACACACTCTATATGGGGCAATTTAGAGAACTCAATTGACTTGATCCATGTTTTTGGACTGTGGGAGGAAACCAGAGAACCCGGAGGAAACCCACGCGGACATACAGTACCAGTCAAACGTTTGGACACACTCCCTTTTTGCTCCATTTATTTGTCATTGTATCGTTTCCACTTACCTCAAACATGGACTTTGTAGTTCTACAATACCAGACTGTAGTTCATTTGTTTGTGGATTATTGTTGGTGCATTAATCCCAGCAGTGTCACTGAGGTGGAGAAATGAAACTACACTAAAACCCCCTCACCACATCAGTGTCACTGCAGAACTGACAATAAACAATCCACCACCCAAACGATACCTGTTCTGTGATGCTCCTGACCAACAGAGAACCAACAGGGGACTAACAACAACAAAGTACACAGATGGACTACAGGCTGTAATTGTAAAACTACAAAGTCCATCTATATGGTGAAGAAGTAAAGAAAATAGTGGAGCAAACCAATTGAGCAAGAAGGGGACGTGTCCAAACTTTGGTACTGTATATAAGATAAGGGACCACGATCTGTTATGATGATTTCTAGCAGGGCACCACATCTTGGCATAACGCATTAGTCCCAATGACCGCTGTGATGACAGAGACAAGCTGTAGACTCATTACACATGCGGGAATAAGACAGGAAATGAGGAGAGAGACGTGAAGGTAAAAATACACCTGCAGAGACCTTCGGGAAAAAAAAAGCAATAAAGGAAACTGGACATCTGAGTAACATACGAGTCTGAATCATCGGAGCTGGACTCTTCTCTGCTCTGCTCGGTCTTCCACTGTTTGTAGCGGTCAATGAGTTCAGTCAGATAAGAGGTTTTCTTAGCATGCCGCACGATCAGTTTGTGCTTCAGCAGCTCCTTGGCTGTGGGTCTCTGAAAGAGTCAAATTTTTTCAAAGGAAAAGAATGACTTCTTTTCGATTCATGCACAAAGTCCTATACAATATTTATAAAGGACACTTACAAAACTGGGCTCCTTGTTCAAACAGGCCTCTACAAACTCCTTCAGTGGTTTGCTGTAGTTGCCCTCTAGGGTGGGTGGGTTGTTCTTGGGAATCAAAAAGAGCACCTTCATGGGGTGTAGCTCGGAATGTGGTGGCTCACCTTTAGCCAGCTCAATCGCTGTGATGCCCAGAGACCAGATGTCAGCCTGGAGTGCAAGAGAGAAAAACTGAACTGAACTGTTTATTAAGACTTTTAAAAAAAAAAAACTATTAAAAATAAACAAAATAAATAAAAAGACTTTCACATCAGGTTGACATTAAAGGTGCATTGACCAAATGACCGTGTGGTGCAGCATCTCATACCTTTGAGTCATATGCAGACTGTTTAATTACTTCGGGTGCCATCCAGAATGGCGTTCCCACAAACGTGTTCCTCTTGATCTGCGTGTCCGTTAGCTGGCCGGCCACTCCAAAGTCTGCCAGCTTGACCTCACCCTGCTCGGACAAGAGCACATTGGCCGCTGGAAAAAAAAACAAAAAAAAAAACATGTTGAAGTAAGGGCGGCACGGTGGCATAGTGGTTTGCATGTTCTCCTCTCAGTGCTAGGGATTCCCAGTTCGAATCCCCATCTGGGTGGAGTTTCCATGTTCTCACAGTGTCCGCGTGGGTTTCCTCCAGGTTCTCCGGTTTCCTCCCACAGTCCAAAAACATGGATCAAGTCAATTGAATTCTCCAAATTGCCCCATATAGAGTGTGTCTGTGTGAGAGAGTGTGTGCCCAGCGATAGATTGGCGCCCTGTCCTGGGTGCATCTGCCCAGCACCCGAGACGTTCTTCCCTGGATGGGCATGGGGAACCCCCCACGACCCTAACTAAGGATAAAGCGGAAGATATGAAAGATATGAATGAATAAATGCATTATTATAATATGCATAATAATTTTAACCTAATTTTACCACCTCATTGGATTCAAATTGTGTTCTAAATTAACCCATTATCAAGACAGAATGCAAGACTAATGTCTACATCATCATCATTTAAGACATTTATCAAGATCGCAGTATTATGAGTATTATCAAAATTACATAACTGATGCTATTAGTTATTGCAGTTGCAATGTTATTATTGGCTACAGTGATACACCAATATTAATCATTTGGCTGAAAGCTGAATAAGCTCAGTATTTCATTATCTGTGCCATTATCTTTGCAATTGGGTTAAATGAAACTGACTAAATAAAAAATCTCTCTCACACAGCAAGAAAAGTGACAGTGGAAGCTCAGGGGTTAGGGGTATCGGGCGATCAATTTGAAGATGGGTGGTTTAAACCCCAAATCAACCAAAATGTCCACTGTGGGCTCTTAAGTAAGGCCTTTAACCCTCATTTCTACAGGGGTGTTGCATCACGGCTGACCATGCATTTAGTCTCCAACCGTTGTGGTTATTTTGTAGCCTGACTCAATGCTGGACTGGCTTTAATTGTTTTTGTCTCTCGTAAAAGCTCAGGTTAAAACAATCCAGTTTTCCTTTAAATCACCGTGGGTTTTAATATCTTAAAAGACACGTAATCCTGGACTTGTGGGTGTGGGCTTATGAAAACCCAAAAGTGGGTCACTGCAAAGTGATGCAAATGTGCCAGCTGTTACTCCACATCATGTGACTGCTCATTTTATGGTAAATGACACTCCAACATCCGTAAATCAAGCAGTACGATAAGGACACAAAAAGCCTAGTGAAGAAGCTCTCAGCTGCAGTCATGAGTTTACTAATGAGCCCTGGCTTAACGTTTCAATCCAAACAGCAAAAGAACATCCGACAGATATTTTACAGTCATGATATCCTACCAATTACAAAAATTCTGCTTAATTTACAATAATTTCTAGATTTTCAATTGGGTCCACCAAAGTGGGATCCACCACTGTGGGTCCTTGATTAAGTTCCTTATCCCTCATTGTTCCAGGCATGCTGGATTAGGTCTTGTGTTCTGTCCCTAAACATTAAGTTGGGATAAGTGTAAGTCACTTTGGATAAAAGCATCTGCTTAATGACCTCATGAAATGGTTTGTTTCATTAAACATTTGAAGTAATAAACCTAGAACCAGCCTTTCGTCAAAGTCATACCTTTGATATCCCGATGAATTTTCTTCTCAGAGTGCAGATATTCCAAACCCTTCAGGATCTCTCGCAAAATGGTGGCAATTTGTGCTTCATCCAGAGCACCAGGCTCCAGCTAAAATAAAGACAGCAGTGACAGATCTGAAGGTGAGCCTTCACCTTGATGCCATCAGGAGTACTTTTATATAAATCAACTTTGAATGCGGCGGCACGGTGGCTTAGTGGTTGGCATGTTCTCCTCTCAGCACTAGGGATTCCCGGTTCGAATCCTCATCTGGGTGGAGTTTCCATGTTCTCCCCGTGTCCGCGTGGGTTTCCTCCCACAGTCCAAGAACATGGATCAAGTCAATTGAGTTCTCCAAATTGCCCCATAGAGAGTGTGTTTGTCTGCGTGTCTGTGTGCCCAGCGATAGATTGGCGCCCCATCCTGGTGCATCTGCCCAGTGCCCGAAACATTCTCCCCTGGATGGGCATGGGGAACCCCCCCGCGACCCTAATAGAGGATAAAGCGGAAGATAATGGATGAATGAACTTTTAATGCTAAACTACATTGTCCATCCATCCATTATCTTCCGCTTTGTCGTCTATTAGGGTCGTGGGGGGTTCCCCATGCCCATCCAGGGGAGAACATCTCGGGCGCTGGGAAGATACACCCAGGACAGGGCGCCAATCTATCACTGGGCGCACACACACACACACACACACACACACACACACTCTATATGGGGCAATTTGGAGAATTCAATTGGCTTGATCCATATTTTTGGACTGAGGGCGGAAACTGGAGGAACCCCATGGGGACACGGGGAAAACATGGAAACTCCACCCAGATTGGGATTCGAAAGCCACCGTGCCGCCCTAAACTAATTATTTAAAACAGTTTATTCAAAGAGTATTACTTACCAAATCTAGTGCAGATCCTCCACCCAAGTACTCCATAATGATCCACAGCTTTGTGCTCTGAAAACAAATAGTATTAAACCATAAGACCTCCCACCAGAGTGGACGTGGTACAGTAAATAACAGAACAATAAAATGGGTCTTTGGCAACAGATTAGGACATTTTAAGCTTTTTTTGCCAAGTTTTAATTCATAAACTTAACAAAAACAAACAGGAAATTAGAGGGTTGGTGAAAAAAGGCAGATAGCCCCAGATAGACCCAGGACAGGACACCAATCTATCACTGGGCACACACTCACTCACACAGACATACACACTCTATATGGGGCAATTTGGAGAATTCAATTGACTTGATCCATGTTTTTGGACTGTGGGAGGAAACCAGAGAAACCGGAGGAAACCCATGCGGACACGGGGAGAACATGGAAACTCCACCCAGATGGGGATTCGAACCGGGAATCCCTAGAGCTGAGAGGAGAACATGCTAACCACTAAGCCACCGTGCCACCCGCCCAAAACAATAAATACAAAAAAATTATTAAGCAAGTGCTACAAAGCACGTTTCAATTTCAACTTTTCAAGTGGCTACCATGCTACTATACTAATATTAGATTCTGGAGCTTGTGTACTTACAAATAAAAAAATCTAAAAAAAAATCTAAAAAAAAAAACAGCGCAAAGAAAAGATTAAATGTCTGTTACACAGTGCACGCACACTCTTCTCCACTTCCTGTACAGCTCTGTAGGGTGGCCTTGTTGTACTTGGAAACCCCCTTCAAACATGAAAGCATAAGAACTCCAGGGTTTTTAATAGAAGTCCCCTCAATCATATCATCCCTGCAGTTTTAACAGCAACCTAAACGTAGGCACCTCTCAACCCTGCACCCTGATCAGACTGATTTAGTTCCAGCGCCCAAGTCTAAATCACAGGCAGGTTTACTCTTGCTGTAGAAGAAATAACAGAATGCATAATAAATTTGGCTGAACTGAATTCTGAGGGAGGCAACGACTTAACTGCCATCTTAATTATTCATGAGTAAAACATTACGTAGCTGGCACGTGCTGCTCACTTTAAGGTAGGAGCCATAATACTTGGTGACAAAGGGGCTGTCACACTGGCTCAGGACTGTAATCTCTTGCTGGATGTCTTCGATCTCATCCTCAGCCTCCTCCAGGTCGATGATCTTGATGGCCACCACCTTCTGCGTGCGATTGTCGATGCCTTTGAAGACCTCGCCGAATGAGCCCTTTCCTATGCGTTCTAGTTTAGTGAACAGCTGCTCGGGATCCGCCTTCAAACTCTGCAGAGAGAGAGAGAGAGCACATTAACGCACATGCTACAAAAATACAACCGACATCCTTTTAATGACTTTGTGAATGATGATGCTAATGTGACTCATATCCTCCAGCAGTCACATTCATGTTAGAGTTCAACGCAATTACTATACTTTTGGAAACAAAAGGAGCAATAAAGTGCCAAAAATAAATTCAGCCTCATTTTCTGGTTCCTTTAATCTCATTGCTGTTGATCTACAGATTTTTTTTCTAAAGTCAGCAGCTTTCGGACGTTTGATGACTGAGCACAGCTGGATAGGGCAAAAGATCACAAGTGTGACCTCGAGTTCTCCGAGGCCCTGAGAGTTTCTCACAGACAGCATTCAATAAGGAGATAAACTGCTGAGAGCTGAGAAATACCGAAAAACAATGTCACTAAGTAGCAGCGCTCCACCAATTCGCCTTTAAATTATGGCCAAACAAAACTGATATACGAGGCCAATAATCATGTATGTTTAAAAACATAAGGTTGTTGTTTTGGCAACAATAAAAACAACAATACTAATAAATGATAACATAGTTCTTATTTAGTAAGGGGTATATAGGGTGTGGTAGCTCTGTGGTTAATGTGTTAGGCTTTCAAACTAAAGTTTGTGAGTTAAAGGTTAAACCTGAGTCCAGAGAAGATACCAATGTGTGAGAACATGGAAACTCCACCCAGATGGGGAATCAAACCGGGAATCCCTAGCACTGAGAGGAGAACGTGCTAACCACTAAGACTTTAAAACTTAATATTTCATTCATTCATTCATTATCTCCCGCTTTATCCTCTATTAGGGTCACGGTGGGGTTCCCCATGCCCATCCAGGGGAGAACGTCTCGGGCGCTGGGCAGACACACCCAGGACAGGGCGCCAATCCATCGCTGGGCACACACTCACTCACACACACACACTCTCTATGGGGCAATTTAGAGAACTCAATTAACTTGATCCATGTTTTTGGACTGTGGGAGGAAACCGGAGAACCCGGAGGAAACCCACGAGGACACGGGGAGAACATGGAAACTCCACCCAGATGGGGATTCGAACCGGGAATCCCTAGCGCAGAGAGGAGAACGTGCTGACCACTAAGCCACCGTGCCGCCCTTTATATTTCATAAAAAACAATAATTAAAAAAAGTCCCATCACTGCCAACAGCTCCATTTTTCACGTCTCTATACGCCAGTCACTGTTATTAATGCACTTTATGTAAATAATGTATACATTGCACTTGTGGTTAGATGCTATCTACATTTTATTGGCCCTGTACTCTGCACAATGACAATAAAGTTGAATCTAAACTAATCTATTTCATTAAAATGACAGTCCTTTCATGAATGCAAGGGTGACAAATTGATTCCATGACCGGTTTTATTTTTCCACGGTGGCTTAGTGGTTAGCACGTTCGCCTCTCAGCACTAGGGATTCCTGGCTCTCAATCTGGGTGGAGTTTCCATGTTCTCCCCGTGTCCGTATGGGTTTCCTCCGGGTTCTCTGCTTTCCTCCCACAGTCCAAAATCATGGATCAGGGTCAATTGAATTCTCCAAATTTCCCCATATGGAGTGTGTGAGTGAATGTGTGCCCAGCGATAGATTGGCGCCCTGTCCTGGGTGTATCTGCCCAGCGCCCGAAACGTTCTCCCCTGGATGGGCATGGAGAACAACCCCCCTACGTGTCCACGTGGGTTTCCTACCACAGTCCAAAATCATGGATCAGGGTCAATTGAATTCTCCAAATTACCCCATATAGAGTGTGTCTCTGTGTGTGAGTGTGTGCCCAGCGATAGATTGGCGCCCTGATAGATTGGCACCCCACCCCAGTAGAGGACAAAACGGAAGATAATGGACATCAGTGCCACTGAAACAGTTATGGACTGAACATACGGAGACCACGGTACCTGCCCAGCGATAGATTGGCGCTCTGTCCTGGGTGTATCTGCCCAGCGCCCGAAACGTTCTCCCCTGGATGGGCATGGAGAACACCTCCCCCCCACAGTCCAAAATCATGGATCAGGGTCAATTGAATTCTCCAAATTGCCCCATATAAAGCGTGTTTGTGTGAGTGAGTGTGTGCCCAGTGATAGATTGGCGCCCTGTCCTGGGTGTATCTGCCCAGCGCCCGAAACGATTCTCCCCTGGATGGGCATGGAGAACACCTCCCCCCCACAGTCCAAAATCATGGATCAGGGTCAATTGAATTCTCCAAATTGCCCCACATAAAGTGTGTCTGTGTGAGTGAGTGTAACCAGCGATAGATTGGCGCCCTGTCCTGGGTGTGTCTGCCCAGCGCCCGAGACGTTCTCCCCTGGATGGGCATGGAGAACACCTCCCCCCAC
This sequence comes from Corydoras sp. C115, assembly GCA_019802505.1. NCBI lineage: Eukaryota > Metazoa > Chordata > Actinopteri > Siluriformes > Callichthyidae > Corydoras > Corydoras sp. C115. Next base: position 875,865 of record JAFMOC010000136.1, read on the forward strand.
AGTCCAAAATCATGGATCAGGGTCAATTGAATTCTCCAAATTGCCCCATATAAAGCGTGTTTGTGTGAGTGAGTGTGTGCCCAGTGATAGATTGGCGCCCTGTCCTGGGTGTATCTGCCCAGCGCCCGAAACGTTCTCCCCTGGATGGGCATGGGGAACCCCCCCCACCCCACCCCATCCCAGTAGAGGACAAAACGGAAGATAATGGATGGATGGACATCAGTGCCACTGAAACAGTTATGGACTGAACATACGGAGACCACGGTACCTGCCCAGCGAAAGATTGGCGCTCTGTCCTGGGTGTATCTGCCCAGTGTCCGAAACGTTCTCCCCTGGATGGGCATGGAGAACACCCCTCCCCCCTACGTATCCACTTGGGTTTCCTCCCACAGTCCAAAATCAGGGATCAGGGTCAATTGAGTTCTCCAAATTGCCCCAAATAGAGCGTGTTTGTGTGAGTGAGTGTGTGCCCAGCGATGGATTGGCGCCCTGTCCTGGGTGTATCTGCCCAGCGCCCGAGACGTTCTCCCCTGGATGGGCATGGAGAACACCTCCGCCCCAAATGTCCACGTGGGTTTCCTCCCAGTCCAAAAACATGGATCAAGTCAATTGAATTCTCAAAAAAATTGCCCCATATAGAGTGTGTCTGTGTGAGTGAGTGGAGTGTAACCAGTAATAGATGTGCGCCCTGTCCTGGGTGTATCTGCCCAGCGCCCGAGACGTTCTCCCCTGGATGGGCATGGGGAACCCCCCCACCCCACCCCACCCCAGTAGAGGACAAAACGGAAGATAATGGATGGATGGACATCAGTGCCACTGAAACAGTTATGGAGTGAACATACGGAGACCACGGTACCTGCATGCCTGGTAAACTGCCCTGCACCGGGGACTGAGCCATGGCCTCCCAAGCCGCGCCGCGTTCGAACCCGCTGCAGCTTCACAGCCGAGTTTCAACAGCCCTCAGCTCCGGGGGAAGTCTCCGCTCAGGTCCAACCGACGCACCGAAAAGCCTCCGGTTTGCTGCGGTAGGAACGAGCGCTGAGAGCAAAACAAGCCGGTGGTCGTCGGAGGAAAAGCAGAGGACGCTGGAGTGAAGAGAGCAGAAGTTGCAGCCGGTTAGCGAGCTAGCTCCACGGCAGCCCTCAGAAACATCCCCCCGACGCGCCGCTTCCCTCTAAAAGCACCAATTAACCTTAAAACAAAGCCCTCGCCCCGCGTCGCGGCCTCACTGCGCGGTGGGTGTCGCCTCGGAGACTACACCCATGACCCAACACTGCCGCGTCATTTCACTCGCTTCGGGTGAAAAACGCAATGTTGACATCCTCACTTCTCTCTACAGCCTGACGCCATCTTGTCGCCGCTGTCATCAGGGCATCAGGGTGGAGTCTGTGACCAAAGGCCACGCCCCTTGAGACGAATAGGGCACGCCCATTTGCGTCGTCAGCAGCCTGTAAACAAGAACGGTTCCTACGATATTTCTTTCTTTCTACGATGTTTCATTCATCCATTATCTCCCGCTTTATCCTCTATTAGGGTCGCGGTGGGGTTCCCCATGCCCATCCAGGGGAGAACAGGTAGACCCAGGACAGGGCGCCAATCCATCACTGGGCACACACTCACTCACACAGAGTTTTTTGAGAATTCAATTGACTTGATCCATGTTTTTGGACTGTGGGAGGAAACCGGAGAACCCGGAGGAAACCCACGCAGACACGGGGAGAACATGGAAACTCCACCCAGATTGGGATTCGAACCGGGAATCCCTAGTGCTGAGAGGAGAACATGCTAACCACTGAGCCACCATGCCGTCTCTACGATATTTCATTCATTCATTATCTCCCGCTGTATCCTCTATTAGGGTCGTGTGGGGTTCCCCATGCCCATCCAGGGGAGAACATCTCGGGCGCTGGGCAGATAGACCCAGGACAGGGCGCCAATCCATCGCTGGGCACACACTCACACACACACACTCTATATGGGGCAATTTTGAGAATTCAATTGACTCGATCCATGTTTTTGGACTGTGGGAGGAAACTGGAGAACCCGGAGGAAACCCACGCAGATTGGGATTCGAACCGGGAATCCCTAGAGCTGAGAGGCGAACGTGCTAACCACTAAGCCACCGTGCCGCCTCTACGATATTTCATTCATTCATTATCTCCCGCTTTATCCTCTATTAGGGTCGTGGGGGGGTTCCCCATGTCTAACCAGGGGAGAACGTCTCGGGCGCTGGGCAGATAGACCCAGGACAGGGCGCCAATCCATCGCTGGGCACACACTCAAACACACTCTATATGGGGCAATTTTTTTGAGAATTCAATTGACTTGATCCATGTTTTTGGACTGTGGGAGGAAACCCACGCAGACACGGGGAGAACATGGAAACTCCACCCAGATGGGGATTCGAAATGAAAATCCCTAGCGCTGAGAGGCGAACGTGCTAACCACTAAGCCACCATGCCGTCTCTACAATATTTATTTACTAATTTACATTATCCTGTATTCTACATGAAGATTAATGTGTAATATTTAGATTGTATCTACGAAGCAAAGCAGTGATTTGGGATTATTTAATGACGTTCTCATTTACAGTTATAATTTATAATTTCCTTAGAATAAAATAAGGTATACTATAATAAATTTAAACGATGCAACAACTTATATTAGGTGCAAAAGTTTACTCATGTTATTCCTGAAATCATTTAAATGTATTTCAATTTTATATGTTTACAACAGGCGGCACAGTGGCTTAGTGGTTAGCACGTTCGCCTCTCAGCGCTAGGGATTCCCGGTTCAAATCCCCATCTGGGTGGAGTTTCCATGTTCTCCCCGTGTCTGCGAGGGTTTCCTCCGGGTTCTCCAATTTCCTCCCACAGTCCAAAAACATGGATCATGGATTCAAGTCTTAAATTGCCCCATATAGAGTGTGTCTGTGTGGCTTAGTGTGTGCCCAGCATGGATTGGCGCCCTGTCCTCTATCAGCGCTAGGAAACGATCCCCTGGGCATGGGGAACCCCACCCCTAATAGAGGATAAAGCCGAATGTTTACAACATATTAGGGAGGCATGGTGGAGTGGTTAGCATGTTCTCCTCTCCGCTAGGGATTCCTGGGCATGTGGGTTTTTCCGTGTGCCGTGGGTTTCCTCCGGGTTCTCCGGTTTCCTCCCACAGGCTAAAACCATGGATCAAGTCAAATGAATTCTCCAAATTGCCCCATATAGAGTATGTGTGTGTTCGTGTCTGTGTGAGTGAGTGTGTGCCCAGTGATAGATTGTCGCCCTGTCCTGGGTGTATCTGCCCAGCGCCCATAACGTTCTCCCCTGGATGGGCATGGGGAACCCCCTGAGACCCTAAAATAGGATAAAGCAGAAGATAATGGATGGATGGATGTTTAAAACACCAATCTATCGCTGAGCACACACAATCTGCTGAATTCAACTGACTTGATCCATGTTTTTGGACTGTGGGAGGAAACCGGAGAACCCGGAGGAAACACACGGGGACACGGGGAGAACATGGAAACTACACCCAGATTTGGATTCGAACCGGGAATCCCTAGCGCTGAGAGGAGAACATGCTAACCACTAAGCCACCATGTGCCGCCCCATGTCTTAGATATATCATAGCAATACGTAATTGTAACTTCAAATAAGGATTTAAACCAACACTCTCAGATCCTACAACTTACAGCTAAAGAAGCTTTTATTCTAAGGAGGTACTTTATTTAACATCATAATCATTACACACTTCCGAAAAGGTTTCCTTTAATTCTTTGGGACGAATATGTGCAATTTTTTCCCATTTATCCAAAAAAATATTTATAAGAACAGCCACCGATAGACAATTGCACTCTGTGTATGTCGCTGTCACCAAACTTTCCTTACAATGTCTTTATGGACCCTGTTTTATGCTCTGGGGCACAGCCATGGAACCCAAAATGGCTAAATTGTTCCAAAAATGTAGAAGACATCCATCCATCCAGCCATCATCTTCTGCTTTATCCTATATTAGGGTCGCAGGGGGTTCCCCATGCCCATCCAGGGGAGAACGTTATACGGGCGCTGGGCAGATACACCCAGGACAGGGCGACAATCTATCGCTGGGCACACACTCACTCACACAGACACGAACACACACATACTCTATATGGGGCAATTTGGAGAATTCAATTGACTTGATCCATGGTTTTAGCCTGTGGGAGGAAACGCGGAGAACCCGGAGGAAACCCACACGCACACGGGGAGAACATGGAAACTCCACCCAGATTCGGATTTGGGGACCCAGGAATCCCTAGCGCTGAGAGGAGAACATGCTAACCACTAAGCCACCATGCCACCCTAATATGTTGTAAACATTCTTTTTTTTCTGGGTGCTTGGACTACCTGTGGTAATAGGACTGATTTAATAATACGTTTTTAAATGTAGTATACATTAGATATTATACATTATATTCTGTAGATCACTATGACAATAAGATGACCTATAGAAAAACACGATCAACCACTAGATGGCGACTCTGCATTTGTTATTACTATTATATCAAGGTTTCTAACTTCTTTATAGGTCTACGTGTTTAAAGTGTTGTAGGTAAAGGACATGTTTTATGTTGAAAACATCACAAAGTCATTGCTGATGCGTTAATAATCCACCATGATACGAACTTTTTGATCCTTTGTGATTGTTAATACTCTCAACGTTCTCTTTTCAGTTATCTTATGGTTTTTATAGTCCTGATAATGATCTTACAATTGGAAATCTTTCACCAGACAGCTTCTTTCATTTTACTGTTTAGTCTTTTTTATGTTTAAAGGCTGGTATGTTGTCAGGCTGAATCATCCACACTTGTTCCAAATTCAGTTTCCTTACTTCACTAACACACTTCGTTCTCATATCATTCATTCATTCATTCATTATCTCCCGCTTTATCCTCTATTAGGGTCGCGGTGGGGTTCCCCATGCCCATCCAGGGGAGAACGTCTCGGGTGCTGGGCAGATACACCCAGGACAGGGCGCCAATCCATCGCTGGGTACACACTCACTCACACAGACACACTCTATATGGGGCAATTTAGAAAACTCAATTAACTTGATCCATGTTTTTGGACTGTGGGAGGAAACTGGAGAACCCGGAGGAAACCCACGCGGACACGGGGAGAACATGGGAACTCCACCCAGATGGGGATTCGAACCGGGAATCTCTAGCGCTGAGAGGCGAACGTGCTGACCACTAAGCCAGCCCGTTCTCATATTAATCTGTAGTATTTTTAACACTACTGTCTGCACAATAGCAGCTCTGCATTTTACTTTCCTCTTTGCATTCTACTAATTATGTGTGCAGGCCTTCAATTTCTATTTACACTTCTTTCCTAATGCACTTATTGTTATAGCAGTTCTACGCAGCATATATATATATATATATATATATATATATATATATATATATATATATATATATATATATATGTATATTATTTATTTATTATTATTTTTTTTTTTTTTCATTCATTCATTATCTCCCGCTTTATCCTCTATTAGGGTCGCGGTGAGGTTCCCCATGCCCATCCAGGGGAGAACGTCTCGGGCGCCGGACAGATACACCCAGGACAGGGCGCCAATCTATCGCTGGGCACACACTCACTCACACAGATACACTATATATATATATATATATATATATATATATATATATATATATATATATATATATATTATATATATATATTTATATATATATATATATTTTTTTTTTTTTTTTTTTTTTTTTTTTTATTTTTTTTTTTTTTATGGTGTTACAATTACAGACTGTAGTCCTTCTAGATGAGAAGCCCTGGTGGGAAACTGATGTCCTGCTCAGCAAATTGCTGGCAGAACAACAACACAAACTAGGATGGGGTTCTGGAAAAAAAAAATAGCGACTGGGGCCCCGTGAAAAGCATCTTTAACAAAAATGGGACAGGTAGAGTTTTACCTGCAAACAATCTAGATAGATGCCAACAGTCAGAGGTTCGTTGTTATCTTGACAGATTGTTGTTGTCACGGTAGCAAAGACACACTGACACGCCCTAAATCAAACTGCGTGGTGCACGCTTGACTGCCCGCTAAAGATCACTAAAATAAGACCTAGAATGATGTGTGAATGTAAAACTAGGCCACATGGAATTCTGTGACTGTTGTAAAGAGCTGAACCCACAGTCCGAGCTAAATGCCAAAAAACACTGCCGTTATATTGCATGCATTCATACAAGGCAGAGCGGCATGGTGGCTTAGTGGTTAGCGTGTTCGCCTCTCAGCGCTGATGATCTGGGCTTGAATCCCAATCTAGGTGGAGTTCCCATGTTGTGTCCGTGTGGGTTTTTTCTGGATTCTTTCTTTGGTTTCCTCCCACAGTCCAAAAACATGGATTAAAGGTAAATTAGCTGCTTCAGGTTTCCTAATTTGCCCCTTTATAGTATATGTGTGAGTAAGTGAGTGTGTGCCCAGCGATGGATTGGAGCCCTGTCCTCCATGTATCTGCCCCTCGCTCGAAACATTCTCCCCTCGATGTGCATTGAGAACCCCCTCGTGACCTGAGATGAGAGCTGCACTGCTTTTATTTTAAAGTCCTTTTTTTCTCTTCATTTACATATGTGTGCCTGT
>JAFMOC010000136.1:887500-895000 GCA_019802505.1 Corydoras sp. C115
CCAAACAGTCCAAACATCATTCCAAATCCAAAGGGAAAAGCAACTATCTGTAAATAACAAGCTTTTTATGCTATGAGAAACAACTTCGTATGGTCAGTACAGTCACTCGTTGTTACTTATTGCTCACGTTTACATTTTAAGCTAAATAAGTCCTATTATTTCTTTTCCACAACAAAGCCTGTAAAGTTTAAAGCTCGGATGTAAACCAAATAAATGTCATTTTCTCAAGCGGTACATCAGTGATGAAAATCTGCTCTGACTGTTCCGGCCTCTGGCATACTGATGGAGCAGGAGACTGACCAAAGGCAGCACATGTAAACAGAGACACTTATTCCCTCTGGCTTGTCGCTTGTTGGTAAAACTGGGAGAGATTGTGTTTGCTTGGGTTTTGTGTCCATTACAATGAATCAGCATAAATCAGTGCGGTAAAGTTACAAATAATGTAAAATTGACCCTGCAGGCAGAGCAAGTCGATATTGTTTATATTGTGTGGTGTATTTATTCAGATATTTCTTTTGCTTTTTTGAATAATTACAATAAATAATCTCGCTTTATCCTCTACTAGGGAGTAGGGTCATGGGTATCTGTGCCAGTTTAAATGACTAAAAACCAATGTAATGAATTATTAATCAGAATCAGAATACTTTATTAATCCTTATTAGACATGTGTATACAATATATGTATATGTGTATATATATATATATATATATATATATATATATATATAAATATATATATATATATATACTATATATATATATACAACACAAAATATACACACACACAAAATATATATACAAATATATATACAAATATATATATGTATATATATATATATATATATATATATATATATATATATACAAAAGCGGAAATAAAAAATTCACAATTAGCTCAAATTAAACTAAAACTACTAAAAATATGCAATAAAATTAAAGTAGGGTCTTGCTCAAGGACCCACTTTGGTAACTTCAGTGGACCAAGGATTTGAACCCACAACCTTCAGATTGATAACCCAACACTCTAAAAGTATGTAATATCTGTTCATTTAAAAAAAAAAAATTAAATATAGTGCACTGTGTGGCAGATGGTAGAATAATATAATATAATATTATACATAAGGGCGGCACGGTGGCTTAGTGGTCAGCACGTTCGCCTCTCAGCGCTAGGGATTCCCGGTTCGAATCCCCATCTGGGTGGAGTTTCCATGTTCTCCCCGTGTCTGCGTGGGTTTCCTCCGGGTTCTCCGGTTTCCTCCCACTGTCCAATAACATGGATCAATCTCAAAAATTGCCCCATATAGAGTGTGTCTGTGTGAGTGAGTGTGTGCCCAGCGAAGGATCTGCGCCCTGTCCTGGGTCTATCTGCCCAGCACCCGAGACGTTCTTCCCTGGATGGGCATGGGGAACCCCACCGCGACCCTAATAGAAGATAAAGCGGGAGATAATGAATGAAAATGAATATTACACATTTGAATAATTATCCTGATTACATTATTGCACATTAAAGGTAAAGTTGCTTTACTGAGTGAGGAGTTCAGGCCCTTCCTGTTGAGAGTTGCAGTTTATTGTCAATGTACACCCCTAGATATTTGTAGTCCTCTTAAATTGATTAAAGGTTATGTCTCAATACATTGTGTACAGTGTTTCTGATTGGGCCTTGGTATCGGACACCACAGCACACCTTTGGGTCTCTAGTGGAGACTATGCATCAATGGGACAGGACTGCAAATGATGAACCAACACAAAAATTAGGAAGGTGGTCATTATGTTATGCTCGACCTTTTTCCTTAGGTCACTGATAATTCTCTCTCTCTCTCTCCTCTCTCTCTCTCTAAGGGATTGCCTAAAATGCAATAATATTTCTTAATTCTTAACCTAATAATCAATAAATCTGACCGAGCTGAGAGTTAAGATAGCGAAAGTCAGTGAGAGCCATGAAAGGGGGTGAATTTGGAGTCCTTCGTTATCTCTTAATACATCAGATGATTCAAACTGATTCTCTTTGCCTTACATGTGTCTGTTGTGTAAAAGTCTTAAAGCAGTAAATGTTATTTTTAATGCCTGCACTCAACTTCAAAGAAAGTTGAACACAGGCCTATAGGGACTCCCTCGTCTAAAGTGTAATTTAAGTAATTACTAGCACCCTCTGGTGGAAGTTAATTAGATGTTTTAACTACAGAAGGAGAGCATTTGATGAGCTGCTGTTTACTCATCCTCAGTCCTTTAATATGGCCACAACTTTATTTTAACTATGTTAAATGGCCAATGCTGAAAACAGCTCTGAATCACACAAATAATGAATTTATACTATGCAGCGTTATAATATATTAATTAGGAAGCCAGTGATGTTGATGATGTGATGTCAGCGTAGTCGTTTGTTAATCAGTAGCAATATGCCTGGGAGGCTGGAACCACAGGAGAGGACCCTCTCCATGTGAAGCACAGTGGGCTTTGTCATGACTTGACTGATCTCCAGGTGAGAGTCAAATGTGCCATAAGATTAAGGCAGCAGCTTGTCAGGGGATGCTGTAAGCAGGTCGCTGCAGGCTGCGGAGAATGCTACACTTTGACTGAGCTCATTTACATCCCAGTGGGTAACTACAGGCCATTCTCAAATAAAACCCTTCCACTGAAAACTCAAGCTCTGCTATACATTCTCCTCTGGTTCTTTAGTTGGCTTAGTGGTTAACACGTTCTCCTCTCAGCGCTAGGGATTTCCAGTTCGAATCCCAATCTGGGTGGAGTTTCCATGTTCTCCCCGTGTCCGCATGGGTTTCCTCCGGGTTCTCCGGTTTCCTCCCTCCAGTCCAAAAACATGGATCAAGTCAATTCATTCATTTATTCATTATCTCCCGCTTTATCCTCTATTAGGGTCGCGGTGGGGTTCCCCATGCCCATCCAGGGGAGAACATCTCGGGCGTTGGGCAGATACACCCAGGACAGGGCGCCAATCCATCGCTGGACACACACTCACTCACACAGACACACTCTATATGGAGCAATTTTTAAGAATTCAATTCACTAAACCCTAGTAGAGGATTAAGTGGAAGATAATGAGATGAGGCGGCATGGGGGCTTAGTGGTTAGCATGTTCTCCTCTCAGCACTAGGGATTCCCGGTTCGAATCCCCATCTGGGTGGAGTTTCCATGTTCTCCCCGTGTCCGCGTGGGTTTCCTCCGGGTTCTCCGGTTTCCTCCCACAGTCCAAAAACATGGATCAAGTCAATTGAGTTCTCCAAATTGCCCCATATAGAGTGTGTCTGTGTGAGTGAGTGAGTGTGTTCCCAGCAATAGATTGGCGCCCTGTTCTGGGTATATCTGCCCAGCGCCCGAAACGTTCTCCCCTGAATGGGCATGGGGAACCCCACTGTTATCCTAATAGAGGATAAAGCGGAAGATATATGGATGGATGGATGGAAGGAGACCGGTGCTTTTTTTTGGATTCGAATCCCCATCTGGGTGGAGTTTCCATGTTCTCCCCGTGTCCGCGTGGGTTTCCTCCGGGTTCTCCGGTTTCCTCCCACAGTCCAAAAACATGGATCAAGTCAATTGAGTTCTCCAAATTGCCCCATATAGAGTGTGTCTGTGTGAGTGAGTGAGTGTGTTCCCAGCAATAAATTGGCGCCCTGTTCTGGGTTTATCTGCCCAGCGCCCGAAACGTTCTCCCCTGGATGGGCATGGGGAACCCCACCGTGACCCTAATAGAGGATAAAGTGGAAGATAATGGATGGATGGAGAAATTGCTAGGGTGAAACTGGGTCCGTGGGTCACAATTTTTGTTTTCATTTTATTTCCAATGACAATAAAGTCTTGAATCCTTGAATCTATATAATGTGGTAAGTGTGGAAGAGTGTGGCAACAAGGAGGTAAACCAGGGAGGTGTCTCGGTGAGAAAATATGTCAATTTTTAAATCTTAAAACTTAATAATTAGCCTTAGAGGGTCAGTGGTGTAAACTGTAGCCCAAGAGACAGGAGTTCACTCATATTATACCCTTATTTCAAACAGTGGACCACATTGTACTAATTATTAAAAGGTGTTGCATACCCTTATAGTCTCTCTCTCTTTCTCTCTCTCTCTCTCGCTCTCTTTTCCCTACAAGGGTCAGTTATTGTTTACATTAGCAGACGGTCTTATTAACAGAGATGACCTTATTACAGAACGTGACCACTTAAATTCCACTCACATTTCAAAGCTTCATTCCCCACCATTTAATTTCTGTGAGTAATTAACAGCATCCACTTGGTCATATTTCACTTGAATGTATCCATGGCGATAGCACATTTGCCATCCGCCTCCTCTCCGCATGAATTATGGGATGGATATTTGCACGTGGCATGGGCCGATTCATTTAGTCGGCACAAGGGCCATTAACTACCCCGGCAGTAGAAACCGGTCGCAGCTGGGTGGCTTTGGATTATTGTAAGACCTGGTGTCAGTCAATAAACAGGAGAATGTGGGCGGAGACTATTTAAATTACCTAATGACAATGAGAGATGAAAGTTAGATTGACTTATGAAGCTAAACCAAGGCTTTTAAAATTTGGGTTTAATTGTAAAGTCTAAATCTTATCTCATATCATCTCATTGTTCATTCATTCATTATCTCCCGCTTTATCCTCTATTAGGGTCGCGGTGGGGTTCCCCATGCCCATCCAGGGGAGAACGTTTCGGGCGCTGGGCAGATACACCCAGGACAGGGCGCCAATCTATCGCTGGGCACACACTCACTCACACAAACACACTCTATATGGGGCAATTTGGAGAATTCAATTGACTTGATCCATGTTTTTGGACTGTGGGAGGAAACCGGAGAACTCGGAGGAAACCCATGAGGACACGGGGAGAACATGGAAACTCCACCCAGATGGGGATTCGAACCTAGCGCTGAGAGGCGAATGTGCTAACCACTAAGCCATCTCATTATCTTCCACTTAATCCTCTACTAGGGTTTAGGGTCTCTAGGGGGGCTCTTATGCTCATCCCGAGGAGAACTTTTCGGATGCTGAGCAGATAGACAGGGCATCTACATAGGGGCAATTTAGAACAGTCTAGTTTTTGGGCTGTAGGCGAAAACTGGAGAACCTGAAGAAAACTTATACGGACACAGGGAGAACATGGAAACTCCGTTCAGATCGGGTCTAAACCTGGATCCCCAGTACTGAAAGGTGGACATGCTAACTACTACGCCACCGTGAGGCCCACCCTCGTATTATTGACAGTGAAATCTTTTACTGTCAAACTAAAACTACTGAAACCAAACATTTGAAGAGTAAGGAACCTGAAATGTCATCGCTTTGAGTCCATCCGTCCATCTTCCACTTTATCCTCTATTAGGGTCAGGGGGGGGGGGGGAGAACGTTTCGGGTGCTGGGTGCCAACCCATCGCTGGGCACACACTCACCCACACACACACACACACACAAAAACACTCTATATAAGGCAATTTGGAGAATTCAATTGACCTTGATCCATGTTTTTGGACTGTGGGAGGAAACCGGAGAACCCGGAGGAAACCCACGCGGACACGGGGAGAACATGCATACTCCACCCAGATGGGGATTCGAACACTAAACCCCATGCCGCCCTCGCTTTGAGTCATTTCTCTTAATTTTTTTCTCATCTCATTATCTTTCATTGAATCCTACACTATATACTATGGTTCTCCATACTCAAACAGAGAACGTTTCAGGCGCTGGACAGATACACCCAGGAAAGGGCATCAATCCATCACTCACATAGACACATACACTATGTAGGGACAATTTTAGATAGGGGAAATTCACAGTCCAAAAACATGGATGAAGTCAATTGAGTTCTCCAAATTGCTCCATATAGACTGTGTCTCTGCGTGTGAGTGTGTGCCCAGCGATGGATTGGCCCCCTGTGCTGGGTGTATCTGCCCAGCGCCCGAAACGTTCTCCCCTGGATGGGCATGGGGAACCCCCACCGCGACCCTAATAGAGGATAAAGCGGGAGATAATGAGCGAATGAATGATTTCCTATACGGGCGGCACAGTGGCTTAGTGGTTAGCATGTTCTCCTCTCAGCGCTAGGCATTCCCGTTTCGAATCTCAATCTGGGTGGAGTTTCCATGTTCTCCCCGTGTCCACGTGGGTTTCCTCCGGGTTCTCCGGTTTCCTCCCACAGTCCAAAAACATGGATCAAATCAATTAAGATCTCCAAATTGCTCCATATAGAGTGTGTCTGTGTGAGTGAGTGTGTGCCCAGCGATAGATTGGCGCCCTGTCCTGGGTCTATCTTCCCAGCGCCCGAAACGTTCTCCCCTGGATGGGCATGGGGAACCCCCCGCGACCCTAATAGAGGATAAAGTGGAAGATAATGGATGTATGGACTATTTAAACCAAAAGTGTGGAAGTGTTATTTACTCCAGTGACTGTTAACCATCAGCACCGTGTGACCCACCAGGGGTGCACCATTTTATAATAGAGCATCATTAAACGCTTCAGCGGAATTTTCATTTTTGAACTCATTCTTATGTGTGCAGGTTCATTGACATTTCTTTAATAGATAGTTGCACCAGGTAAGACAAAACAATCACTGCATTGTGGCCAAGGTTAATTATAATAATCAATAGAGTAGTCTAATCTATGATAGTACTAATCAGATGGGAGGTGGTGGTGTTGGCCATTGCTACTCACTTTTCTCTGAAATATCCGCAGTCCCTGTACCATTCAGTCTTTTCAGACGTTTGAATTAAAGGTCATATGTAAATGAGTATCCACAAGAGCTTGGCAGGAGCATTGTGGGGAAAGCCTGGGTGCAAATAAACATTAATGAGACAGTCACGTCTCATTTTCATCTTCACTGTTCTGTTTAGTTTATATTCGCACGATTTATTCAATATTGCAAATGCTGTACTATCATTAAACGACTATGTCCATACAGTCTGTTAATGTAACGTCTCTTGTTAATAAAAAAAAAAAAGAATGATATTAAACTGATATATTGACTTTAATTTGTATATGGGCGTCATTCGTTGGAGGAACAAATTGTGCATAAACATGACGAGTGCTGCGGTCAAGACCAAGTTAAACTCCCGAACGTGACTGTGCAGGAGTGGAAGTTCAACACCAGGGAAAATAAAACGAGGAAAATGTGTGAATTAATTACAATTATGGTCAAATACATTAATTCATTTATTATCTTTTGCTTAATCCTCTACTAGGGTTCCGGCATGCCCATCCTGTGATCTAATCTATCACTGGGCACACACTTACTCACACAAACACACCGTATATGGGGCAATTTAGGGCATTCAATTTACCTTGAATCCATGTTTTTGTGGGAGGAAACCGGTGAACCCGGAGGAAACCCACGCGGACATGGAGAGAACATGCAAACTCCACCCAGATCGGGATTCGATCCTGGATCCCCAGTGTGTAGAGGAGAACCTGCTAACCACTGCACCACCATGCCGCCCTCTGTGTGTATGAAGTTATAAATCATTCCAATAGATGGCAGAGCTGCAGTGAATA
>JAFMOC010000136.1:897500-971390 GCA_019802505.1 Corydoras sp. C115
ACACAGGGCTCTGAGAGCCGCAGCTCCGTGGGCTCGGTACAGCCTGCACCCAGGTCCTAGCTCTGCTGCATTCTGCAGATAATAATCAGCATTTTTTATCATGCATCTAATAAAGTGACTGCTGGGTGAAGTCAGTCTCATGCAGAGTAATGGACAAAAAGAACCACGGAATAAAAATCTCAAATTAAATGATACGAATTAAATGAAAGTATTCACATTTGTAAAGGAAGCCATGATTGTTAATGTGCATTTGCATTTTTTGTTGAAAATATCTTGATAAGTTAAAAACATCAGAAAGTCGTGGAAGAGCCATGTTTTTCATTCATTCATTTATTCATTAATTATTATCGTTCTCGGCGGCACGGTGGCATAGTGGTTAGCACGTTCGCCTCTCAGCGCTAGGGATTCCCGGTTCGAATCCCCATCTGGGTGGAGTTTCCATGTTCTCCCCGTGTCTGCGTGGGTTTTCTCCGGGTTCTCCGGTTTCCTCCCACAGTCCAAAAACATGGATCAAGTAAATTGAGTTCTCCAAATTGCCCCCTATAGAGTGTGTTTGTGTGAGTGAGTAAGGGTGTGCCCAGTGATGGATTGGCGTCCTGTCCTGGGTGTATCTGCCCAGCGCTCGAGACGTTCTCCCCTGGATGGGCATGGGGAACCCCACCGCGACCCTAATAGAGGATAAAGCGGGAGATAATGAATGAATGAATTATCGTTCTCTTAATCCTCTACTGGGCAGTGTGTGTGGGGGGGGAGGGGGGTTCACCATGTGCATTCAGGAAAGAACGTTTTGGGAAGATACAACCAGGACAGAGTGACAATCCATCACTAGGCACACACTCATTCACTCAGACATCCACACACACACACACACACACACACAAAGACACACACACTATATTGGGGTAATTTAGAACTTAAATCCATGTTTTTGGACTGTGGGAGGAAACCGGAAAACCCGGAGAAAACCCACGTGGACATGGGGAGAACATGGAAACTCCACCCAGATCGGAATTCAAACCTGGATCCCCAGGATTGAGAGGAGAACATGCTAAGCAAGTGCTTTTTCTGTCTTTAATGACCATCCACAAGGTTTGTGCAACCAGTGTTTAAACCACCAGGAATGTGTTTAAAAAGTCTTGAACTACAAAAGTATTGGGACACACCTATTATTCACTGTACTCGTGTGTTCCAGTCTGCATGTTTGCTGTATTGTGGAAAGAGTAAAGGGAAGGACTATTTTTGCCATAAAGTAAGTTCATTAAAGGCATGACAAGGAGAGTTTTATGTAGAAGAATTTGACTGGTTGACACTGAGCCCTTATACCTCATATTGTCTCATTATGTTCTCTATTAATTTATTTATTTATTCATTTATTCATTATCTCCCACTTTTATCCTCTATTAGGGTCGCGGTGGGGTTCCCCATGCCCATCCAGGGGAGAACGTTTCGGGCGCTAGGCAGATAGACCCAGGACAGGGCGCCAATCCATCGCTGGGCACACACTCACTCACACAGGCATACTCTATATGGGGCAATTTTGAGAATTCAATTGACTTGATCCATGTTTTTGGACTGTGGGAGGAAACCTGAGAACCCGGAGGAAACCCACGCAGACACGGGGAGAACATGGAAACTCCACTCAGATGGGGATTCGAACCGGGAATCCCTAGTGCTGAGAGGAGAACGTGCTAACCACTAAGCCACCGTGCCGCCTTTATTTATTTATTTATTTATTATTATTTATTAATTATTAATTATTTATTTATTAATCTATTAATCCTCTCTAGGGTCACGGGGAGGTTCCCCATGCCCATCCAGAGGAGAACGTTTCATTCATTTTTGTTTATGGGGTATCTGTAAAATTCCCCCAGGGATTAATAACGTTTTCGGATTCTGATTGTGATTATCCATCACTGGGTACACAGCACTCACACAATACGCACACTATACGAGGGCAATATAAAACAGCCTTCACCTTGAATCTGTTTTAGGACTTTGGGAGGAAACCAAAGAACCCAGAGAACACCTACACAGGGAAAACATGGAAACTCTACACAGGTCGGGATTCTAACCTTTGGGATGAATTAGAGCCCAGATTGTGATCCAGGATTTCTCAGCCAACATCATTGTCTAATCTTATAAACGCTCGTTTGGTCGAATGGACGAGAGTTCTCACAGAAACACTCCAAAATCTCTAAGAAACACATTCCAGAGATACAGGAGCTGTTAAAGGAGGGAACCCATTTAAATGGTTATGTTACAAAAGCCTCTGTAAGCCTGATGGGTGGGTTTCCCAATTCTTCTGTCCATATAGTGTCGTTTTGGTCTGAATTTCTTAATTGTACTTGGATTTTTAAAAATGATATATATTACAGAAGTAATGTTTTAAAATTCACATTGATGCCAAAGATTTTGATAGACTTACTTTATCTTATTAAATAAGAATAATAAAAAAATAATTTTATATATATATATATATATATATATATATATATATATATATATATATATATATATATATATATATATATATATATATAAGAATATATTTGTATTTCTTGAAGCCTCTCAGTCCCGAAAAATGGAAAGCTGGTTCTGATGTCCCTGTAGCCCACGAGTGATGCTCGAACCGACGGTCTGTTCTGGACACTCGATGCAGACCATAATCGAAACTAACGTTTTATTCAATTTAAAAAACACGTTTTCTTATTTTTACATTTCCGAATGCTTCAAATAAAATATAAAACCTTAATAAATATCCTGGAATAGTTATTTTATAATAATAATAATAATAATAATAATAATAATAATAATAATATCCTGGGTGCCCAGCGCCCGAAACGTTCTCCCCTGGATGGGCATGGGGAACCCCCCCGCGACCCTAATAGAGGATAAAGCGAAAGATAATGAATGAATGAATAATAATAATAATAATAATAATAATAATAATAATAATAATAATAAAGATAAAAACAAGTAATTAACAGAATTACACACGATGAAAATAACGCATATAGAGAAAATGCAGAACAGAGCAGCTTTATTGCACAAGTTTATTTAGCAAAGCACAAAGAAATTCAGTCCGGCTTTCGTTTCAATATATACACAAAATACCGCTGCGCAACCAGTAACTCTATCAATAATAATAATAATAATGTAATAATAACAATAATAATAATAATAATAATAATGTAATAGTGTTAATGTTAAACTTAATACACATGAAGGTTATTTCAATATGAAATTACAAAGTGCCGGAGATACAGCTTGGTTGTTCACATGCATGATGCGCCACCTGTAAAAATAAAGGTAAAAAATGACAGGTTTATAGAATAATTCCTCTGAAATGCTGCGGAGCAGAGACGAGCGGATTCCGAACTGTTTTGCAGGAGCGATGTGCGTCAGATTTGTTTTGCGCGTTTTAAACGCAGAAGCGGGATGTCTGCGTAAAAGACAGATCTGTTCCCGATGGAATGTCATTTGCGTTAGTGTTGCTTAATGGGGCGATGACGTAATAGTTCATATTTAATACTTAAGATAATTAATTAAGATATTACTGCATCGTTTTGCGGATTTCGGTTTTGTGGACGCAGAATTAAGTGCACAGGATGCAATTTAAATGTGTAACGATACTATATTCTGTAATGAGTGTCCATAACTATCTGTCTATCTATCTATAATTATCTTTCTATATATCTGTAATTATCTATCTACATAGAGGCATTTATGACATTGAATCCTAAATTCAACAATTGTAATATATATATATATATATATATATATATATATATATATATATATATATATATATATATATATATGATATATATATATTGCAATTTGCAATTGTTGAATATAGGATTCAATGTCATATATATATATATATATATATATATATATATATATATATATATATATATATATATATATATATATATATACACTTACATACACAATTGTTGATAAATATATTGTTTAGGGTGCAATGTCATAGGCACTCAAATACATACACACACACACACACACACACACACACACACACACACACATACACACATATATACTGTGTGTGTGTGTGTGTGTGTGTGTGTGTGTGTGTGTGTGTGTGTGTGTATGTTTAGGGTGCAATGTCATAGGCACTCAAATACATACACACACACACATACACACATATATACTATGTGTGTGTGTGTGTGTGTGTGTGTGTGTATAAGTAACACTAATTTTATCAACAATTACATATATATGTATCAGTCAGTGTTACTTAAAAATAAACATAGTGGTCTTCATCCTTTTTGAACATTAAGCTGCACATGTTATCCAAATTATAATGTACTTATACCTTAGTGACTCAGGATTTGGGTCAGAGTAATCAAAATCGATCATTGTTTTAACTGTAAGCCACGCAGAGTTTTTAGATACGCTCATAAATTTAAGATTGGTTAGTAGTCTTTGGAAAACCCACCTGTATTTAGTTCAAACACAGCGAGAAGCTTCTACATACCGGTTTCATGCTGCTGAATGTTATGGAAGTGTGAATAAGAAGTGATTTTTCTGTTTGAAAACATTAACATTAAAAGCAGATAGAAGGTTATATACCACTGCATTAAAATAGCTTATGTGTTCCATAATAATACACATACTGAATTTATATTGAACTAATCAGATGCTAAAAGGAGGTCCTTTCCTCACTACCTCTCCGTGCAGATTGCTTCTAAGTGGATTCTGTTTGCCTCAGAGAAACGCGTTTCCCATACTGACTGCAACATAACGCTCTGCTCCTTAAACATGCCTCATAAGCATTCCATTTTTGGATGATGCACAATGCCAACACATATTCCACTTGAAATTAGTGTGTTATAATAAAAGGTAAAGATCAAAGTCTCCTCCCACCAATAACTTCCTTTTCTTCTTCTTCTTCTCCTCTTTTTCAGAACGTCTGTCAATCTTCAGTCTTGTTTTTTCAGTTAATTTTAATTATTATTTTTTTATTTTACTTCTTTGTCTCATCTTGTTGTCACTGTCCATGGTGGAAGAGAAAAGTATAATGCCTGAAATGTATAAAAGGTTCCAGTGAAAACATCAGGACTCAGAAAGGATCTCTGTTCAGAATGGTAACGTGTCGCGGAAAAGCTTATCGATGATGGCAGGTGTTGGGACCAAGTCTTCGAGCTTCAGGTAGAAGATGCGCTGGAGTCCCTGCGTGCACAGCTTGCGCAACTCGGGCAACTTGGCAAGCAGTTTTGACAGATGACCACCGCAAGCCACGTGCTCTTTCAAGCAGTTTACGATTTTGCTCTGAAGCTCCTCCATCTTTTTAGGCTCCTTGAGGCCGTGTCGCTCTGAAAGAAGAAGATAGGAACATTGTTAAGAAGATGGGAACATTGTTATAAGTCGGTAAAATGGTCAGAGTTCAAAACAAAGGTAACAGCTAAATAAATAGGAGTTCTTTAGCGCACCTGTGATTATAGTGAGGGCTGCCATACTGGAGAAGGCCGGAATGTCGATGTGCATGCTCTGGAGACCTGCAGAAAACTCTGCTATCGAGTCAATCCACTCTCCAAAGGCTCGAACGCACTGCAGTTTATGCAAAACAACGCCGCTGCAGAAAATCAGCTTGTCCTCCATCGGGACGGATCTTTGAAAAAAAGTAAGCCTCAGTTGTTTAATTAAGTAACAAAGCTTTTAATCCGATAGCTTTTGTTATGAGACACATCTACACCTACCTGTATGCCAGTCGGAGGACAAAAAGTTCCAGGAAGGCAGAGTCAAAAAGCAAATCCTGGTCGCACTTGAGGAGTTCTGTAAAGCCGGGTATCTTTTCCGCCCAACCACGGATGATGTTCATCGAGCCGGTCAGGAGGTCATAGAACTGCTGAATGTGAACGGTCTCATCACTGCTGCTGTGATAGTCAGGGTTCACCTGAAACTGGGTGTCAGACAGTGTGCCAACACGGCCCGTCAGCTCTATGACCATTCAGTCCGTTGTACAAAATTTGATTCCAGAAACTTTAAATCATGGTTTAACATGCGTTGATCATCAAACATCAAATCATACAAATCTGGCCACATTTGGAAGCCGCGGAAAGCTTTCCACCTACTTTGGAGTGATCCAGACGGCCCACGGAGGGATTGGAATCTATGTGGGCTCTCACTAGAGCGCTTAGAAGATTGGCAGGTGATAAGGAGCTGGGAACGTCCTGGGGACCTTTAGGTTTTGATGGAAGACGACCCCTTCGACCTTTTAAACTGTCGGTTCTAACCACTAGAAAATACAAACAGATCACCAAATTAGAAAAAAAATGTAATGAAATCATATTTTTTGCAGACACAATCTTTTCTGCAGCCTATCCCACACACAGCAAACGGTACAGGACTTTTCACAATCAGCCAGCTTAAAGCTACAAAATAAACTCGTAGAAAAAGCTATATGAAGCTTCCGACATGACTACCACAAAAATTTTTTATTATAATTACAGGTGCTGGAATTAAAGGTGTTATTTGATTCTAGCTTCTTGAGGCTTTTTAAAAAAGTTTAATAAATGAAATATAAATAAATCAAATGGATTAGAAATGTTTAAAGGCTGTACCTTCTTTAACCATCCCCACGATCAGGCACTTTTGGAATCGGCAATACTGGCACCTGTTCCTCCGCCGCTTATCCACAGGACAGTTTTTGTTGGCCAGACAGACGTACTTGGCATTTTTTTGCACCGTGCGCTAAAGACACACACACACACACACACAACTCCAATCAGCCTGCAATCTCGAATACATCTCTGAACGTGATCAGGTGAAGTAACATAGGAAGGGATCTGCACTCTGAGCTGTACTCCACTAAGCAAAGCTGGATAATACATTCAGAGCCAGGACAGGACAGACACAGGGTAAATACTGAGCCGTGGGCTCTCATAAATTGGGGGTCCCCTGACACTGACTCTCCGACCTCTCTTGTCGGATTAGCACAATTATCCCATCACCGTGGCGGGCTAAAGAGGCGGCTGGGAGTTTCGCTCCCCTGTCCAAACTAATTACAGTTGACACGAAATTCCTATCGGTAGTGATGAACATGGCCTAACTGTCCCCTGGGTGCTTGTTGCATCAGAATGAATGAAAAAGTCATTAATGATGCGGGAGACCAGGATTTATCTATTTCTGCCCTGCACTGATTTATGCCTCCACCTGATGCTGATGCTACAGTTCAACCCGACAGGAATAGTAAAGCTATTAACAACTGCCATTAATAAATCATCTCTTAGAGCTCTTCAAGATGTTTATTTGACTTGTTCATAGCAAAACGATTGTAACTGATATATGAACAAGTGATGCTGACTAAATAAACCATACAAACTATTTAAACTATTTATTAAGCGTATGGACAAAAACCGAACCTTATATTTGAACACAAAAAACAAACATGTCTAGCAATGTCATACAAGAAAGCATACATACTTTATGGGGATAGGCTACATTGCTTCCTTGTATGACATTGCTAGATATGTTTGATTTTTGTGTTTAAATGTAAGTGAACACACACACACACACACACACACACACACAAAAAGTGATGCTAACTAAATAAAAACCATACAAACTATTTCAACTATTTATTACATATTATTATATTATAATATTATATTATATTATAGTATTACATACATGTGTATGTAAAGCATACATACTTTATTGGGATAGGCTACACTGACAAGCATCACTCCTAAATGTATAGAGTATGTATGCTTCCTTCTATGACATTGCTAGACATGTTTGATTTTTGTGTTCAAATATAAGTGAACACACAAAAAAGTGATGCTGACTAAAGAAAAACCATACAAACTATTTAACCAGGGAAGCTTACATACTTTATTGGGATAGGCTACACTGACAAGCATCACGCCTAAATGTATAGAGTACATTTTGTGTTCAAATGTAAGGTTAGGTTTTTGTCCATAGGCTTAATAAATAGTTTAAATAGTTTGTATGGTTTTTATTTAGTCAGCATCACTTTTTTTCACTTACATTTGACCACAAAAATCAAACATGTCTAGCAATGCCATACAAAAAAGCATACATACTTTATTAGGATAGGCTACACTGACCAGCATCACACCTAAATGAATAGAGTACTGTATGACATTGGTATGACATAGGTTTTTGTCCATAGGCTTAATAAATAGTTTAAATAGTTTGTATGGTTTTTATTTAGTTAGCATCACTTTTTTCACTTACATTTGAACACAAAAATCATAAGAAAGCATACATACTTTATTGGGATAGGCTACACTGACCAGCATCACGCCTAAATGTATAGAGTATGTATGCTTCCTTGTATGACATTGCTAGACATGTTTGATTTTTGTGTTTAGCTTTTTGTGCATAAATAGTTTAAATAGTGTGTATGGTTTTTCTTTAGTCAGCATCAATTTTTTTTGTGTGTTCACTGACATTTGAACACAAAAATGTCAAAAAAAAAAAAAAAAAAATCAAACATGTCTAGCAATGCCATACAAGAAAGCATACATACTTTATTAGGATAGGTTACACTGACCAGCATCACGCCTTAATGAATAGAGTATGTATGCTGAGAGTATGTAGACAGTATGTAGAGTATGACATTGCTAGACATGTTGGATTTTTGTGTTCAAATGTAAGTGAACACTAACTAAATAAAAACCATACAAACTATTTAAACTATTTATTAAGCCTATGCACAAAAAGCTTTATGCATTTAAGCTTCCTTGTTTAAATAGTTTGTATGGTTTTTAGTTAGTTAGCATCACTTTTTGTGTGTTCACTTACATTTGAACACAAAAATCAAACATGTCTAGCAATGCCATACAAGAAAGCATCCATACTTTATTAGGATAGGTTACACTGACCAGCCTCACGCCTAAATATATAGAGTACATATGCTTCCTTGTATGATATATCCTTATATCCTTTATTAGGATACTTAAGACGCATCTCTTTAACAAATACCTGTTGTAAAAAAAAAAAAAAAAAAAAAAAGGGGGGGGCGCAGCTTCGAATAACAATCAGGTTTGATGAATTTACAGTATAGTTGGTTTTCTCCATGGCTTCTGACTTGTGGTGTTCTCATTTGTAAGTCGCTTTGGATAAAAGCGTCTGCTGAATGACTAAATGTAAATGTAAATGTAAATGTAAATGTATGACATTGTAAGACATGTTGGATTTTTGTGTTCAAATGTAAGTGAACACAAAAAAAAGTGATGCTAACTAAATAAAAACCATACAAACTATTTAAACAAAGAAGCTTGAATGCAGACGTAAGGTTAAGTTTTTGTCCATAGGCTTAATACATAGTTTAAATAGTTTGTATGGTTTTGATTTAGTCAGCATCATTTTTTTGTGTTCACTTACATTTGACCACAAAAATCAAACATGTCTAGCAATGCCATACAAAAAAAGCATGCATACTTTATTAGGATAGGCTACACTGACAAGCAACACGCCTAAATGAATAGAGTACATATGCTTCCTTGTATGACATTGGTATGACATAGGTTTTTGTCCATGGGCTTAATAATTAGTTTAAATAGTTTGTATGGTTTTTATTTAGTTAGCATCACTTTTTTGTGTTCACTTACATTTGACCACAAAAATCAAACATGTCTAGCAACGCCATACAAAAAAGCATACATACTTTATTAGGATAGGCTACACTGACAAGCATCACTTTTTTTTTTTTTTTTTTTTTTTTTTTTTGTTTACTTACATTTGACCAAAACAATCAAACATGTCTAGCAATGCCATACAAAAAAGCATACATACTTTATTGGGATAGGCTACACTGAGACGCAGCAAGCCTAAATTGCTTAGAGTTAGAGTTATATTAAATGAATAGAGTTATATTAAATAAAGTTAAAGCAAAGTTGGGGGGGGGCATACCTTAAAGAAGCCCTTGCAGCCCTCGCAGGTGCGCACTCCATAATGCTGGCATGCCGCGTTGTCCCCGCACACGGCGCACAACCCCTCACCGGACGGCGAGACGCGGTTTGCGGGTGAGGAGCATGAGGAAGAGGAGGAGGAGGAGGAGGAAGCCACGGGGCTCTCGATCAGCGCGTGGCTGATGTGCAGACCGTGGTGGGCGAACCCCATGCCGTGCTGCTTTCTCAGCGGCCCGGGTGGCGCAAAGCCGTGCTGCGTGCGCGCGTCCGGGTGCACCGGTGCGTCAAAGCGCATGTGACAGCCGGCCGGCGGGGAGGCGCTCAGGGACGCGCTCAGGGACGGCTTGAACGAGAAGAAGCGCGTCACGGCGCTCTTCCGCTGATGCTCCATGACGTGAGACGCGCTCAGGTAGTTCGGGTGGAAGCCGTGCAGGGGAGCGGCGTCCTCCCACGCGTGGGCAGGCGCAGCCCCGGGGAAGCCCGCAGATCCACCGAGCGCCGGATGGGGCGCTTTATAGTAGGTCACGGCGCCGCTGTGGGACGCGCCGTCCTCCGCCTGCTGGTAGGCGTGCGCCGCCGGGTCCTCCGTCTTGACCGGGAGATGGTCGGCACAGTGGGGCAGCTGGTAGAGGCAGGGGGGCTTGGCGTCGAAGTTGGCGCCCCCTGACTCTGCGAACGTGCCGAAGCTGGGCAGGGAGGAGGACGCGGCGGCCAGCTCGGCGTTGGTCAGGTCCATGCTGAACTTGACAAATTCGGGCGTCAGGAAGTCGCAGCTGTACTCGCCCGCCGTGCTGTAGCTGTAGCTCTGGTACGCGGGGCTGGCGCCCGGCGGAGACGTGCCATACTGCGCCTGCACGCACGGCATGGCTGCGAAGAGAGCGACAATTATTCAACTCCTTATTATTAAAAAGCCTGGAGATCTTGGCATCAAGTGTTCAGCTAGGTTCTAAAGTCGGGATTCGTCCCATTTAATCCGTAATCTACCCACCGGATGATTTGGGATCACGTAGAATTGCTGCGTCTTGTCTGGATGTTGCACCTGCAATAATAATAATAATAATAATAATAATAATAATAATAATAATAATAATAATAATAATAATAATCCGTCCATTATATTCCGCTTTATCCTATATTAGGGTCTCGGTGAGGGGGGGTTCCCCATGCCCATCCAGAGGAGAACGTTTCGGGCACTGGGCAGATACAATAATAATAATAATAATAATAATAATAATAATAATAATAATCCGATCTGCATTATCCATCCATCCATTACCTTAATCCTCTATTACGGTCGTGTGTGTGTGTGTGTGTGTGGGGGGGGGGGTTCCCCATGTCCATCCAGGGGAGAACGTTTCGAGCGCTGGGTTGATACACCCAGCACAGGGTGCCAATCCATACGCAGGGCACACGCTCACTCACATAAACACACTCTATATGTTCAGCTAGGTTCCCCATGCCTATCCAGAGGAGAACGTTTCGGGCGCTGGGCAGATACAATAATAATAATAATAATAATAATAATAATAATAATAAGAATAATAATAATAATAATAATAATCCGATCTGCATTATCCATCCATCCATTATCTTAATCCTCTATTACGGTCGTGTGTGTGTGTGGGGGGGTTCCCCATGTCCATCCAGGGGAGAACGTTTCGAGCGCTGGGTTGATACACCCAGCACAGGGTGCCAATCCATACGCAGGGCACACGCTCACTCACATAAACACACTCTAAATGTTCAGCTAGGTTCCCCATGCCTATCCAGAGGAGAACGTTTCGGGCGCTGGGCAGATACAATAATAATAATAATAATAATAATAATAATAATAATAATAATAATAATAATCCGATCTGCATTATCCATCCATCCATTATCTTAATCCTCTATTACGGTCGTGTGTGTGTGTGGGGGGGGTTCCCCATGTCCATCCAGGGGAGAACGTTTCGAGCGCTGGGTTGATACACCCAGCACAGGGTGCCAATCCATACGCAGGGCACACGCTCACTCACATAAACACACTCTATATGGGGCAATTTGGAGCATTCAATTGACCTTGATCCATGTTTTTGGACTGTGGGAGGAAATCGGAGAACCCGGAGCAAACCCATGCGGACACGGGGAGAACGTGGAAACTCGATCTTAGATTGGGATTCGAACCGGGAACCCCTAGGCGAACGTGTTAACCATTAAGCCTGACATCATCAAACTTCTTTTACCAGCGTCGTATATAAATTCTGTATTCTGTAAAGACTAACTTAGGCAGGTTAGTTAGACTTATAATCTTAATCTCACCTCGGATTCGAAGCTTTTAAAGAGTGGGAGTTTTGTCCATGGACGCTGCTCCGGCTCGTGCAGATGGTCAGCGGGCTGAGACTCGAGTCGATGCCGCTCGGCGGTGAGGTAGAGCCCGGTGCTGCGTGCGTCTCCGGCGCCACCGCGGTCGCATCTGGCTCAGCGCGCAACGTGCCTTTGTTTATGGGCTCGGAACGCCACGACCCACGTGCCAGTGTGGCAGACGTCATCGGCGTCAGCGGTGACGCGCACGAGTCCGTGGACGGGGCCACTGTTTTGTCCACTTGTTTTCGTGCGCTCGCTCGGTGCCAAGCACTTCCACATTTACGCGCGAAACCAAATATCTCTGCAATAAACGGTGACCTTTTCTGCTTAGACCTCAAGTTGGGTTCTCACTGAGGAACCTGAACACATCCACAAAAACACTTTCGATGGCAGATGCTGATTTGATGCTTGTTGCATCAGAAGGAATGATTTCTGACCTGCACTGATTTACGCTTCCACCTGATACTACAGTTTAACGTTATTAAAAAAAGTGGATGGATTAAAAAAAGTGGATAGATTAAAAAAAGTGACATTAATAAATAATCTCTTAAAGCTATTTGACTTGTTCATGTCCAAAAAATTGTCACCGATATTTAAGAACGTGATGATACCAAATTAAAAAAAAACATACAAATTATTTAAACTATTAAGCCAATGAACAAAAAACAAACCTTACATACCAACTGATAGCCTGTAAATGTACTGGGATAGCCTGTAAATGTACTGGGATAGGCTACACTGGGTTCTCACTGAGGAACCTGAACACATCCACAGAAACACTTTCGATGGGAGATGCTGATTTGATGCTTGTTGCATCAGAAGGAATGATTTCTGCCCTGCACTGATTTATGCTTCCACCTGATATTACAGTTTAACTCTATTAAAAAAAAAAAACCTGATTAAAAAAAGTGGATGGATTAAAAAAAGTGACATTAATAAATAATCTCTTAAAACTATTTGACTTGTTCATGTCAAAAAAATTGTCACCGATATTTAAGAACGTGATGATAACAAATAAAAAAAAAACATACAAATTATTTAAACTATGTATTAAGCCAATGAACAAAAAACAAACCTTACATACTAACTGATAGCCTGTAAATGTACTGGGATAGGCTACACTGACAAGTGGGTTCTCAATGAGGAACCAGAACACATCCACAGAAACACTTTCGATGGGAGATGCTGATTTGATGCTTGTTGCATCAGAAGGAATTATTTCTGACCTGCACTGATTTATGCTTCCACCTGATACTACAGTTTAACGTTATTAAAAAAAAACCTGATTAAAAAAAGTGACATTAATAAATAATCTCTTAAAGCTATTTGACTTGTTCATGTCAAAGAGAATTGTCACCGATATCTAAAAACGTGATGATACCAAATTAAAAAACATACAAATTATTTAAACTATGTATTAAGCCAATGAACAAAAAACTAACCTTACATACTAACACTGACACTGACAAGTTGGGTTCTCACTGAGGAACCAGAACACATCCACAGAAACACTTTCGATGGGAGATGCTGATTTGATGCTTGTTGCATCAGAAGGAATTATTTCTGCCCTGCACTGATTTATGCTTCCACCTGATACTACAGTTTAACGCTTTTAAAAAAAGTGACAATAATAAATAATCTCTTAAAACTATTTGACTTGTTCATGTCAAAAAAAATGTCACCGATATTTAAAAACGTGATGATACCAAATTAAAAAACATACAAATTATTTAAACTATGTATTAAGCCAATGAACAAAAAACTAACCTTACATACTAACTGATAGCCTGTAAATGTACTGGGATAGGCTACACTGACAAGTTGGGTTCTCACTGAGGAACCAGAACACATCCACATAAACACTTTCGATGGGAGATGCTGATTTGCACTGACATACATAAATTATATCTTAGAGTTCTTAAAGATCTTTGACTTGTTCATGTCAAAAAAAATTGTCACTGATCTTTAAAAAAGTGATGATACCAAATAAAAACCATTTAACTATTTAAACTATTTATTAAGCCTATGGTCCGCGTGGGTTTCCTCCGGGTTCTCCGGTTTCCCCTACAGTCCAAAAAAACATGGATCAATCTTATTTTGAGTTTTGAGTTCTCCAAATTGCTTCATATAGAGTATGTATGTGTGAGTGAGTGTGTGCCCAGCGATGGATTGGCATCCTGTCCTGGGTCTATCTGCCCAGCACCTGAAACGTTCTCCCCTGGATGGGCACGGGGAACCCCCCCCCCACGAACCTAATAGAGGATAAAGCAGAAGATAATGAATGAATAAATAAATATTAAGCACGGATAGCCTGTAAATGTACTGGGATAGGCTACACTGACAAGTTGGGTTCTCACTGAGGAACCAGAACACATCCACAGAAACACTTTCGATGGGAGATGCTGATTTGATGCTTGTTGCATCAGAAGGAATCATTTCTGCCCTGCACTGATTTATGCTTCTACCTGATACTACAGTTTAACGTTATTAAAAAAAAAAGTTACATTAATAAATTATCTCTCAGAGTTCTTAAAGATCTTTGACTTGTTCATGTCAAAAAAAATTGTCACTGATCTTTTAAAACGTGATGATACCAAATTAAAAAACATACAAATTATTTAAACTATTTATTAATTTTATGAACAAAAATCGGATAGCCTGTAAATTTGCTGGGCTACACTGCAGGTATTATTTGGGTGGAGGATGTTCACCACGTGTCCATGTGGGTTTCTTTCCAGTTCTCCGGTATCCTCCCAGGCCAAATACATTGTTTCAAGGTGAATTGGCTGCTAAAAATTGCCCCTATATAGTGTGTCTGTTTGTGTGAGGGAGTATGTGAGTGTGAGTGTGTGCCCAGTGATGGATTGTATGTATCTGAACCCCTTCAACCCCAGTATAGGATTAAGCAGAAGATAACTGATGAATGAATATATTTATTAGATACACAGGGGCCCTCTGAAGGCATTTGGGGGCCCCAAGTAAAATGCTCCACCAACAAAATATTGCTAACCTAACTTAACATTCATTCATTCATTCATTCATTCATTAATCTCCCGCTTTATCCTCTATTAGGGTCGTGGTGGGGTTCCCCATGCCCATCCAGGGGAGAACGTCTCGGGCGCTGGGCAGATCGACCCAGGACAGGGCGCCAATCCATCGCTGGGCACACACTCACTCACACACACACACTCTATATGGGGCAATTTTGAGAATTCAATTGACTTGACCCATGTTTTTGGACTGTGGGAGGAAACCGGAGAACCCGGAGGAAACCCACGCAGACACGGGGAGAACATGGAAACTCCACCCAGATGGGGATTCGAACTGGGAATCCCTAGCGCTTAGAGGTGAACGTGCTAACCACTAAGCCACCGTGCCGCCCCTAACTTAACATTCATTCATTCATTATCTCCCGCTTTATCCTCTATTAGGGTCGCGGTGGGGTTCCCCATGCCCATCCAGGGGAGAACGTCTCGGGCGCTGGGCAGATCGACCCAGGACAGGGCGCCAATCCATCGCTGGGCACACACTCACTCACACACACACACACACTCTATATGGGGCAATTTTGAGAATTCAATTGACTTGACCCATGTTTTTGGACTGTGGGAGGAAACCGGAGAACCCGGAGGAAACCCACACGGACACGGGGAGAACATAAAACTCCACCCAGATGGGGATTCGAACCGGGAATCCCTAGCGCTGAGAGGCGAACGTGCTAACCACTAAGCCACCGTGCCGCCCCTAACTTAACATAAATATTTAAATATAAACATTAGAAACAAAACACTACCATCCTATGAAAACACGCACACACACACACACACGCACACACACATTCTACAGGAACAAAGAGGGCAAGTTGTATAGTCATTTTAAGCAATTAGTGAGAAGGTACTCAGCATGTTGTTCTTTACTGCACTGACCACATGGGACAGCATTTAAAGGGCACTCACACAGTTTATGTTGCATTCAATTCATGACCAATCGTTGTCTGGGGGCCCCAGGCCAGCTCACGTGTTTGGGCAATTGGTTGGTTTGCTTGCCCTTTCACAACAGGCCTGCAGATACATCCATGCTGCTGGAGTTTACAAACACCGTGTTCTCATTGTGTTTATAGGATGCTGCCATTGTGTTTATAGGACGCTGCCTACAGGATGCTGGTGGTGGGACGGTTTTGGTTGGTGGACGACTCTGAGATGTTTATCAAAATTAGCAGCAATGCTCGGTCTGATCTACATGTACCAGCACAACATATACTACCCCCCCCACACCACCACACACACCATCACATCAAAATCCCATTCACCCAGGTAACCTACTTACTGTGCCGTGGTCCTGTTGGGGACCTGATTATCAGACATGGGAAACAGTAAGTGTACATGATGGAATTTTAAATTTGAACATGCTACTTCTGTTTTTATTCCTTTGTACTGTTCAGACATCATGTGAGACATGCTCGACTATGCAATTCACGTTGTGTTTAACCATTTGGGGAAAGTCCTCTGGCCTGTCAGCAGGACATTTGGCCTGTAAAAAAATTTGAACAAATTGAACATTAATTCATTCATTATCACCTGCTTTATCCTCTAGTAGGGTCGCGGTGGGGTTCCCCATGCCCATCCAGGGGAGAACGTTTCGGGCGCTGGGCAGATACACCCAGGACAGGGCGCCAATCCATCGCTGGGCACACACTCACTCACACACACACTCTATATGGGGCAATTTGGAGAACTCAAAACTCAAAAGAAGACTTGATCCATGTTTTTTAGACTGTATGGGGAACCGGAGAACCCGGAGGAAACCCACGCGGACCATAGGCTTAATAAAGAGTTTAAATAGTTAAATGGTTTTTATTTAGTATCATCACGTTTTTAAAGATCAGTGACAATTTTTTTTGACATGAACAAGTCAAAGATCTTTAAGCACTCTAGAAATGTATTAATGTAACTTTTTTAACACACTCACTCACACACACACACACTCTAAATGGGGCAATTTGGAGAATTCAATTGGCTTGATCCATGTTTTTGGACTGTGGGAGGAAACCGGAGAACCCGGAGGAAACCCACGCGGACACGGGGAGAACATGGAAACTCCACCCAGATGGGGATTCGAACCGGGAATCCCTAGTGCTGAGAGGCGAACATGCTAACCACTAAGCCACCGTGCCTGCCCACAAATTGAACAAATAATACATATTCTCAAAGATACACTTTATGATCCTAAAGGGTCACTAAGAGGTGTGTGGGATGATGGTGAGGGGAGGATATGTATTCTTGTGGGTTTCGAATTAAAAGCTCTATATAACTGTCCAATTTTGGTCATTAATTTATTATCTTGACAACTTAATCCTTGTGGGGGGTTCCCCATGCCCATCCAGGGGAGGACATTTCAGGCGCTGGGCAGATACACCCAGGACAGGGCATCAATTCATCACTGAGCGCACACTCATTCATACACTTACTCATACACAAACACTATATAGGGGCATTCAGAGCAGCCAATTCACCTTGAATCCATGTTTTTGGACTGTGACCGGACACTGGAGAAATCCCCTGTGGAGAACACGGAAAATCAGCGCTGAGAGGCAAATACACTAACCATCAGCCCCTTTACTTTTACTCTAACTAAGCCCCAACTTTATTCTAATTTCCTAAATTAAACTTTCCTGCGGCGGCACGGTGGCTTAGTGGTTAGCACGTTCGCCTCTCAGCACTAGGGATTCCCGGTTTCGAATCCCCATCTGGGTGGAGTTTCCATGTTCTCCCCGTGTCTGCGTGGGTTTCCTCCGGGTTCTCCGGTTTCCTCCCACAGTCCAAAAACATGGATCAAGTCAATTGAATTCTCTAAATTGCCCCATATAGAGTGCTGCCTGTGGGAGTGAGTGTGTGCCCTCAGCGATGGATTGGCGCCCTGTCCTGGGTGTATCTGCCCAGCGCCCGAGGCATTCTCCCCTGGATGGGCATGGGGAACCCCACCACGACCCTAATAGAGGATAAAGCGGGAGATAATGAATGAATGAAATATCATAGAAAGAAAGAAATATTGGGCAGCACGGTGGCTTAGTACGGTTGGCATGTTCTCCTCTCAGCACTAGGGATTCCCGGTTCGAATCCCCATCTGGGGTGGAGTTTCCATGTTCCTTCCCGTGTCTGCGTCAGGTTTCCTCCGGGTTCTCCGGTTTCCTCCCACAGTCCAAAAACACGGATCAAGTCAATTGAAATTCCCTCTAAATTGCCACCCTGGCATAGAGTGTGTCCTGTTTGACTGCGAGTGTGTGCTCAGCGATGGATTGGCGCCCTGTCCTGGGTGTATCTGCCCAGCGCCCGAGGCGTTCTCCCCTGGATGGGCATGGGGAACCCCACCGCGACCCTAATAGAGGATAAAGCGGGAGATAATGAATGAATGAATGAATAAACTTTCCTGTAAAGTACCGTTTTCTTGTGATGTCATTGTCATGTGATGAACGGGGGTTTAATTATGATTAAGAGGATTGATGTTAAATCTGGTGAATCAGTCAGCAACAGTTTGCTTTGTTACTTCATGCATGTGCTTACACTTAAGCTCCTTCGTTTCAGCAGACTGAGCTGGATTCTTTCCAATGGTTATTGCATTTGGGTAAAAATTTGCATGTTCTCTTTCGTGTCCTTGAGTAACTCTTAAAAAAACTGCCACATTCTCACATTTTTAAAACAAGCAAATATTTGTGCTAAAACTGAACCATTTAAAATCAAGTTGTGTAAATTGCTGTTTCATTCGCTGGTCTTTTGGGAAAAAGTATGTGGCTTGCTCTAATTGCCCCCTATATACCTGTTATAAACCCAGTGAAACTGGTGCACTGTCACTGGACATTGTATCCGTACGCAGAGGGAGTAATGTATCCCAATTTTTTGAGGCTTTAAACATTTCTATTCCAAACAATATTCATTAATTCCTTATATGGGGCGGCACGGTTCAGTGGTTAGCACGTTCGCCTCTCACCTTGATTCCTTGGGTTCCTAGGGTTTCCCTTGTTCTTTTGTCCGTGTGGGTTTCCTCCGGGACACTAGGATCCCTCCAACATCCAAAAACTGTCAAGTCAATTGAATTCTCGGAAAATCAGCCCCATAAACGTGTGAGCGTGTGAGTGCAAAGTGTGTGCCCTAACCATCATTGGTTGCCCCTTGTACTGGTTCTACTCTAACTAAGACGATAAGCATCTGAATGAAATTAATTCTATTTTCCTAATTAATTAATAAATCATAAATGTTTCCTTGCGTGGCACGGTGGCTTAGTGGTTAGCATGTGTTCTCCTCTCAGCAGTAGGGATTCCCGGTTTCGAATCCCCATCTGGGTGGAGTTTCCATGTTCTCCCCCGTGTCCGCGTGGGTTTCCTCCGGGTTCTCCGGTTTCCTCCCACAGTCCAAAAACATGGATTCAAGTCAAATTGAATTCTCTAAATTGCCCCATATAGAGTGGTGTCTGTGTGACATGAGTGTGTGTCTCAGCGATGGATTTGGCGCACCTGTCCTGGGTGTATCTGCCCAGCGCCCGAGGCGTTCTCCCCTGGATGGGCATGGGGACCCCCCCATCCCCCACGCGACCCTAATAGAGGATCAGAATAAAGCAATATTGGGAGACTACACTATTACACTATTGTGAGTTTATAGTTGTCTCATGTTGAGCTCAAAAAATGACAAAAAATGACTATTGTTTATAGTCACTCTGTACTATGTGGTAAAGGATTACGGGGTTTAATTAGTGTACACACAAGAGGATTCCCTTTGTTAAATCTTGCTCAGTGGTGAATTCACCGGTCAGCATTAAAATGTCAGTTCAGAGGAATAACTAGACGAGTGCATTTTTTTTCCTATCCCAGATTACTTCATGAGGAAAAGCCCAGCATCCCATGTCTTGCAGAAAGCACCCCCATTTTGCATAAAGAATTTGCATTCCAGCAGGGTGGTGGTCGGTTGACTGTGGTCAGTTAACGTTCGCCTCTCAGCGCTATGGGATTCCCATTTTGAATCCCAATCTTGGTGGCCTGATTCCATTTCTCCCCGTGTCCGCGTGGGTTTTCCTCCGGGTTGGCATTCTCTGGTTTTTTCTCCAAAGTCCAAAAACATGGAATCAAGCAATTGAATTCTCCAAATTGCCCCATATATAGTGTGTTTTTGTGTGAGTGAGTGTGCCCAGTGACTGATTGGTGCCCTGTCCTGGGTGTATGTATCTGCCCAGCGCTCGAGAATGTACCCTGGATGGGCATGGGGAACCCCCCAAACCCTATTCAATAAAGGATATAAGTGGAAGATAATGGGCCGGACTGGATGGATAATGTGATAGCATCTAGTTCGCTTATCAGCGTTAGGGATTCCCGGTTCGAATCCCCATCTGGGTGGAGTTTCCATGTTCTCCTCGTGTCCGCATGGGTTTCCTCCGGGTTCTCCGGTTTCCTTCCACAGTTAAAAAAAAAAACATGGATCAAGTCAATTGAGTTCTCCAAATTGCTCCATATAGAGTGTGTTTGTGTGAGTGAGTCAGCGATAGATTGGTGCCCTGTTCTGGGTGTATCTGCCCAGCGCTCGAGACGTTCTCCCCTGGATGGGCATGGGGAACCCCCCCACAACCCTAGTAGAGGATAAAGTGGAAGATAATGGATGGATGGATAAATGATACCATCTAATGGGCGCCACGTTGGCTTATCAGCGTTAGGGATTCCCGGTTCGAATCCCCATCTGGGTGGAGTTTCCATGTTCTCCTCGTGTCCGCATGGGTTTCCTCCGGGTTCTCCGGTTTCCTCCCACAGTCCAAAAACATGGATCAAGTTAATTGAGTTCTCCAAATTGCTCCATATAGAGTGTGTTTGTGTGAGTGAGTGTAACCAGTGATAGATTGGCGCCCTGTCCTGGGTGTATCTGCCCAGCGCCCGAGACGTTCTCCCCTGGATGGGCATGGGGAACCCCCCCACAACCCTAGTAGAGGATAAAGCGGAAGATGATGGATGGATTCCAGCAAGGTTTGGGTTTGAGCTCAGGGCATGTGAGGTTATTTGTGGCTGATCGGATGACTTGTTCCTTTTTCCACAGTAATGTAGACGTGTTAAAGACCGCAGTGCTTTGTTCAGTAGAGAAGCGGCTTCCAGCCTCGTAACCGAAACGTAACACAACATAATGACGTGATTGTCCTCTGTGGCGTTTGATCGCCTTTTAGGGGGAAGTTTCGGTCATTTGGGACGTGTTTAATCTGAGCAGCGGCTCACTGCACGCGCTAAAGGCTTTCCATTGTGAGGAGGGAATCCCGCGCTGACAGAAGCAACTTTGTTCAGCCTGCGGCCGGTTGCGTCAGTTGTGACGTCAGCGGGAAGCAGGCGCGCGCAGCATCCATCCATCCATCCATCCATCCATCCATTATCTTCTGCTTTATCCTCTATAAGGGGGGTTCCCCATGCCCATCCAGGGGAGAACGTTTCGGGACAGGGCAATCGGGAATCTATTGCTGGGCACACACTCACTCGCACAGACACACTCTATATGGGGCAATTTGGAGAACTCAATTGACTTGATCCATGTTTTTGGACTGTGGGAGGAAACCGGAGGACACGGAGGAAACCCACGCGGACATGGGGTGGACATGGAAACTCCACCCAGATTGGGATTCGAACCGCTGAGAGGCAGCAGTGGTGCTTATATATGATGCTGTAGCTCTCAATTGTATCCTGACTTGCGATAGATCGGGTGTCGTAAGGATTAAGTGGAAGATAATGAAATGAATGAATGAATGAATGAATATGCAGTACTGTTTTCATTGCAATATTTCATTTCATTATATGAGTAACAAGTGGTTAGCATGTTCTCCTCTCAGCGCTAGGGATTCCTGGTTCGAATCCCAATCTGCGTGGAGTTTCCATGTTCTCCCCATGTCTGCGTGGGCTTCCTCCGGGTTCTCTGGTTTCCTCCCACAGTCCAAAAATATGGATCAAGGTCAATTGAATTCTCCAAATTGCCCCATATAAAGTGTGTCTGTGTGAGTGAGGGATAGATTGGCACCCTGTCCTGGGTGTATCTGCCAACGTTCTCCCCTGGATGGACATGGGGAACCCACCCCGCGAACCTAATATAGGATAAAGTGGAAGATAAAGGATGAATGGATGGATTTACAAGTGCAATTTACAGAATGTCACTTTACTTTACTTGTTGTCACTTATTTTGTTGTATTTTCAAATTAAAAACTTTGATTTTATTTGATTATATTGCATTTTTTCCAATGTGCTTATTTTTGTTATTGCTATTGATATACTGTTAGTCATTTTACTTTAAGGACACAAAGGCTGTCACTGGATCAGTAATCTCTAAGATTTAGTTACTTTGAGATCTAATAAACAGCCCTACAGGGTCCAGGAGCACAGACTGTATCTCAAATGACACAAAACAGCACAACCTATTTTATACTTATTTCTGACAGTGTATTAGATTCTTTTTATATACAATACAAACAAAGTTAAAGGTATTAAAATGAACTAAAAACACCATTGGTTTAGGAAAAACACCAAAGTAAACATGAATCATATAACTAACTGATTACATTATAGTTTGTTTAGAGGCAGTAAGGTTAAAATAATTCTATTCTATTCAACATCAGTTTTCTTTTAAAGATACATGACATCATTTGGTACACTATTTTTGTTTCTGGTTGGGTGGAGGATAATTTTTTTAGGTTTGCAGTTACATTTCACCCTGTCTCGATCAGACACAACAATGCTGATGGCCTTTTCACATGGAGAACCCAGAGGAAACCCACATGGACACGGGGAGAACATGGAAGTCCCACCCAGATTGGAATCCGAACCTGCATCCTCTGCGCTGAGATGAGCTATTGGCTGTCCTAAAAGTTGCCAAAATGATGTCATTACCTAATTTGCATAATAGTCAATTTCCATGTATTTAAAACTGTATACTAAAGGAATAATGTGGCAGAGAAAAAAATCCTCTTCTGTCCACTGAGCATAATGGAACATTCTCAACAACTCTGGAACATTGCGGTGTTGAATGAGTGGTGGTTGTCATAGCGATAAAAGAACCGTCACTTACAACGTCAGATCGATTGTGATCAGACGAGATACTGCAAATTGTCAGAAGATCATTTAAGATTCCAGAAATAATTTCAGGTAAGAGAAATGTGTCTGAACACTGAAATGTTTTTACTGTTGGTTTAAATATGTATGCAGTTTTAGACAAACTACTTGACAATAAATCAGCTGTACAAAAGCTACCACCTAAACAAATACAGCAAATGAAGTTAGAATACACAAATATGGTGAAAGTATCTCAAATACTCAGAAGCTACTTCTCGTTGTACCAACTTAATATCAGATCAGTGCAACATGACAGTCAGATACACTGATTAAAACATTTAATGAAGAATGATCTATATATGATTCTGTGTCTGGAGCTGATTAATAAATACAGCTACGTATATGCTAATCTAATTTTAATGATAGCAAAATTTACAGTGTGGATTTGGAGCGATGCGGTTCGGCTCTGACTCTGAGAATGAGCCCTGAGAGTGTTGTGGAACCGGGGTTCACAGTAGAACCCTGTTGCTCACTGAGGACAGAATTTAAAGAATGTGCGTGTTAACTTTAAAGTCTCCAAAAACACCAGAACAAGTCGTAAGATTTGTGGCTAGTCACTTTTTAAAATAATAAGTCACTAGAGGAGGCGGAACGGTGGCTTAGTGGTTAGCACCTTCGCCTCTCAGCACTAGGGATTCCCGGTTCGAATTCCAATCTGGTTGGAGTTTCCATTTTCCCCGTGTCCCCGTGGGTTTTCTCCGGGTTCTCTGGTTTCCTCCCACAGTCCAAAAACATGGATCAAGTCAATTGAGTTCTCCAAATTGTCCCATATAGAGTGTGTCTGTGTGAGTGAGTAAGTGTGTGCCCAGCGATAGATTGGCGCCCTGTCCTGGGTCTATCTTCCCAGCGCCCGAAACGTTCTCCCCTGGATGGGCACCGGGAACCCCACCGCGACCCTAATAGAGGATAAAGCGGGAGATAATGAATGAATGAATGAATGAATGAATGAATGAAAGTCACTAGAGGTTCTGAAAAGTCTTAAGTTGGCAACACTGCTAAAAGCACTGTTGCCAACTCCTTAGTAAGGAATGTTGCTATTGGCTGTCCTAAAAATTGCTAGAAGTCGGTAAATTGCACAATACTCTATTTAGGTGTTTAAGGAATAAATATTGTGGGAAAAAAAAGTGAGTAAAAAATACTAAATCAACTTTTAGATACCTAGGTAGATGTAAGCTTTTTACATAGAGACACACTGTGGACGAGGTAAGAGACTGACATTGTGTACGATAAATGCATTTATATTTACATACTGCAATTATTCATTCATTCATTATCTCCCGCTTTATCCTCTATTAGGGTCGCGGTGGGGTTCCCCATGCCCATCCAGGGGAGAACATTTCGGGCGCTGGGCAGATAGACCCAGGACAGGGCGCCAATCTATCACTCACTCACACAGACACTGACACATTCTATATGGGGCAATTTGGAGAATTCAATTGACTTGATCCATGTTTTTGGACTGTGGGAGGAAACCGGAGAACCCGGAGGAAACCGGAGAACCCGGAGGAAACCCACGCGGACACGGGGAGAACATGGAAACTCCACCCAGATGGGGATTCGAACCGGGAATAATTATGTATTCATTCATTCATTATCTTTATCCTCTATTAGGGACGCGGTGGGGTTCCCCCATGCCCATCCAGGGGAGAACGTCTCGGGCGCTGGGCAGATAGACCCAGGACAGGGCGCCAATCCATCGCTGGGCACACACTCACGCACACATACACACTCTATATGGGGCAATTTTAGAGAATTCAATTGATTTGATCCATGTTTTTGGACTGTGGGAGGAAACCGGAGAACCCGGAGGAAACCCACGCAGACACGGGGAGAACATGGAAACTCCACCCAGATGGGGATTCGAACCGGGAATCCTTAGCGTTGAGCAATTAACACCAGAAAAAGTAGCTAAATTTCTCGTTAGTCGTATATTTTTAAAATAATAAGTCACTAGGGGTTCTAAAATGTCTCTAAAATGGCAACAATTCTTATAAACATTGTTACCAACTTAAATAAAGAAAAGTAGCTATTGGCTGCCCTAAAATACGGTAATTGACGTCATCGCCTCATTTGCATAACAGTCCATTCGCGTGTTTTAAGGAATAAACATTGTGGGACAGAAAAACTACTTACAAAAAACATTTCCATTTACACACATATTAACAACAGAAAAAAAAGTTGCTAGATATGTCGATGGTCGTTTTTTTTAAGTAATAAGTTGACAATAAAATGTCGGAAACGCCGCTAAATATATAAAGTTGGCAAGACTGTTCAGTAGCGGCATCAGATTTTCAAAGCCAGCACTTCTTCTTAAACATGATTGGTCCTTGTCGGTTGTTGCGTAATCCGATTGGCCAGTTACTGTGTCGCTCAAAGGCCAGCATCACAGCGCATTACTTCCTGGATAAGAGCAGGGTAAAGACGCTGTCATTACAGCGGTATCCATGCGCCGTTAATTAGAGCTCCAGCGTTACCGGACACAGTAAGTTATAACTGTTTATAAACTTCTCCTGGCGTGTTATAACGTCTCATTTGGCCACATCAGGTGGAGGGGGGTTAGATATTGGAGGTTTGTCGCTGTGCCCATCCCTGAGACCTGCCGGCTGTCATGTGTGTCGTGTACAGACAGCAGCCTCGGTTCGGATCTCTGCATTTAACAGTTAGGACCGATTTAAAGTCCTGGTTGATTAAATCAAAGGAAAACGTGGGAACCGATTATAAGAATGATTCCTGTGCTTTGTGTTTATTTGGTGGATCATGTGTTTGATAAATTAAAATAAACACTGGGATAAAAAAAAAAACACAACACAACACTGACCCATTTATATCAGGATGTGTTTCAGAATCAGGATTAATTTAGCCTTAAGAATAAAATGTTCCGATTAGTACAAATCTGGTTTGTGCATTTAAATCGATATTATCGTTAAAAGGTGGTTAAAGGGGTTTATCCATCCATCATCTTCCGCTTTATCCTCTGGGGGGGGGGGGGGGGGGGTTCCCCATGCCCATCCAGGGGAGAACGTTTCGGGCACTGGATTCCCCCAGTTCCCCCAGCCCCCAGGGGAGACGTTTCAGGGCGCCAGATAGACCCGACAGGGGCATCTACACTGGTTACACTCACTAACACAGACACACTCTATATGGGGCAAATTGGAGATCTCAATTGACTTGATCCATGTTTTTGGACTGTGGAAGGAAACCGAAGAACCCGGAGGAAACCCACACGGACACGGGGATTCGTGCTAACCACTAAGCCACCGTGCCGCCCGGTTAAAGGGTTTATACGTTTTATTTTCCATATAGATCATAAGTGTCCAATTGAAGGCCCGCAGGCCATATCCGGCCCGTGATACAATTCTATCCGGTCCTCGAGATCATTATATATTGATCTATTATTGTTATATATATGGTATGGTATGATATGGTTTTTTGGACCATGCTCATCTTTTAAATTTGTATGATTTCGACAGGAACATTTTCCTAGGGAGCAGAAATAATGTTTATTTTTCTAAACTGGTTTTCAAGAACTGAATGAAAACTGAATGTCTTGATTTGTTATTTTTACTTTTGTGGAAAAGCATACTTTTTTTTTTTCCATTTCCCCATGTTTTTGCAGCATGCTCAGAGCTGTAATGTTGATACTTTTGATGTAGAGAGCAAAGTGTTTTAAGGTATATATAGATAGTTTCATTTGATTTATTGCGGAATAATATTCCCGTCCGTTTTTATTCCGATTCATGTTCAGAAAGCAATGACCTTTAATGTGTTCCTTTAATCCTGTTCATCCCACGAGTTTCGACCCCCGGGGCATTTAAGTTTGGCTCGTCTGGTATAGATAGACTTTGTAGTTCTACAATTACAAACTGTAGTCCACCTGTTTCTCATCCTACTTTATTAGTATTTATCCATTATCCATTAATTTATTTGATTTCATAACTGTCAGGACCCCCACAGGAGCTCCAGAAGGCAGGTATTACTTGGGTGGTGGATTAATCCATGACATGGTGGTGCTAATTCTCATTCCATATCATTCATCACTGCTAAATGGTGGAGTGATCTTTCCATCTGTGTATAAGTGGGACTCATTTAGCAGCTTCAACTCAAAACACATCTCTTCCACAAACATTTCTTCTATAAAAGAAGGCGGGATCGGATAATGAATATGTTTGAAAATTGTACATGTAGCTGCTTTCTTCTTAACTACTGCCTCGTGTTCCCTCATTTGTAAGACGCTTCGGATAAAAATGGCTGCTAAACGATTAAATGTCAATGTAATGGTGGTGGTGCTGTGTTGGTGTGCATTATGCTGATTAAATCACTGATTGTAAGTTTTCAAAGACGGGATCCGGATAAGCAGAGTGTGTCCAGTATTGCAGAGTGTACATAAAAATAATGTGGAATAAAAAGATTCCTGGTTAGATGATGCCACGTTTATTACAATGTGGGAGATGTGTGATAACGAAATTAAAAATCAACTTGTTAAGGCTGCACCACCCACTTTATTTATGTCACATTCTCTCCACTTATAGGTAAGGAGTAATATTGCACCACGTGCCATTTTTGCAGAACAGCAAGTCACCCAAGTGTTTAGAGGGTTGTAGGTTATGAATTCTATTTTGGTCACATTCTCACACTGGCATCTTCGCTCTTTAGTCAGACCTTCAAAGGATCTCATGTGAAGTGTGGTGCCAGTTGTTGTCCAGTAAATGTGGCTGTTACCAGATCCAACCCGGCGAGGCAAAAATTGTCTATTAAAATTCATTCATTCATCATCTCCCGCTTTATCCTCTACTAGGGTCGCGGTGGGGTTCCCCATGCCCATCCAGGGGAGAACGTCTCAGGCGCTGGGCAGATAGACCCAGGACAGGGCGCCAATCCATCGCTGGGCACACACTCACTCACACATACACTCTATATGGGGCAATTTTGAGAATTCAATTGACTCGATCCATGTTTTTGGACTGTGGGAGGAAACCGGAGAACCCGGAGGAAACCCACGCAGATACGGGAAAAACATGGAAACTCCACCCAGATGGGGATTCAAACCGGGAATCCCTAGTGCCGAGAGGAGAACGTGCTAACCACTAAGCCACCGTGCCGCCGGTCTATTAAAATTGCCTTAAAAAAGTTACGATAAACCCAATTGAACTTCAGGGCATGTGCCCCGCCTACATACGGCACGTAGTGTAATACGATACCTCAGATGGCATGTGACCCCTACAACACATACAATAACTCAGGTGGCGCTATTCTTAGTATCGTGCTAGCGTGCCTACTTTAGAAATGTGTATGCAACCCACAAAAAATATTAATAGAAACGAAAAGGTGCCTGGATGGGCATGGGGAACCCCACCGCGACCCTAATAGAGGATAAAGCGGGAGATAATGAATGAATGAATAATCCACTACATGTCCCAGCGTGACAGGTGTTTAAAATCAAGCCGCTAGTCATGCACACACACTATATGGGAACAATTGAGAAACAATAAATCCATGTTTTTTGACTTTGGGAGGAATTGGGTTCAGATCAGATCGGGATTTGAACCCGGATCCCCAGCACTGAGAGGCAAATGTGCTTGCCACTAAACCAGTGATTCTCAATTATTTTCTGTTAAGCCCCCCCTAGGAAGAAGAAAACTTTTTGCGCCCCCCCCCCCCCACACACACACACATACGCACAACCCCCCCCCCCCCC
The DNA here is from genome assembly GCA_019802505.1 of Corydoras sp. C115. Classification (NCBI taxonomy): domain Eukaryota; kingdom Metazoa; phylum Chordata; class Actinopteri; order Siluriformes; family Callichthyidae; genus Corydoras; species Corydoras sp. C115. Next base: position 926,560 of record JAFMOC010000136.1, read on the forward strand.
CCCGTACATGACAAAATGGGATGGAAAAGTATTTTAGTAGTATGATTTGTCTATAAATGTGTTATAAGTACACCTCTTTTATAACAATGTCCCCTTATTAACAATAAAGAAAACAAAAAAGAAAGAAATATAGATCAACTTAGAACAAAGAATCATTTTAACTTTGTTTTTTAGTTTGTAACAGAAACGAATGAAATCCTTATTTAAACTAGAAACATTTTTGAACATTTGAACATTGAATTTTGAACATTTTTGGCATTTGATACTGAAAAATGAAATGATATAAAATCAATAAATAATATTCATTCATTCATTATCTCCCGCTTTATCCTCTATTAGGGTCGCGGTGGGGTTCCCCATGTCCATCCAGGGGAGAACGTCTCGGGCGCTGGGCAGATAGACCCAGGACAGGGCGCCAATCCATCGCTGGGTACACACTCACTCACTGATACACACTCTATATGGGGCAATTTAGAGAACTCAATTAACTTGATCCATGTTTTTGGACTGTGGGAGGAAACCGGAGAACCCGGAGGAAACCCACGCGGACACGGGGAGAACATGGAAACTCCACCCAGATGGGGATTCGAACCGGGAATCCCTATCGCTGAGAGGCGAACGTGCTAACCACTAAGCCACCGTGCCGCCCAATAAATAATAATAAATTCAAATTCATCAGCAACATTAATTCAGGAGCACAATTTATTAACACTTTAACCTACAAAACAAAAATGAATACAACAATTTGTGCTGGGTTTTTTTTAAAAATCAAAATAAGGAAATCAGAACTAATGTCTACAACGTGCCCGTTTTGCAGCGCACAGCTTTTCTGAAGTAGTTTTCATAAAGCGTTATAATTGCTTGCTGTACGCGTCACGATTAAAAACTCAAGCGGTTATCAGTGTGATCGGGGTGTAATGTCTTTAAGTGACGCCTTCATTTATTTCACGCTGTCCGCTGCCAACATTTAAAGACACAGAAGACACGCCGCTCTTTCTTCGTCTCCACCTCAGTTACCGTGAAACCAAGCGCTACATACACTTTCCTCGTTTTAACTTTCGGTTGACTTTTGTTGCTCTCATTATCTTCGTCTCTCTCCGTCATTCCTGTTAAATATTTCTCCATGTTGTCTCTTGAGGGTTTGTTCAGTACACTTAATATCACTTGCTCTGTGATTTCTTGTAGCCCCACTATTTGAGAAGCACTGCACTAAGCCACAGTGCTACCCACATTTATTAGGAACTCCCATTATATTTGTATAAACCACAGATTCAGCATCATGTCCCATCTTTGGCTCAAACTATTTCTCATAAATAGAGGGGCACCTGTCCCTCATTTATTTTACTCATGGACTCCGTTGGGTGATTGGTTTAGTTTGTGCACGTGACTGGGTGTGTTTTGTACTTAGTTTCCGTATTCCCTCTCCCCCGTGCACGTCTTTGTTTGCGGTAATACCCAGGTGTTAGTTTGTTGGTTTGTTCCCCCCTTTCTGTTGGTGTTCCTACACCATTTGTAATAATAAACCCGTTTTGTTTTCATACCCGGTGTTCTCTGGACTCTCCTTCCGCGCTTCAACCACGGTACAACGCTGTGCACTATCCCCGCGCTGGTTATATTCGTGGGAGCGTTTCATCCCGCGGACCGTCGTACGCTATTTTCTCCGCGTAGCCGGTCCCAGGAAGCGCTCACTAGGCGCGAGCGGCGTACGCAGTTTCCCCGCGTAGCCGATTCCCGGGGGAAGACGAGCGATTTCTAACAAATCTCCTGAGACCTGAGATTTTCCTCTGAAATTAGATCTTAATAAAATTTTGCTTAAAAATCGCCTCTCAGCACTAGGGATTCCCGGTTCGAATCCCCATCTGGGTGGAGTTTCCATGTTCTCCCCATGTCTGCGTGGGTTTCCTCCGGGTTCTCCGGTTTCCTCCCACAGTCCAAAAACATGGATCAAGTCAATTGAATTCTCAAAATTGTCCCATATAGAGTGTGTCTGTGTGAGTGAGTGTGTGCCCAGCGATAGATTGGCACCCTGTCCTGGGTGTATCTGCCCAGCGCCCGAGACGTTCTCCCCTGGATGGGCATGGGGAACCCCACCGCGACCCTAATAGAGGATAATGAATGAATGAATCTTATTAAGTCCAAGTGTAAAACTGTGCTGCATGTTTAATACGTATCTTCTGAACAGCTTTTGTACTTGTTTACTGTGATGGGTGACATGATTTGTTCAGCTGCTTCTCTTGTTTTTCTTTCTGATTTATTATATTTCGAATAACTAGGTTTTATTGCATTAACACCGGCATTCTTTGTTTTTAATTTCAGGGACCAATGGCATTTCGAAAGGCTTCGAGGGGGACCTTAATCGGAGGTGGAGCCATAGCCACAGCATTTGGCCTGTCACAGTTCCTTGAATACAGAAGAAATAAGGTTAATATTTGTATTGTATTGTATTAGCACGTTCATCTTACAGCATAAAGGATGGCGTTGGGGCAAATGGAGGTTCTATTTTGGTTGCGCCATGTCCTCCACATATCTGTGTCTTTGCTCCAGGGACTGCTTTCCTACCACATTGTGAAGACAGTGGGTTCTCCTAAGCGGTCGGAGATGCTAAGATGTACAATGAATGTTTAATTAGAACTAGAGATACACAGAAATAAAGATTTTGACCGAGGCTGAAAACAGAACATGTGCTTTCATATTCATTCATTATCTCCCGCTTTATCCTGTAGTGGGGTCGCGGTGGGGTTCCCCATGCCCATCCAGGGGAGAACGTTCCGGTCGTTGGGCAGATACACCCAGGACAGGGCGCCAATCCATCGCTGGGCACACACTCACTCACACAGACACACTCTATATGGGGCAATTTGGAGAACTCAATTGACTTGCTCCATGTTTTTGGACTGTGGGAGGAAACCGGAGAACCCGGAGGAAACCCACGCGGACACGGCGAGAACATGGAAACTCCACCCAGATGGGGATTCGAACCGGGAATCCCTAGCGCTGAGAGGAGAACGTGCTAACCACTAAGCCACCGTGCCGCCCCTTTAGTAAACTAAAGTTTGTAAAATGCGAAACATCCATCCATCCATTGTCTTCCACTTTATCCTCTATTAGGGTCGCGGTGGGGTCCCCCATGCCCATCCAGGGGAGAACATCTCGGGCGCTGGGCAGATACACCCAGGACAGGGCGCCAATCCATCGCTGGGCACACACTCACTCACTCACACACTCTATATGGGGCAATTTGGAGAACTCAATTGACTTGATCCAAGTTCTTGGGAGGAAACCGGAGAAGCCGGAGGACACCCACCCGGACACGGGGAGAAACTGGAACCGGGAATCCCTAGTGCTGAGAGGAGAACATGCTAATCACTAAACCACCGTGCCGCCCAAAATGCAAAACGTAAGCTGTAAAAAGGGTTCGGTTTAATTGATTCATATGAAACACATTCACTGTGACTCAGCTAACAGGAGTGGCCCAGCTTTGAGCACGTTGATTTCTATACATGTCTGATCTTAACTCTGGAATGTTCTCCTTTATCTACTTGAAGTCTTACGTAACGTTCCTCTAACAAAACGTCAAGGAATTAACTCGGCATTAGTGCGAAGTGAAAACAAACCCATAATTCCATCATCGACGTCCATGCAGCCAGGATTTATCAGAATATCATAAAGAATAGCCGAAAACCTAATGCCATGGTGTTACAGATATGATAAACCTCCTGCACATGACGGAAAGGAGACCGAATCCCCTCAGACAATCTGCTTGGGTTGCACCGACTGCCGTCTTCTCATCAGCTTATAGTTGCTTGTATTTGAAATGCGGCACTTGAGGAGTGACACACAAATTGTTTAAAGGGCCTCACTTGAATAAAAAATCATGACCAATCTCGCCCCCATTCAGGCCGCCAGAGACCGACGCCTTCATCGCAATCTACCTGCATTGGGTTGGCGGGAGCCCTCGGGGGTCCGAGTCTCATCTCGTTTCGATGTTCCGCTAAATAACTTAAGGTCAAGTAGATTAAGATAATCAACAAGACCTTGTGAAACAAACGCCGGAAAATAAAACACACTCTTGAAGACCGATGGGGGTCCTGATTTACTCGCTCATCAGGTATTCAAATCCGCCCCAAACCATTTCGCCCATTATCCTTCTTCAGTCGTCTTCGGCTCTGGTGCGGACTCCCGGGAGCGACCGAATCACGGCCTCTCCAGCGTTCTGTTGCTAAGGAGATGCATGATGTGTTAAAGATGCTGTTAATGCAACTGCGACTTCTAGAAGCAACGATGTTTCGATTGTTATGTTGACTGAAGTTTTTAATCTGAAAGTTAAGACACATCCATCCATCCATTATTTTCCGCTTTATCCTCTATTAGGGTCGCGCGTGGTGGGGGGGGGGTCCCCCATGCCCATCCAGGGGAGAACGTCTCGGGCGCTGGGCAGATGCATCCAGGACAGGGCGCCAATCTATCACTGGCACACACTCACTCACACACACAAACACACACAGACACACTCTATATGGGGCAATTTGGAGAATTCAATTGACTTGATCCATGTTTTTGGACTGTGGGAGGAAACCGGAGAACCCGGAGGAAACCCACGCGGACACGGGGAGAACATGGAATCTTCACCCAGATGGGGATTCGAACCGGGAATCCCTAGCGCTGAGAGGAGAACATGCTAACCACTAAGCCACCGTGCTGCCCTAGTTAAGCCACAATAGAACATTCATTCATTCATTCATTATCTCCCGCTTTATCCTCTATTAGGGTCGTGGTGGGGTTCCCCATGCCCATCCAGGGGAGAACGTCTTGGGCGCTGGGCAGACACACCCAGGATGGCACCAATCCATTGCTGGGCACACACTTACACACTCAAACACACTTTCTATGGGGCAATTTAGAGAGAACTCAATGAACTTGATCCATGTTTTTGGACTGTGGGAGGAAACCGGAGAACCCGGAGGAAACCCATGCGGACACGGGGAGAACATGGAAACTCCACCCAGATGGGGATTCGAACCGGGAATCCCTACCAATCCCTAGAGGAGAACATGCTAACCACTAAGCCACCACGTGCCGTCCTAGTTAAGCCACAATAGAACATTATTAGTTTATTATTTAATTGTATTCGTTTTGGCGGCATGGTGGCTTAGTGGTTAGCACGTCCACCTATCAACACATGTTCACCCCGTGGGTTCTCTGGGTTCTCCGGTTTCCTCCCGTAGTCCAAAAACATGGATTTAAGGTGAATTGAATTATCTAAATTGCCCCATATAGTGTGAGTGAGGGAGTGATAGTGATAGACCAGTGATGGATTGGTTCGAATCCCAATCTGGGTGGAGTCCAAAAATGTTCTTCTAACACTTTATTAATGAGGTTTGAAAGTGAAGTGTTATGAAGCATTATGAATTCCAGATTCATAGAGAGTGTTAAAGGAATTGTGTAAAATGTGCAAACGGCATCGGTGGGAATTGCACAGTGCACGCGACATTCACACTACAGTCGTTGGCTTTGTTTAGACTTTTGACACGTGCTGCCGGTGAGCAGTTTACATATAAACCATGGTTTTATTAAACTTCTGTTTATTTTTGACTTTGCATAACGGTCAAATCGCGGAGGTCACATTAACTCAAAACTTTTTTCTGTCTTCATTCATCTTCATCCTGCGTTGCGCCAATGAAGCCTAACTGGGTAAGCCAAAGTGTAGACGACGTAAATAATAAATTAATCTAAAAATCAAACAATCTGTAATCGTGCATGCGTCCGATACTAATCTATAAGACTGTGATGTTAATTTGGTGTGTGTGTGTGTGTGTGTACGTGCGCGTTGTGAGTGTATATTTCCACTATAGCAAGGACACTCACACGCTGGCTATCTGGCTATAAGTGCCGCGCCGCGGTGGCCGATTGCGTATTTGCATGAAATTCACAGTTGCCTCCGTTCACTCGGCGTGATTGCAGAACGGCCTTCCTCTTAATTGTCTGTGGATATTTTAAATAAAATGTCTGTCCTTGGAAACAGACACTAATTATCGAAGCTTGTTTTTTGCACGCTGTTGCTGTCGAAAATTGCAAATGCCTGGCTTCATTTGGTCATTTGCAAGTCAAATGGTCCTCGCTGGCTTTGGGGGGGACGGATTGATGTAATCATAGCGGCCCGACGCTAACGACCAAATGAATAAAACGTTTCATTACGATTCAATTTCTTGAATATCTCTTCGCCAGGTTCTAATTTTCTGCATCTTAGTTGTTTTTGTTCAAGGTTTTAAGTCTTTATTAAAGAATCAGTTACGAAAGATAGCTTTATCTGCCCATTTGCTTTCATTCCTGACGTTCTGCTGAATTCATGATGTCGACTTTCAGAACTGAGTAAAGTTCTCCACATATAGATTAGTTTATCTGGTCTATAAATAAAATGAAATAAAATTTCTAAATAAATAAAGGAATTTTTATTTGGTCATGATTACAGTTCATGACCGGCAGAAATGTACCTGAACACGCCTCATTTCGAGACAGCCATGCCCTCCAGGGTAGATATATATATGCTTGTGAAAGTTGTGAAAATAGACTGTGGGCGGGGTTTAAAGTTAAGTAAACTTAAGTTAGGTAATGAGTGTCACAACGCACCTTGCGCAGGGTGTTAGATTGGACTTTTAGTTTCACCTTTTACCAAACAAAAGATAGTAATGTAATAGATATTAATAGATGTAATTCTGCATTAAAATTCTTCATTATATTTATATTTTATTATATATTTTAATTAATCATTTAATTAAATTAATCATAATTATATAAAGTCAAAACATTTACATTTACGTTTAGTCATTTAGCAGACGCTTTTATCCAAAGCGACTTACAAATGAGAACATTACAAGTCAGAAGCCATGGAGCAAACCATGTCAAAAGTGTGTGATTGTGGGTTTGTGATTGTGCGCCTGTGTGTGTGAAAGATTGTGATTGTGTTTGTGTGTGTGTGTGTGTATGATTGTGTGTGTGTTTTTGTGTGAGAGATTGTGATTGTGTGTGTTTTTGTGTGAGAGATTGTGATTGTGTGCCTGTGTGTGTGAAAGATTGTGTTTGTGTGTGTGTGTGTGTGTGTGTGTGTGTGTGTGTGTGTGTGTGTGTGTGTATGATTGTGTGTGTCTGTGTGTGTTTTTGTGTGAGAGATTGTGATTGTGTGCCTGTGTGTGTGAAAGATTGTGATTGTGTTTGTGTGTGTGTGTGTGTATGATTGTGTGTGTGTCTGTGTGTGTTTTTGTGTGAGAGATTGTGATTGTGTGTGTGTATGTGTGAGAGATTGTGATTGTGTGTGTGTGTTTGTGTGAGAGATTGTGATTGTGTGTGTGTGAGAGATTGTGATTGTATGTGTGATTGTGTGAGATTGTGATTGTGTTTGTGTGTGAGATTGTGATTGTATGTGTGATTGTGTGTGTGTGATTTTGTGACTGTTGGTGTTTTTGTGTGATTGTGTGTGTGTATGTGAGATTGTGATTATGTGTGTGTGATTTTGTGACTGTTGGTGTTTTTGTGTGATTGTGTGTGTGTATGTGAGATTGTGATTATGTGTGTGTGATTTTGTGACTGTTGGTGTTTTTGTGTGATTGTGTGTGTGTATATGTGAGATTGTGACTGTGAGAGATTGTGATTGTGTGTGAGATTGTGACTTTGTGTTTTTGTGTGATTGTGTGTGTGTATGTGAGATTGTGTGTGAGAGAGATTGTGATTGTGTGTGTGATTTTGTGACTGTGTTTTTGTGTGATTGTGTGTGTGTGTATGTGAGATTGTGTGTGAGAGAGATTGTGATTGTGTGTGTGATTTTGTGACTGTTTGTGTTTTTGTGTGATTGTGTGTGTATATGTGAGATTGTGACTGTGAGAGATTGTGATTGTGTGTGAGATTGTGACTTTGTGTTTTTATGTGATTGTGTGTGTGTGTCTGTGTATGTGAGATTGTGATTGTGTGTGTTTGTGTGTGTGTATATGTTCACTATACAAATTCAGGTTTATATTCTCTTTACAACCACCAAGAACCATCTCAAAGGACTTTTGTTTGAGCTAGCTTTAGTGAGCTGTCAATCATCCTGATTTAGGGCGTGTCAGTGTGTCTTGTCAATCAGCATGTCACTTGCCGTTCCCTTTAAGAACCCGGTGCGCTCGGACTTTGGCGGATTCTATTTAAACAGCGCAGTGCAACTGATTACACGCAAATGACCATTTACAGCCTTTGTAGGGCCAAGTGGCTAATCTCATCTAAAACTAAATCTAAACATGAACTATTCTCCGATTTTGACCACTATTATTAATTACAACTAATCGCATTAATTGTTATTCATGATGTTTTAATCAGAAAATCTTTTTTCGAATCATAATATTTGAATGAATTTTTAGTAACAGCTCTGATTTGTTTTTTTGATGATTTTCTTTTGACCGGTCTCTGTGCTTGAACGTGACTAGGCTCGTCTGGCCCACGTGGAGGCGGAAGGCGAGTTAAAGAGGCCATTCGAAGACAGACTGCCGAGTCGGAGGGAACAACTCACCACACTTCAGAACACACCGGAATTTGATGTCTTGATTGTGGGAGGCGGAGCCACCGGGTCTGGATGTGCCTTAGATGCAGTCACCCGTAGTGAGTGCAACTTATTATTTAAATATGAATTTTTATATATTTAATGACTTTTAAATATATATATTTGTAAGTTTTTGCATTCGTAAGATGACTTCATTAACTTCTGCTTAATCCTCTATTAGGTTCATTGTGGGGGGTGGGGGGTGTTGGTTCCCAATGCTCATCCTGGGGAGAACGTTTTGGTCAGATACACCCAAGAGAGGACGGCATTCTATCACTTGGGCATACTCACTCACACAGACACAAACTATAAGGGGCAATTTAGAGCATTCAATTTACCTTGAATCCATGCTTTTGGACTGTAGGAGAAAACTGGAGAAAACCCAGATTAGGTTTCAAGCCTAAAGCCTTTTATTAAACCACCGTGCTGCCCTGACTTCAAGTTAAACATTATTCATTCATTCATTCATTGTCTTCCGCTTTATCCTCTATTAGGGTCGCGGTGGGGTTCCCCATGCCCATCCAGGGGAGAACGTCTCGGGCGCTGGGCAGATAGACCCAGGACAGGGCGCCAGTCCATCGCTGGGCACACACACACTCACACAGACACACTCTATATGGGGCAATTTTTGAAAGTTCAATTGACTTGATCCATGTTTTTGGACTGTGGGAGGAAACCGGAGAACCCGGAGAAAACCCACGCAGACACGGGGAGAACATGGAAACTCCACCCAGATGGGGATTCGAACCAGGAATCCCTAGCGCTGAGAGGCGAACGTGCTGACCACTAAGCCACCCAACCTAATACCTATTTAATTTAAATACAGGGTTTGGGATTTTCACGGCTGCTATGGCTGCATGGGTTCAGACGCGCACAATTTAATGGGTAACTCTATCCCGGGTTGGCATGTGCGGCTGCAGGTTTTCATTTCTGTGTGGACAGATCTGCACCACCTGTTCCATCAGCTTGGCCTTGGTCTTCACAAAGTGATGTGTGTGGTATTCAGTGTAGCTTCTGACTGGATGGAATGAATACCTGCCGCCCCATCAGCTCCCTGCGTATAATGTTGCATCGATCCTGATATTCAAAAGGCGCGCAGAGATGTGTGAGACGCATGCAAACTATTGAAATGTCAGATGACATAATGAATGGACGCTGTCTTTGTAGATGATCAATCATGCGCTGTGATTTTCAAACGCACACTTTAGTGTCCCAAATAATGATGTGGGATTACAGCTCAGGGTTTCATAATTTAATATAAACACTGGTGTCTAAACAGGTTCTTCCTTTATAATAAATATATAGTACCAGTACCAAACGTTTGCCCCCCTTCTGGCTTTGTTGTTTAGTTCCTCCACTTACCATATGGATGAATCTGTTTTCTTTGTTTATGTTGATCCTATGTTGGTTCTCTGTTCTCTATTGGTTAGGACCATCACAGATGGTAGCTCAGTGGTTAGGGTGTTGGGCTATTAATCTGAAGGTTGGGGGTTCAAATCCCAAGTCCACTGAAGTTACCAATGTATATTTACATTTACATTTAGTCATTTAGCAGACGCTTTTATCCAAATCGACTTACAAATGAGAACACCACAAGTCAGAAGCCATGGAGAAAACCAACTATACTGTAAGTTCATCAAACCTGATTGTTATTCGAAGCTGCGCCCCCCCCCCCCTTTTTTTAAATTTTTTTTAATTTTTTTTATAACAGGTATTTGTTAAATAGATGCGTCTTAAGTAGTTTCTTAAAACTGTTTAGAGATTCTGCCTTACGGACAGAGTTGGGAAGATGGTTCCACCGTTTTGCAGTGGTGAACACCACGGAGTGAGAATGAGCTCCTCGGTGAGGTGGAACCACCAGGCGGCGATCATCACTGGAGCGAAGTGAACGAGTTGGAGTGTATTTTGAAAAGATAGAGTGAAGGTAGGAGGGGGAAGATCCAGAAATGGTTCTTCATGCCAGAGTCAGCGACTTGTACTGAATGCGAGCAGCTACAGGAAGCCAATGGAGGGAAGTGAGTAATGGAGTGACATGAGTTCTCTTGGGCGGGTTGAACACGAGTCGGGCTGCAATGTGGGTCCTTGAGCAAGACCCTTAACCCTCATTGCTCAAGGGATGCATTATCAACTCTGTGTTCTAACTCCAACCAAGTTGGGATACTTGTAAGTCCATCCATTATCCTCCGCTATATCCTCTATTAGGGTCATGTCATCATGTGTGGACTTCTGCTGCTGTAGCCTATCGACCTCAAGGCCCGGCATGCTGTTCATGCAGAGCTGCTGATTTGCATACCTTATTTACACTGAGGAAGTTTCTGTTATCGTTCTCTCAGATCAAACCGGTTGGATTGTTTTCATTCTCCTCTGTCCTTTAACATCAACAAGACGTGTTCACCTAAAGAACTTACTCACTGGAGATCTTTTCTGTTTCTTAAGCTTCACTATACACTTGTTAATGATGTTTTAAGTATTCAAACTCACTGTTTACTTTATTAGGTTAATTTTTTTTGTGGCGTATGTGTGTGTGTGGTGGACGTGTGTGTGTGTGTGTGTGTGTGTATATATATATATTACATTTACATTTGGTCATTTATTGGACGCTTTTATCCAAAGCGACTTACAAGGTGAGCACAGGGTTCATCACAACATTCCTGGAGCAATGAGGGTTAAGGGTCTTGCTCAAGGACCCACACTGGTAACTTCAGTGGACCTGGGATTTGAACCCCCAACCTTCAGATTGATAGCCCAACACCCTAACCACTGAGCTACCACTCCCCCAGAAGATTAATGAAGATATATATATATTGCCCAGCGATGGATTGGCGCCCTGTCCTGGGTCTATCTGCCCAGCGCCCGAGACGTTCTCCCCTGGATGGGCATGGGGAACCCCACCGCAACCCTAATAGAGGATAAAGCGGGAGATAATGAATTAATGAATGAAGGTGGCTTAGTGGTTAGCACGTTCGCCTCTCAGCGCTAGGGATTCCCGGTTCCAGTTTCCATGTTCTCCCCGTGTCCGCGTGGGTTCCCTCCGGGTTCTCCGGTTTCCTCCCACAGTCCAAAAACATGGATCAAGTCAATTGAATTCTCAAAATTGCCCCAAATAGAGTGTGTCTGTGTGAGTGAGTGTGTGCCCAGCGATAGATTGGTGCTCTGTCCTGGGTCTATCTGCCCAGCGCCCGAAACGTTCTCCCCTGGATGGGCATGGGGAACCCCCCCACGACCCTAATAGAGGATAAAGCGGAAGATAATGGATAATGGAAGACATTTGGTACTATTCGAGTGATGAATCACAGAATCAGCTTTCACAAAGATCAGAATCAGTACATGTCCACGCATGAGAAGGTTGTATTTGGGTGGTATGTCATTCTCAGCACTGCAGTGACACTGAGGTGCAGTTGGTGAACAGTGGAATGTCTGTTATCGTTGACTTCGGATATTAAGTTTTCGTCAACAGAAGATGAGCTTCTGCCACCGACTTTACATCTATGAGATGAACCAATAAAATACAGCGCTGGTCAAAATTGTGAACACGCCCCCTTCATGTTGCATTGTCTATTTCCTCCACTTACTATATTGATGGACTTTGTATTTTTACAATTACAGACTGTAGTCCATCTGTTCTCTGTTGGTTCTCTGTTCTCTGTTGGTCAGGAGCATCACAGAACAGGTATCATTTGGGTGATGGATTGTTTATTGTCAGTTCTGCAGTGACACTGATGTGGTGAGGGGGTTTTAGTGTAGTTTCATTTCTCCACTTCAGTGACACTGCTGGGATAGGAATAATGCACCAAGCAAATGTGTGTGCTACTACTGGGGTTCTGATCATTAGAACAGAGTAAAGGGGACGTACACAGTATGTACTGTAGAACACAAACAGATGAACTACACTCTGGAATTGTAGAACTACAAAGTCCATCTTTACAGGAAGTGCAACTGAGAACAAAGACTCAAAATGACGATAAGCTCACGAGACAGAGGGAAGGAAGGAGAGTTAATACAAAACTAAGGGAAGCATGTGATGGGAAATGTTGAGGGGAAATAAACAATGACTAAGGACAATAAACCGATTGAAAGTGATAAAGACAAGAGCGAAAATGCATGACACAGTCATAAAAGAGCGCAAGGGGCACTCCTGACATACAGTGCACAGTGATAGAATACACTGCTGTGTCTGAAGGGAATCAGAGCTCATGCAGCTCTGTGGTGGGCTTCAGGGCAATTCCAATCTGTAATTGTAACACTTCAAAGTGGTCCAAATTGTGAAACTAACCAAAATATCTTTTAAATAATCTCAAAATCTTCATTAATCTTCTACAATAATACATTTACAATACTAAACATGTGGCTTACAAGTATCCCAATTTGATGGTTGGGGTCAGAACACATGGTTACATACAGCACCATATACTGTAAGTGCCTTACTCAAGGACCCAGATTGGTAACCACTGGACCTAGGATTCGAACCCACAACCCTAAGATTGCTAGCACAACTCCCTAACCACTGAGCTGCCACACCCTTTTGGGCACTGGGCACATACACCAAAAGCAGGGCCCCAGACACACATTATACAATATATATATATATTCATTATCTCCCGATTTATCCTCTATTAGGGTCGCGGTGGGGTTCCCCATGCCCATCCAGGGGAGAACATCTCGGGCGCCGGGCAGAGCACCAATCCATCACTGGGCACACACTCACTCACACAGACACACTCATTATGGGGCAATTTGAAGAACTCAATTGACTTGATCCATGTTTTTGGACTGTGGGAGGAAACCGGAGAACCCGGAGGAAACCCACGCGGACACGGGGAGAACATGGAAACTCCTGGGTTTATGTTCATGTGCGCGGAATAAACGGGGTGTACACGCCAGTGTTGAATATTCACTGTTAAAATAGTGATGGATGTTGTTTACAGTCCGCGGTGCATCTGGGTTTTTCGTCGCTGAGGTAGCAATACGCCAGAAACGTACCTGGACCTCATTTCGAGACTCCCACGTCATCGGGGGATATATTTAAAAGCAGCGTTGCTATTTATAGACGTTTGGCGAGGTGTAAAATAGCAACGAGCATCGCATTCCACCTTGCGCAGGTTGGGGGATATGGTCCACTAATTATTCATTCATTCATTCATTCATTATCTCCTGCTTTATCCTGTATTAGGGTCGCGGTGGGGTTCCCCATGCCCATCCAGGGGAGAACGTCTCGGGCGCTGGGCAGATAGACCCAGGACAGGGCGCCAATCCATCGCTGGGCACACACTCACTCACACAGACACACTCTATATGGGGCAATTTTGAGAATTCAATTGACTTGATCCATGTTTTTGGACTGTGGGAGGAAACCGGAGAACCCGGAGGAAACCCACGCGGACACGGGGAGAACATGGAAACTCCACCCAGATGGGGATTCGAACCGGGAATCCCTAGCGCTGAGAGGCGAACGTGCTGACCACTAAGCCACCGTGCCGCCCTAGTACCAGATATCTTAAACATGTCAATCAGATCCCAGAACACAATGAGGATCAGAGACTAAAGATCGCTAAAATAAGTCCCTGATTCTTAAATAGCGTGATTTGTACGGAGTTTAAGTCGCTGTTCTCCTACTCAAAATTATATTTAATATCCCTCTCTGTGCTGACGCTAATAATAAATAGAAATCTCCCTCTGTTTTTTTTACCGCTGCCCTCGTCCGAATGCAATATACGGGCGAAACTCCCCGAATGCAATATGCATGCTCTGATCTTTCCGTCCTCATGCATATTAGAACTAGTTGGTAAATCCAAATGAAAATGACACCAGGCGCAGTCTAAATATTTGGAGCTGTGGGATCTCAAAATGCCAGTACTGTGCTTAATCTGTTTCCTGACGCCTGTCCTTCATCCCCCTCCTCATCCTCTTTCAGATCTGAAGACAGCTTTGGTTGAAAGGAGCGATTTCTCATCCGGCACCAGCAGCAGAAGCACTAAGCTGATCCATGGAGGGGTGCGCTATTTGCAAAAGGCCATCATGAACTTGGATTACGAACAGGTGAAGGTCTCCTGTCTTACATGTTTACCTGTGTGTTTGAGAGAAAGGGTCTGCAAAGGGACAGTCCAAAAACACAGATTTAAGGTGAATTGTCTCTGTGGGGGAGGGTGTGCCCAGCAATGGATCGGACCCTGTCCTGGTTGTATCTGCCCAGCGCCCAAAATGCCCCCCCCCCCCCCAATGTGACCCTAGTCCAGTGCTTCTCAAATAGTGGGGCGAGAAACAAGAAATCACAGAGCAACAAAAGTCAACCGAAAGTTAAAACGAGGAAAGTGTATGTAGCGCTTGGTTTCACTGTAACTAAGGTGGAGACGAAGAAAGAGCGGTGTGTCCTCTGTGTCTTTAAATGTTGGCAGCGGACAGCGTGAAATAAATGAAGACGTCACTTAAAGACTTTAAACCCCGATCACGCTGATAACTTCAGTTTTTAATCGAAAACGTGATGCATACAGCCAGCAATTATAACGCTTTATGAAAGCTACTGCAGAAAAGCTGTGCGCTGCAGAACGGGCGTGTTGGAGACATTAATTCTGATTTCCTTATTTTGATAAAAAAAAAAAAAAAAACCTAGCACAAATTGTTGTATTCATTTTAGTTTTGTAGGTTAAAGTGTTAATAAATTGTGCTCCTGAATTAATGTTGCTGATGAATTTGAATTTATTATTATTTATTGATTTTATATCATTTCATTTTTCAGTATCAAATGCCAGTCAGTTCAAAAAAAAAAGTTTTCTTCTTCCTAGGGGGGGGGGCTTAACGGAAAATAATTGAGAATCACTGCCCTAGTCCCTAGTATATGCATCTGGTTGTGAGATACATATGCACATACAATATCTGTCAAAAGTTTGGTCACCCCTTTTGGACCCCCATTGTCTGTTTCCTCCACTTACTATATAGATGGACTTTGTATTTTTACAATTACAGACTGTAGTCCATCTGTTCTCTGTTGGTTCTCTGTTCTCTATTGGTCAGGAGCATCACAGAACAGGTATCATTTGGGTGGTGGATTGTTTATTGTCAGTTCTGCAGTGACACTGATGTGGTGAGGGGGTTTTAGTGTAGTTTCAGTTCTCCACCTCAGTGACACTGCTGGGATAGGAATATTGCACCAACCAAATAATCCCTGCTCTGTGGTGCTACTATTGGGGTTCTGACCATTAGAACAGAGTAAAGGGGATGTACACAGTATGTACTGTAGAACACAAACAGATGGACTACAGTCTGGAACTGTAGAACTACAAAGTCCATCTTTACAGAAAGTGGAACTGAGAACATGGACAATAAGTGGAGCAAAAAGGAGGCATGTTCACACTTTTGACTGCTACTGAATGTTTTTGCTGATTTGTGCTTGCTGTTTTGTTCTTCAGTACATGATGGTTAAAGAAGCTCTCCATGAGAGAGCCAATCTGCTAGACATTGCTCCTCACCTGTCGGCTCCCCTACCCATCATGCTCCCTGTTTACAAGTAAGACTTTTACTCACTTTGTCTTTTTTTTCACAATTACAAAGTTTTGATTAATCATTAAGACTCATTCATTCATTATCACCCACTTTATCCTCTATTAGGGTCGTGGTGGGGTTCCCCATGCCCATCCAGGGGAGAACGTCTCGGGCGCTGGGCAGATACACCCAGGACAGGGCACCAATCCATCGCTGGGCACACACTCACTCACACAGACACACTCTATATGGGGCAATTTGGAGAATTCAATTGACTTGATCCATGTTTTTGGACTGTGGGAGGAAACCGGAGAACCCGGAGGAAACCCAAGCAGACACGGGGAGAACATGGACACTACACCCAGATGAGGATTCGAACCGGGAATCCCTAGCGCTGAGAGGAGAACGTGCTAACCACTAAGCCACCGTGCTAATCCTTAAGACTAATACTTGGAAATAAGTACATTGTTATAGTGTTGAGTTATTTTTCAGACTATGGCGATGAAATGTATCTATATTGGAATTTTATTCTAAATGTATTGCTTAGCAGGGGTGGCATGGTGGCTTAGTGTTTAGCATGTTCTCCTCTCAGCGCTAGGGATTCCCGGTTCGAATCCCAATCATGGTGGAGTTTCCATGTTCTCCCCGTGTCTGCGTGGGTTTCCTCCTTGTTCTCCGGTTTCCTCCCACAGTCCAAAAACATGGATCAAGTTTATTGACTTCTCCAAATTGCCCCATATAGAGTGTGTCTGTGTGAGTGAGTGTGTGCCCAGCGATAGATTGGCGCCCTGTCCTGGGTCTATCTGCCCAGCGCCCGAGACGTTCTCCCCTGGATGGGCATGGGGAACCCCACCGCGACCCTAATAGATGATAAAGCGGGAGATAATGGATGGATGGGATGTATTGCTTAGCAGGGGCGGCACGGTAGCTTAGTGTTTAGCATGTTCTCCTCTCAGCGCTAGGGATTCCCGGTTCGAATCCCAATCATGGTGGAGTTTCCATGTTCTCCCCGTGTCTGCGTGGGTTTCCTCCTTGTTCTCCGGTTTCCTCCCACAGTCCAAAAACATGGCTCAAGGTCAATTGAATTCTCCAAATTGCCCCATATAGAGTGTGTCTGTGTGAGTGAGTGTGTGCCCAGTGATGGATTGGCGCCCTGTCCTGGGTGTATCTGCCCAGCACCCGAGACGTTCTCCCCTGGATGGGCATGGGGAACCCCCCCCGCGACCCTAATAGAGGATGAAGCGGAAGATAGTGGATATGGATGTATTGCTTAGATAAAATAGTTGCATACATTTTGCAACATTTTAGGTTTTATGAGATTTCTTGTTTTGGTTTGTGTGTGTAGTCCTTTTCCCCGTTCCAGGATTCCTCCCGAAGCACTGCGGTGTTTGGGGGTGCGGGTGGGGGTGGGAGGTTTAGGGAGGATCGTGGCCTCCCTACTATTACTGCCTCTTAATTACTACTGGCATTTAAGCTTTTCTATGATATTTAAAATACTATGAGTGATGTCAAGGACTCCCAGAACACAGTGACCCCTGATCACATCACGTTTCTGTCGAACACAAAGAAGCTGTAAAAAGTCTGTTGTAAGGTCACAGGGAAGAGGATAAGATGTAATTTCATCATGGAGCTTTTATTCCTGCCCTGATTTATATGCTCACCGGCCACTTTATTAGGTACACCTCATTGCTTCCACGCTCATTTTTTTAATTCCACACATGGCAACCATGACAATGTCACTGTAGTGCTGAGATTCACCTCCCACCCAAATAATACCTGCTCTCTAATATCTGACCCCCTCGCCATGTGGATTGACGTCACATGGACAGTATGCGTTTGGTTGTGAGATACATATCGTATCAGTCAAAAGTTTGGACACGCCCACTTTGTGTTGCATTATCTATTTCCTCCACTTATCATATAGATGGACTTTGTAGTTTTATAATTACAGGCTGTAGTCCATCTGTGTTCTTTGTTGTTGTTAGTCCCCTGTTGGTTCACAGAACAGGTATCATTTGGGTGGTGGATTGTTTGTTGTCAGTTCTGCAGTGACACTGATGTGGTGAGGGGGTTTTAGTGCAGCAGTGCTGCTGTAGTTTCATTTCTCCACCTTAGTGACACTGCTGGGATAGGAATAATGCACCAACCCAATAATCCCTGCTCTGTGGTGCTACTATTGGGGTTCTGACCATTAGAACTGAGTAAAGGCGACGTACACAGTATGTACTGTAGAACACAAACAGATGGACTACAGTCTGGAATTGCAGAACTACAAAGTCCATCTTTACAGGAAGTGGAACTAAGAACATGGACAATAAGTGGAGCAAAAAGGAGGCGTGTCCAAACTTTTATTACATCACGTCTTGACTACTGTAACTCCCTTTACATGGGAGTCTGTCAGTCTTCTTTGGCCCGTTTGCAGCTAGTTCAAAATGCTGCAGCCAGATTACTTACTGGTACTAAAAAACGGGAACATAGAACACCTGTCCTGGCCTCTTTACATTGGCTTCCTATTAGCTTTGGGGTCAAATATAAAGTTTAACTTTTTGTTTTTAAGGCTCTTCATGGTATGGCACCACTGTACATTAATGACGTTATGCCCTTACAAGGCACAAAGGTAACTTCGGTCTGTAAATAAATTGTTATTAACTGTTGTTAACTGAGGGAGTGGTATCTCAATGGTTAGGGTGTTGGGCTACCAATCTGAAGGTTGGGGGTTCAAATCCCAGGTCCCCTGAAGTTACCAATGTGGGTCCTTGAGCAAGGCCCTTAACCCTCATTACTGCAGGGGTGTTGTGATGAACCCTGTGCTCACCTTGTAAGTCGCTTTGGATAAAAGCATCCAATAAATGACCAAATGTAAATGTAACTGTCCCACAGTCTCGTTTGAAACAAAAGGGGGACCGTACCTTTTCTGTTGCTGCTCCCAGACTGTGGAATTCATTACCCCTGGATATTAGGTCGTTAACAGGCATAGAGGAATTCAAAACCCACCTTAAAACCTACCTCTTTTCTTTGGCCTAAGAATTTGTTTAACCTGGTGATCTTCTATTTCTTCTATTTCTTCTATTTCTTTTCTATTTATTCATTTTAATGTTTAATGGCGGTACAATGGCTTAGTGGTCAGCACGTTCGCCTCTCAGCGCTAGGGATTCCCGGTTCTAATCCCCATCTGGGTGGAGTTTCCATGTTCTCCCCGTGTCTGCGTGGGTTTCCTCCGGGTTCTCCGGTTTCCTCCCACAGTCCAAAAACATGGATCAAGTCAATTGAATTCTCCAAATTGCCCCATATAGAGTGTGTTTCAGTGAGTGTGTGCCCAGCGATGGATTGGCGCCCTGTCTTGGGTCTATCTGCCCAGCGCCCGAGACGTTCTCCCCTGGATGGGCATGGGGAACCCCACCGCGACCCTAATAGAGGATAAAAGCGGGAGATAATGAATGAATGAATGAATGTTTAATGGCAGCACGGTGGCTTAGTGGTCAGCACGTTCGCCTCTCACGCTAGGGATTCCCGGTTCGAATCCCCATCTGGGTGGAGTTTCCATGTTCTCCCCGTGTCTGCGTGGGTTTCCTCCGGGTTCTCCGGTTTCCTCCCACAGTCCAAAAACATGGATCAAGTGAATTGAATTCTCAAAAATTGCCCCATATAGCGTGTGTCTGTATGAGTGAGTGTGTGCCCAGCCATGGATTGGCGCCCTGTCTTGGGTCTGTCTGCCCAGTGCCCGAGATGTTCTCCCCTGGATGGGCATGGGGAACCCCACCGCGACCCTAATAGAGGATAAAGCGGAAGATAATGAATGAATGTTTAATGTGTATTTTATTCTGTTGTCCTCATTTATTATTTGTTATTTTGCTGTACAGCACTTTGGTCCGCTGCGGTTTTAAATGTGCTTTATAAATAAAATTGAATTAAATTGAATTGAATACAAAATTGTCAATATTCAATTATTGGTATTAAAATGAATATTGAATCAAATGTAAAACAGACGTGCTGACTTGATTAACTGGTAATGAAGTGTGAGTGTTGATGTAGTGTATATTGATTGATATTGTGTTACGTGTATATAGTGTTTAGTCCTGTGAATGAATTGTAGGTGGTGGCAGTTACCGTACTACTGGGCTGGAATTAAAATGTACGACCTGGTGGCGGGGACTCACTGCCTGAAGAGCAGCTACGTCTTAAGCAAGAGCAAAGCTCTGGAATACTTCCCCATGCTGAAGAAGGATAAACTGGTGGGGGCAATTGTTTACTATGATGGTAAGACTTTCTCTATATACAATAACAAATTGAGGGTGGCATGGTGGCTTAGTGTTAGTGGTTAGCATGTTCTCCTCTCAGCGATGGGGTTTCCAGGTTCGAATCCCAATCTGGGTGGAGTTTCCATGTTCTCCCCGTGTCCATGTCGGTTTCCTCCAGGTTCTCTGGTTTCCTCCCACAGTCCAAAAAATGAATCTAAGCTAAATAAAATACTCTAAATTGCCCCATATAACGTGTGTCTGTGTGAGTGAGTGTGTGCCCCATCCTTCTCCCCTGGATGGACATCCCCTGGGTGAACCCCCTCCGCAACCCTAGTAGTATGAAGCGGAAGATAATGAAGGAATAAATGAATAATCCATCCATTATCTTCCGCTTTATCCTCTATTAGGGTCGCGGTGGGGTTCCCCATGCCCATCCGGGGAGAACGTTTCGGGCGCTGGGCAGATACAGCCAGGACAGGGCGCCAATCTACGACTAGGCACACACTCACTCACATAAACACACTCTATATGGGACAATGTGGAGAACTCAATTGACTTGATCCATGTTTTTGGACTGTGGGAGGAAACCGGAGAACCCAGAGGAAACCCACGCGGACACGGGAAGAACATGGAAACTCCACCCAGATGGGGATTCGAACTTGGAATCCCTAGCGCTGAGAGGAGAACATGCTAACCACTAATCCATCGTGCCGCCCCTAAATGAATTATTATGTATAATTGTGTTTTTGGTTCCCACTGTATGTGGCTTAGTGGTTAGCATGTTCGCCTCATAACGTTGGAGATCAAGGTTCGAATCCCGATCTGGGTGGAGTTTCCATGTTCTCCCCGTGTCTGCGTGGGTTTCCTCTGGGTTCTCCGGTTTCCTCCCACAGTCCAAAAACATGGATCAAGACAATTGAGTTCTCAAAATTGAGTGTGTCTGTGTGAGTTATTGTGTGCCCAGCGATGGATTGGCGCCCTGTCCTGGGTCTATCTGCCCAGGACCGAGACGTTCTCCCATGTATAGGCATGGGGAACCCCCCCGCGACCCTAATAGAGGATAAAGCGGAAGATAATGGATGGATTACATCGACACTAAATTGCACCAACTACCACACACCACACACAAAAGTGGGGCTCCATTTTCATTACCTCCCACAGTCCAAAAAAATGGATTTAAGGGTAATCGGCTGCTCTGAATTGCCCCATATAGTGTGTGTGTGTGTCTGTGTGAGTGAGTCTGCCCAGTGCCTTGTCCTGGGTGTATCTACCCAGCACCTGAAACGTTCTCCCGTTGATGGGCATGGACGTGAGTGTGTGTTTTGATTGGCTTCAGCAGTGACAGATGTACGGATTCCTTGGCGCCGTTGGATGGGACCTTAATGAACTGATGGCGTGTTATGACAGCGGCGTGTTAAGTGTCACTGAGCTCTAAGTGCGACCCATTTCGTCGCCAGCTCGTCTTTTTAAAGACCGTATTGGCGCTGAATCACGTCTCTGCTGGTTTGGGACGACGCCACGTTTTCGGTTGGAAAAAAAGACAACAGAGCAAATGCTACGAGCCCTTTAGGTTCAAGCGGTCACACTGTTTGTCTCCTTTGGCTCACATGTTGTGCCTCAGGCTGCCACTAGGCAAAGCTTCCATATGCTCCTGGTTAGCCTCCATGTCCAGAGCCTGTCCTTTTCATTCAAGGTCCACCACCATGGCTGCACGAAAGACCCTCCCTCCTGCCCGTTCCCGCCTGCGGGGGCTTCCTGTCAGGCCGGAATTTGGACCGGGCTGTAATGCCCGCCGCAAATATGTTGTGGAGGGAATATGGCAGCTATCTGAGCAGTAATCTGTCACATCGACTCACCGGCTGGGAGACGACTGGATTGAGGAGACGTCCCGAATGCCTCGTCCACCGTCCCCACCGTCCCTATTTAACGCGCTTTATTTAAAGAGGCTTGAGTCTTGGCTCGCTTTTGTGTTTGTGTGTCAATGACTAGTTTAGAGATGTGTTTTATTCATTTCTCGCCCCTCCCCCCCCACCCCAACCCCCATTCCCCCCATCCCCCCCGCTTGTCAGCTGGCTTTTCTTTCCAATTATTCAATCTGGAACAATCACGGCCGTGACATTTCCGAATCTGACCTTCTCTGCTGGAGATCGCGCTCCGCCTGCCGCTATTTGCCTCCCTCTATTTCCCCTCGCCTCTTCCTCTCGTTCTATCTCAATCTTTCTCCATCACCTGCATACCTGCTCATATGTTTTGCCGCCACTCGCTTCCTTTCTCTGTTTTTCATCCTCCGTCCTTTCTTTCAGGTCCAGGCGTCACCTTCATTTTTGACAAACCTTCTGTTTTCTGCTTAAATCTGCTGTAATATACTCTGATGAGGATGTAGTTCCATTTATCTTTCTTTTGCTGAAGCTTTTGTCCCAAAAATTCCCAAAAATTCCCTCTATAACCAGAAAATGACGTTTTTTTGAATAATTACTTTATAATAATTAGTGGGGCTGGCACGGTGGCTTAGTAATTAGCACGTTCGCCTCTCAGCGCTAGGGATTCCCGGTTCGAATCCCCATCTGGGTGGAGTATCCATGTTCTCCCCGTGTCCGCGTGGGTGTCCTCCGGGTTCTCCGGTTTCCTCCCACAGTCCAAAAACATGGATCAAGTTAATTGAGTTCTCCAAATTGCCCCATATAGAGTGTGTCTGTATGTGTGAGTGAGTGTGTGCCCAGAGATGGATAGGCGTCCTGTCCTGGGTGTATCTGCCCAGCGCCCGAAACGTTCTCCCCTGGATGGGCATGGGGAACCCCACCGCGACCCTAATAGAGGATAAAGCGGGAGATAATGAATGATAATGAGGATGTAGTTCCATTTATCTTTCTTTTGCTGAAGCTTTTGTCCCAAAAATTCCCTCTATAACCAGAAAATGACATGTTTTTTTAAATAATGACTTTATAATAATTAGTGGGGGTGGCACGGTGGCTTAGTAATTAGCACGTTCGCCTCTCAGCGCTAGGGATTCCCGGTTCGAATCCCCATCTGGGTGGAGTTTCCCTGTTCTCCCCGTGTCCGCGTGGGTGTCCTCCGGGTTCTCCGGTTTCCTCCCACAGTCCAAAAACATGGATCAAGTCAATTGAGTTCTCCAAATTGCCCCATGTAGAGTGTGTCTGTGTGAGTGAGTGTGTGCCCAGCGATAGATAGGCGTCCTGTCCTGGGTGTATCTGCCCAGCGCCCGAGACGTTCTCCCCTGGATGGGCATGGGGAACCCCACCGCGACCCTAATACAGGATAAAGTGGGAGATAATGAATGAATGAATGAATAATTAGTGGACCATACTCCACAACCTGCGCAAGGTGGAATGCGATGCTCGTTGCTATTTTACACCTCGCCAAACATCTATTAATTGCAACGCTGCTTTTAAATATATCCCCCGATGGACGTGGCCGTCTCGAAATGAGGTCCAGGTACGTTTCTGGCGTATTGCTACCTCGGCGACGGAAAACCCAGATGCACCGCGGACTGTAAACAAAATCCATCACTGTTAAAATGGATGGCCATTATCTTCCGCTTCATCCTCTATTAGGGTCGTGGGGGGGTTCCCCATGCCCATCCAGGGGAGAACGTCTCGGGTGCTGAGCAGATACACCCAGGACAGGGCGCCAATCTTTCGCTGGGCACACACTCACTCACACAGACACACTCTATATGGGGCAATTTGGAGAGGTTAGTGGTTAGCACGTTCTCCTCTCAGCGCTAGGGATTCCCGGTTCGAATCCCAATCTTGGTGAAGTTTCCATGTTCTCCCCGTGTCCACATGGGTTTCCTTCGGGTTCTCCGGTTTCCTCCCACAGTCGAAAAACATCGATCAAGGTCGTCAATTGAGTTCTCCAAATTGCCCCATATAGAGTGTGTATGTGTGAGTGAGTGTGTGCCCAGTGATGGATAGGCGCCCTGTCCTGGGTGTATCTGCCCAGCGCCCGAGACGTTCTCCCATGTATAGGCATGGGGAACCCCACCGCGACCCTAATAGAGGATAAAGCGGAAGATAATGGATGGATTACATCGACACTAAATTGCGCCAACTACCACACACCACAAAAAATTGGGGCGCCATTTTCATTACCGTGCTCGTGCACAGTTGTTTACCCCTGGAAGCGGCACCCTACACAAAAAGAAATAAAAAAACCTACTCCCAGTGGAAACCCTTGGAAACATGTGGAGAACATGCAAACTCACACACTCCTGCTTGAGAATAGCTGAATGCTCTTTTGCCCGCAATAACAATAATATCTGCAGAGCATCATATTAATTTGACATTTAATATGAGCTCTGTGATGTCATCAATTATTTTAATAACTCAGGATACAAGTTCAGCGATGGATTGGCGCCCTGTCCTGGGTCTATCTGCCCAGCGCCCGAAACGTTCTTCCCTGGATGGGCATGGGGAACCCCCCCCGCGACCCTAATATAGGATAAAGCGAAAGATAATGGATGGATGAAATGATACAAGCTGCTGTTGTAAACAATGAAGGGTGTAGTTTGTCAATTGATGTTAAACGTACATAAAATTGTTTAATATCATACTCTAAACTCCATTCCAATGAAGTGGATTGGACCTGAACCACTGCAGCTATAAAAATACCAAAGTGCCTTAGTGATGCCCACATGATAAATTAACCCTTTAATTCTAATTAAATAAATAAAGCTTTTTTTTGCAGCACACTCAGCAGCAAAGGACATATGATCCAAGAAAGTGACCTGGCATCATTGCAGCTCATAATTCCTTCGGAAATTTGCCCTTTAAAGAGGCTTCGCTGGTGCATTATTAGAGTATTGTCTGCTGGAGTGGCCCAGAGCATGTGTTAGCATTAGACATGGCTCTGGAAATACGTAGACCCTCTGGTAGTGTAAAGACACGGTCTCCTGTCCTAACGTTCTAACATTCGCTTATCCGTTCATCACGGTTTTCATTCATTATCTCCCGCTTTATCCTCTATTAGGGTCGCGGTGGGGTTCCCCATGCCCATCCAGGGGAGAACATCTCGGGCGCTGGGCAGATAGACCCAGGACAGGGCGCCAATTCATCGCTGGGTACACACTCACTCACACACACACACTCTATATGGGGCAATTTGGAGAACTCAATTGACTTGATCCATGTTTTTGGACTGTGGGAGGAAACCGGAGAACCCGGAGGAAACCCACGCAGACACGGGGAGAACATGGAAACTCCACCCAGATGGGGACTCGAACCGGGAATCCCTAGCGCTGAGAGGAGAACATGCTAACCACTACGCCACCGTGCCGCCTTCATCACTGTTAGTTCGGAAAAGTCTAACGATGGTTTATCAATTACACTTAATTAAGGATTTAATAGCAGAGTGCATTATGTAAATGATTTTGAAATAAAATCTATGGAGCGACCCGGGCCCAGGCTTAGTGGTTAGCATGTTCTCCTCTCAGCACTAGGGATTCCCGGTTCGAATCCCAATCTGGGTGGAGTTTCCATGTTCTTCCCGTTTCCGTGTGGGTTTCCTCCGGGTTCTCCGGTTTCCTCCCACAGTCCAAAATCATGGATTAAGTCAATTGAATTCTCCAAATTGCCCCATATAGAGTGTGTTTGATTATATAAGGGTGTGGTAGCTCAGGGTGTTGGGCTATCAATCTGAAGGTTGTGGGTTCAAATCTCAGGTCCACTAAAGTTACCAATGTGGGTCCTTGAGCAAGACCCTTAACACTCATTGCTCCAGGGATGCTGTATGGGGTTCTGACACCAACCAAGTTGAGGTACTGTAAGTCACTTTGGATGAAGGATAAATGTCAAAATATATAGGGGCATTTTAGACAGAACAGTCCGTTACCTTGAATCCATGCCGTTGGACTGTGGGAGGAAACTGGAGAACATGGAGCAAACGCACGTTGACACGGGGAGAACATGGAAACTCTACAGATCGAGATTTGAATCTGGATCTCCAGCACTGAGGGGCGGACATGCTAACCACTACACCACCGTGCTACCCCTGCTCTTAATTACACCTTTATAGTGTGTGTGTGTGTGTGTGTGTGTGTGTGTGTGCCCAGCGATAGATTAGTGCCCTGTCCTGGGTGTATCTGTATCTGCATTGGTGTGCCCCCCCGACCCTATTAGGGGATTAAGCAGAAGATAATGGATGGTTGTTCATTTGATAAACGTTTCTAATTGTTATTCGTCTCCTGGGCAAATTGAGGGACCAGCATGTAATGGAAGGTCATAAAGGTGTTTACTGTGTTTATCCTTTTGTGTTTTAACTTTTACTCGTCACTGTGAATCGCAGGTCAGCATAATGATTCCCGGATGAACTTGGCGATCGCTCTGACCGCAGCACGTCACGGTGCTGCTATCGCAAACTACACGGAGGTGGTGAACCTGCTGAAGAAAACGGACCCGGACACCGGTACAGAGAGGGTGTGTGGAGCGCGCTGTCGAGACATGATTACAGGTATTACAAGGTTCAAATGGCCAAATAATCACCATGTGCTTAGAAATGAATATAAAATCCTTCAATCTGATTGGCTTGGATTGAGCCATTTGTCTATTCCATATTAAAGGACGAAGTGGAAGATGATGAGATAAAAATTCATTCATCCATTCATTATCTCCCGCTTTATCCTCTATTAGGGTCGTGGTGGGGTTCCCCATGCCCATCCAGGGGAGAACGTCCCGGGTGCTGGGCAGATAGACCCAGGACAGGGCGCCAATCCATCGCTGGGCACACACTCACTCACACACACACACTATATGGGGCAATTTGGAGAACTCAAAACTCAAAAGAAGACTTGATCCATGTTTTTTAGACTGTATGGGGAACCGGAGAACCCGGAGGAAACCCACGCGGACCATAGGCTTAATAAATAGTTTAAATAGTTAAATGGTTTTTATTTAGTATCATCACGTTTTTAAAGATCAGTGACAATTTTTTTTGACATGAACAAGTCAAATATCTTTAAGCACTCTAGAAATTTATTAATGTAACTTTTTTAACACACTCACTCACACACACACACACACACACACTCTATATGGGGCAATTTGGAGAATTCAATTGGCTTGATCCATGTTTTTGGACTGTGGGAAGAAACCGGAGAACCCGGAGGAAACCCACACGGACACGGGGAGAACATGGAAACTCCACCCAGATGGGGATTCGAACCGGGAATCCCTAGTGCTGAGAGGAGAACATGCTAACCACTAAGCCACCGTGCCGCCTGCTTCATTAATCCCATCTATCCATTATCTTCCGCTTTATCCTCTATTAGGGTCGTGGTGGGGTTCCCCATGCCCATCCAGGGGAGAACATCTCGGGCGCTGGGCAGACAGACCCAGGACAGGGCGCCAATCCATCGCTGGGAACACACTCACTCACTCAAACACACTCTATATGGGACAATTTAGAGAATTCAATTGACTTGATCGATGTTTTTGGACTGTGGGAGAAAACCGGAGAACCCGGAGGAAACCCACGCAGAGACGGGGAGAACATGGAAACTCCACCCAGATGGGGATTCGAACCGGGAATCCCTAGCGCTGAGAGGTGAACGTGCTGACCACTAAGCCACCGTGCCGCCATTATTTATGTTTTAAACTTAAATTACAGTTGTTTTGTCAACTAAGCTGCACATTAAAATATTTGTGTCCTGTTGTATTTATATATATGTCCATCGTTTCTGTCTCTTACTTTTATACATTTTTTTTATGATGTTTTTGGTGATTGCAGGCCAAGAGTTCGACGTTCATGCCAAGTGCGTTATTAACGCCACGGGACCCTTTACTGACTCAATACGCAAAATGGACAACCAGAAAACACCGAAAATCTGTCAGCCAAGTGCCGGCGTTCACATCGTCATCCCTGGATATTACAGGTCAGATCTGTTCACGTGAAGCTCTGTGTTTTATATTTACTGCCTTACAAATCGAGGAATACTTTCTTCGTAGCATTTATTTGCCTTGAGAGCAGATTTTGTACTCATTTGGACTGTATTATATTTTGTTTATGTACAGTATCAGTGCTAATTAATAATTCTTTATTTCTTTATTTACTTCTTCTTGGTTTTAAATGATTTATTTAAATATCATTTCTACAGTCCTGACAACATGGGCCTGCTGGACCCTGCCACCAGCGATGGGCGTGTCATCTTTTTCCTTCCCTGGGAGAAGATGACCATTGCTGGCACGACAGACACGCCCACCACAGTCACAGCCCACCCCATTCCCAGAGAGGAGGATATCATCTTCATTCTGAGTGAAGTGCGCAACTACCTCAGCCCCGATGTCGAAGGTACAGTTTAAATACAGGGACGTTTTTATGGAACTATTGAATGATACGGCAATACTTTATGTACTGCCGGATCTCTATATTCTATAAAAACTGCATAAAGCATTGTTGTGTTGTTTAATTAATTAATCATCATTATCTTCCGCTTTATCCTCTATTAGGGTCATGGGTGGGGTTCCCCATGCCCATCCAGGGGAGAACGTTTCGGGTGCTGGGCAGATACACCCAGCACAGGGCACCAATCTAGCTCTCACTCACACACACACTCTATATGGGGCAATTTGGAGAACTCAATTGACTTGATCCATGGTTTTGGACTGTGGGAGGAAACCGGAGAACCCGGAGGAGAAGACACGGGGAGAACATGGAACCTCCACCCAGATTGGGATTCGAACCGGGAATCCCTAGTGCTGAGAGGAGAACATGCTAACCACTAAGCCACTGTGCCGCCCCTGTTTAATTAATCATTAATCATAATTCCATCCATTATCTTCGCTTTATCCTCTATTAGGGTCGCGGGGGGGTTCCCATGCCCATTCAGGGGAGAATGTTTCGGGAGCTGGGCAGATACACCCAGGACAGGGTGCCAATCTATCACTGGGCACACACTCACTCACACAGACTCTATATGGGGCAATTTGGAAAATTCAGTTGACTTGCTCCATGTTTTTGGACTGTGGGAGGAAACCGGAGAACCTGGAGGAAGCCCACGCGGACACGGGGAGAACTTGGAATCTCCACCCAGATTGGGATTCGAACTGGGATTCCTAGCGCTGAGAGGCAAACGTGCTAACCACTAAGCCACCATGCTGCCCTCTGTGGGTTCCATCCCTAAGAAACATAGCGGAACACACCTCATTTAGAGACGGCCACGCCCATCGGGGAGATCTATTCACACGCAGTGCTGCTATTTAAACGACGCAGGCAGAAGATAATGGTGAAAATGGACTGATGGTGGAGTGTGCGGGATAAAGCTCTTTGTGTGCGTTCACAGCAACAGCCAGTGAAGTTCAGTCCAACCGTAACTTCTGCATTTTCACTTCCTCCGCGCCATTACAGCGGAAGCCGCATTGATTGCTACCTTATATGTCCTGATGGAAATGGCCTCCACTTCCACAACATTATCGCTCGTTTCATGGCCGGCCCCTCCAGCCTCCCGCTTTCTGTATATATGCGCCGTGTGTATCCTCTGGTGACATTAGGATAGCGCCGCAGACAGACAGGCCGTCTTATGAGAGAGGAACAAAGCCTTCATCATAACAACTAACTGCCCTGGATCTTCATCAAAGAGCAAAGCTATTGATTTTTCGAGCAGCCTTTGTTAATTGGGCATAGCGCCACCGTCGTCGGTTTGATTGTTCAATTGATTGGGCCGCCAGTCGCCACCCACTCCCTGAATCAGTCCCAGATTAGCTAGATTAGTAAAGCTGTGTCTTGTCAGGCCTCGTTACGCTGGATGTGTTTAGCTTTGGAACTTTGGAACTGAGCGTTCTTTAAGTGCCACATTAGCTTGCTGATCGCAGTGTCACCGTTTGACACATGGTCCGTACTTCACTGAGGCGTTGAAAAGGGAGCTGCTTCGTCATGGCTTAAGGCCACAGCCGAGAGAGAGAGAGAGAGAGAGAGAGACAGAGACAGAGACAGAGAGAGAGAGAGAGAGAGAGAGAGAGAGAGAGAGCTGGCGTATATCTGTGTGTGAAGGCATCCTTGTTCTACACAGTGGAGCCTGGAAATGCAAATCCAAAAGAGAACTGGACTGAGATCTGAACGAGACAGACCTGCACTCAAGTGCAAGATAGTTCTTGAGTCTTTAAATGTACAGTGATACCTCGGTTC
This sequence comes from Corydoras sp. C115, assembly GCA_019802505.1. Taxonomy (NCBI): domain Eukaryota; kingdom Metazoa; phylum Chordata; class Actinopteri; order Siluriformes; family Callichthyidae; genus Corydoras; species Corydoras sp. C115. The sequence goes on from JAFMOC010000136.1 coordinate 956,977, forward strand.
TCCAACATAATTCGTTCCGGGAGGACGGTCGAGAACCAAATTGTTCGAGAACCGAAGCAATGAAACCCATAGGAAATAATGGAAACTGGATTAATTCGTTCCAAGCCCCAGAAAATGCCTATTTACTGGCCTCATTTGTATATAACATGTAGAAAAACGTGAGTCTCAACAAGAAATAAGAAATAAAAGTGTATTTATTAAAACAAAAAATAAAATCAAATGTACTGTACAGTACAGTAAATTGTGTTTCATTTACTGTACCTGTACCAACCTTTATGGCAGGAGGGAATGAATGTGGAGGGAGGAGGGAAGGGGGATGGTTATTGTTTTGAAGGGGAGTCCTCTTCAATAAAAACAGAGGGGAACTGCTCTTCGGGTGTTTCTCTCTCCACAAAAACGTGACTCTCTCTCTGCACTCACACTGATGACGCAAGCAAGGCGCGCCGGGCCGAATGAACGCCATTCGGCTCGACTCGGCTCATCTCGGACGTTCGGATGTTCGAGTTCCAAATATTTGTTCGGATTCCAAGACGAAATTTTCTCGAATTTGCTGGTGTCGAATACCGATTTGGTCGAAAGTCAAGGCGTTCGAGAACCGAGGTATCACTGTATTTTATTCAACCATTAACACCTCATTCATTCAACAACCTAAAGACATTTGACCTCTACAAGGATTAAGATGGACTGAGGACTGGACCAGGGGTGGCACGGTGGCTTAGTGGTTAGCATGTTCTCCTCTCAGCACTCGGTATTCCCAGTTAGAATCCCAATCTGGGTGGAGATTCCATCTTCTCCCCGTGTCCGCGTGGGTTTCCTCCGGGTTCTCCGGTTTCCCCCCCACAGTCCAAAAACATGGATCAAGTCAATTGAGTTCTCCAAATTGCCCCATATAGAGTGTGTTTGTGTGAGTGAGTGTGTGCCCAGCGATGGATTGGCACCCTGTCCTGGGTGTATCTGCCCAGCGCCCGAGACGTTCTCCCCTGGATGGGCATGGGGAACCCCCCCCCCCCGCGACCCTAATAGAGGATAATGGATGGATGGATGATTTTAGCCCTTTAAAAAACACTAATATTGTAAATAAGTTAATAGTTAGTACAGTACATAAACAGCCTGGTACAATAAATAAATTGGGGCGGCACGTTGTTGGTTAGACGTTCTCCCCTGGATGGGCATGGGGAACCCCCCCCATGACCCTAATAGAGGATAAAGCGGAAGATAATGGATGGATGGGTGAGGACTGGACCAGACCTGCAATGGAAGTTTTATTATTTAAAGCGTAACTTAAGCGTTTTTTAAACTGGACTGTACATCTGAAACAGGTTGGCTTGATTTCCACAATGTTGGAAACGTGCTGTTGTGTAAAATGTAGGGGTGTCTTCAACTAAGGATTTTCATAGTCGAATCTGATTCGTCAGATTTTCCCTGTAGTCGACTGATAGTCGAATAGACACATAAATGATAATATTTGTTTTATTCGATGCCCGCATTGATAAACGGCTGAACTGTTTTTTTTTCACCTTACCCGTTTTAAATGATGCGCCATGTTGGTTGTTGTCGAATTAGATGACATAACTTGCACTTTACTTTCTAGCATAAAGCGGTGCTTTTGATTGGTTCTGTATATCTATAATGCTTTTGTAGGAATATTAACTGGCTCAAGACAGATTTATTATTGACTTTGAAACCTCTTATCTGAGACCTGTACAATCTAAAATGATTTGAGGCATGTTTGGGTGGATGAAAGAGACCTTCCCTATGGCTCTGGACTGTGCTCTGGATCGCAAAGCTGTTGAGAAACCCTTCCGGGGACTTTTGTCACACATGGTGTGAAGGGAACAAATCTTTCCTGTTGTTTCCCGATTCAAAGGACAAAGAAAAAAAAGCAGTATGAACAAGCAACACATTTAAAAAAAATCTTTTTTAAAAACCACCCCTATATCCGGTTAAATGACTTTATCCTTAACCCTTTAATGTCCTCACCAAGAAAAAAGCAAAGGAAAAATTATTTATTTCTTTTTTTCATATGTTTGGGGCATTAATAAAAACAATTGGTGTTTTTTTTTTAATTAATTCTGTTTTTGTATAAAATTTAGTAGAAAATGGGCAATTTATCCCTAGAAAAAAAAAAAACTAATTAGTTAATTCATTCATTCATTATCCCCCGCTTTATCCTCTATTAGGGTCGCGGGGGGGGGGGTTCCCCATGCCCATCCAGGGGAGAACGTTTCGGGCGCTGGGCAGGTACACCCAGGACAGGGCGCCAATCTATCACTGGACACACACTCACTCACACAGACACACTCTATATGGGGCAATTTGGAGAATTCAATTGACTTGATCCATGTTTTTGGACTGTGGGAGGAAACCGGAGAACCCGCAGGAAACCCACGCGGACACGGGGAGAACATGGAAGCTCCACCCAGATGGGGATTCGAACTGGGAATTCCTAGCGCTGAGAGGAGAACATGCTAACCACTAAGCCACCGTATCGCCCCAGTTTTCGAACAGTTGTGTAATATTCATTCATTCATTCATTATCTCCCGCTTTATCCTCTATTAGGGTCGCGGTGGGGTTCCCCATGCCCATCCAGGGGAGAACGTTTCGGGCGCTAGGCAGATACACCCAGGACAGGGCGCCAATCTATCACTGGGCACACACTCACTCACACTGACACACTCTATATGGGGCAATTTGGAGAATTCAATTGACTTGATCCATGCTTTTAGACTATGGGAGGAAACCGGAGAACCCGGAGGAAACCCACGCAGACAGGGAGAACATGGAAACGCTGCCCAGATGGGGATTCGAACCGGGAATCCCTAGCGCTGAGAGGAGAACGTGCTAACCACTAAGCCACCGTGCCGCCCAGTTGTGTAATAAACTTTGTTTATTCATTAATTCGAAAATAACTAAACTGAAGAAGATGCCTAATCATTATTTCAAATAGCTAATTTGTTTGGGTTCATTAGACTGCTCGTGTGTGTGTGTGTGTGTGTGTGTGTGTGTGTGTGTGTGTGTTATTGCCTTCTTCATGCCTCCTGTCTGCTCAGCTGCCCAGCCTTGTCATAAATGTTTCAGAGATGCCCTTTGATAATGAGGCTGCCGTCTCTTTTTTTTTTTTGGTCTTGCACCCATTCAGAAATATCAACCTGCACATTACCGTGGCAGGTGTGTTCTCTGATGAAATACAGCTCCATCTTAATAATTAATGCTGGAGATGTCATGGCCGTATGGAGATTGACTCCGGATTGAAACGTGGCTCAGAGATGACGCTCGTCTTTACTTATCGGGTTTAAAAGTGACAGCTGGATCTGAGTTTTTAACAAGCTGGATTAGGTCTGAATTGGATAGAGAACTGCTGTGGACGTCGGGTTTCAGTACACACCTCGGGGAGTATGTGTTGCACAGGTAGCACAGCATTTAGTGCTTCATAGCTTCACTGCAAAAAATGTGGGTCTGATGCACAGTCGGGACAAACGGTGTTCTTTCTTGTGTCTGAGTGGACGGGGGGGGGGGGGTGCTGGATCGAGGTGAGACTCGAAGATTGTAGATTTAAAGCTTTATTGTCATAAGCACAGTGAAGAAATAATAATAATAATGAAACCCTTACTTTGCCGTCCACCCTAGATGAGTAAGAAAAAGTAATAATAATAATAATAATAAGGAAAATATAAATAGGGCGGCACGGTGGCTTTGTGGTTAGCATGTTCTCCTCTCAGCACGGTTCGAATCCCAATCTGCGTGGAGCTTCCATGTTCTGTCTGTGTCCGTGTGGGTTTCCTCCGGGTTCTCCGGTTTCCTTCCACAGTCCAAAAACATGGTTCAAGTCAATTGAGTTCTCCAAATTCTCCCTGTGGGTGTGGTATCTCAGTGGTTAGGGTGTTGGGCTATGAATCTGAAGGTTGGGGGTTCAAATCCCAGGTCCACTGAGGTTACCAATGTGGGTCCTTGACCAAGACCCTTAACCCTCATTTGCTCCAGGGATGTTGTGATTAACCCTGTGCTCACCTTGTAAGTCGCTTTGGATAAAAGCGTCCAATAAATGACCAAATGTAAATGTAAATTGCCCCATATAGAGTGTGTCTGTGTGAGTGAGTGTGTCCAGTGATGGATCCAAAAACATAGATTCAAGGTAAATTGCCCCATGTAAATTACCCCTATATACAGTAGTGTGTTTTGTGTGTGTGTGTGCCCAGTGATGGATTAGCACCCTGTCCTTTGTGTACTGTATCTGTCCCAGCGCTCGAAAGATAGATTGGCGCCTTGTCCTGGGTGTATCTGCCCAGCGCTCCGAAACGTTCTCCCCTGGATGGGCATGAGGACCCCCCCCCCCCCCCCCCCCCCCCCCCCTCAGCCCTAATAAAGCGGAAGATAATGGATGGATGGAAAATATAAATATATAAAAACCAGAAAACTCGAACCCAGGTGTAAAGAAGCCAAAGAATCACACCTCAATCTTGTGTGGCATGATGACCCCCCCCCCCCCCCCCCCATTCATTCATTCATTCATTCATTATCTCCCGCTTTATCCTCTATTAGGGTTGCGGTGGGGTTCCCCATGCCCATCCAGGGGAGAACGTCTCGGGCGCTGGGCAGATAGACCCAGGACAGGGCGCCAATCCATCGCTGGACACACACTCACACATACACACTCTATATGGGGCAATTTGGAGAGCTCAATTGACTTGATCCATGTTTTTGGACTGTGGGAGGAAACCGTAGAACCCGGATGAAACCCACGCAGACACAGGGAGAACATGGAAACTCCACCCAGATGGGGATTCGAACCGGGAATCCCTAGAGCTGAGAGGTGAACGTGCTAGCCTCCCCCCCCCCCCCCCAAGAAATGCAGTTTTCACTCTTTTAAGTTAAGACCAGCATCTTTTCTTATTATCTTCCCATAAATCCTCTACTAGGGTCGTGGGAGGGGGGGGGTCCTTATGCCCATTTAGGTGCTGGGCAGATACACCCAGGACAGGGTGCTAATCCATCACTGGACACACACACACACAACATACTACTGTAAATAGGGGTAATTTAGATCGGGCAATGTACCTTGAATCTATGTTTTTGGACTGTGGGAGGAAAGTAAAGCCGTGTTTCTTTTCTTTCAGTGCGTAGAGGAGACGTCCTGGCAGCCTGGAGCGGCATCCGTCCCCTGGTTACTGACCCCAACTCCAAAGACACGCAGTCTATCTGCCGCAACCATGTCGTCAACATCAGCAAAAGTGGCCTCGTCACCATCGCCGGTCAGCTCCCTGATATATACAATACATGTCTTTGTAACCTCACCATGAGATGCTTTAGAAATTAAGCACTGTTGCATTTTTGAATCAGCCCACTGTAGCTCACTGACTGAGGAATGTTCTGTCCGGCTCTGCGTTTGCTCTTCCATTCAGGTTTTGAAAGCGTCGCTCAAGTGGCTTGTGTTTTACTCCAATTGCAATTTGATGAGCAGATTTGATTTGATTGTCTTTAGATTTTACTAGGGGTGTATTCAACTAAGGATTTTCATAGTCGAATCTGAATCGTCAGATTTTCCCTAAGGTCGACTGATAGTCGAATCAGTTAAAATTTCACCACAATATGGCGCTATAAGCGTTTTTTTTTTTTTCAAAAAATATTTTTTATATTTTGTTATATATTTTATATTGTTAAAGCGCACACATCATTTAAAAACAAAATATTAATTTTTAATATTAATTATAATTTATAGAAATTAGGATGATTTTATTTGACAAAAGGCTATATATATATATAACGAAAACACAGACATTTCATGTAAAAACTAATGCTTAGCAGCAGCCATGGGCACCCCCATGTGGTCAAAATGGTACATTCGACTATGAGGTTCATAGTCGACTACGGTTCTCCGAATCGAATCGTCGAATCAGCGAATATTGCAGCTCACCCCTAGATTTTACCATGTTGCTTGTTTTACTTAAAGGTGGTAAATGGACCACGTATCGGGCGATGGCCGAGGAAACCCTGGATGCTGCCGTGAAGGAACACAAGCTGGTAGCGAGTCCAAGTAGAACTGTGGGTCTTACGCTGGAAGGGGGGAAAGACTGGACCCCAACCCTCTACATTAGACTAGTCCAGGACTATGGCTTAGAGATTGAGGTGAGGTCCACACACAATTAGTACATTTAGCTATTCATGTGTCCTGTTGTATCCTCTGCACAACCTCTGAGAGAGAGAGAGAGAGAGAAAGAAAGAGCGAGAGAGAGATAGAGGAGTGGCAGTGAGGTGATCTAGTGAGTAGATGACAAGCGGGCGTAGCGTCAGTGTGGATGAATTTATGAACAATTGCCCCATTTGGTGTGTGTGTCTGTATTATAGTTAAGTTATAGTGCGTCCAGTTCACCAAGCATTTCCCCCTGGATGGGTATGGGGAACCCGCTCACCACCTTATTGTGGTACAGTAATATACAATATTATGAATCCCAATCTGGGTGGAGTTTCCATGTTCTCCGTGTCTGCGTGAGTTTCCTCCGGGTTCTCCGGTTTCCTCCCACAGTCCAAAAACATGGATCAAGTTCAATAGAATTCTTCACATTGCCCCATATAGAGTGTGTTTGTGTGTGTGAGTGTGTGCCCAGTGATAGATTGGCGCCCTGTCCTGGGTGTATCTGCCCAGCGCCTGAAACGTTCTCCCCTGGATGGGCATGGGGAACCCCCCCCGCGACCCTAATATAGGATAAAGCGGAAGATAATGGATGGATGCATTAATTCAGACATGCACGGCCTGCCACTGATTTAAAAATAATAAAGTAAACGAACTCAAAGCGAACAGTGATGCTGTTAAATGCGTAATGCACTCCGAACAGATACATAAGTGATATTTTTTTCCTTAATTGGACTTCGTTACCAATTTGCAAAGTTGGCCCTGTTTATCTGAAGACGTGCTCAGCGAGCTTTTAGCCGAAGCGCTAACGAATAAATTGGAAATAATTTTTATGATGCCATTAGAAAATCAATCCGAGCTGTCTTCGGCCGAGAACTGAGCAGTGCCTCGCTCTGATCGCTGGACTCCTGCACTCCTGTCTCCAACTGACAGGCCACTCATGAGTAGGTTGAACCCATTCCGGTCTGATGTCGTCCCCCGTGGTTCGGTAGGGAGAGAAAGACTGGCAACCCTTCGTTAGGAGCAGGGATGAGCTCAGCAGAGCCCAGGACCTACGATGGGCACTGTTTTGCGGCATATTTAAAAAGGTCAGCATGCAGATATTTCTGACAGCACTTGACCTTTGGTGAAAGATGCAACGGAAGAGTTGGAATCGAAGTAAGTGGTGAGGTTTGTTTTCGTCTAAACGTTTAATGAAGCTCTGGCCCTGCTACATCAGCCACACAGGCACCTGATTTACCTGACAGTGCAGACGGTAAAGCACCTATAGAACTATAGAACGGCACATCCCATCGTCCAGTCTTGCCGGAAGGTTCCGCAGGCACACTGTATGTTCTGTATATTCCTGGACCCACCACCTCCTGAAGCTTCATTAATAATCTCTGTCCTGCAGGTTGCCCAGCACCTAGCAGCCACCTATGGAGGAAAGGCTTTTGAGATAGCCAAGATGGCCCAGGTGACAGGAAAGAGATGGCCCATCGTGGGCAAACGGCTTGTATCTGAATTCCCCTACATTGAAAGTGAGGTACGTATGTCGACACATGCAGTTTCACATATTTACTATACTAGTACTATATATGGGGTGGGACGGGGGTTTAGTGGTTAGCATGTTCTCCTCTCAGCGCTAGGGATTCCCGGTTCAAACCCCATCTGGGTGGAGTTTCCATGTTCTCCCCATGTCCGCGTGGGTTTCCTCCGGGTTCTCCGGTTTCCTCCCACAGTCCAAAAACATGGATCAATGTCAATTGAGTTCTCCAAATTGCCCCATATAGAGTGTGTTTGTGTAAGTGAGTGTGTGCCCAGTGATAGATTGGCGCCCTGTCCTGGGTGTATCTGCCCAGCGCCCGAAATGTTCTCCCCTGGATGGGCATGAGGAACCCCCCCTTGCGACCCTAATGGAGCATAAAGCAGAAGATAATGGATGGATATATATTCATTCATTCATTCATTATCTCCCGCTTTATCCTCTATTAGGGTCGCGGTGGGGTTCCCCATGCCCATCCAGGGGAGAACGTCTCGGGCGCTGGGCAGATGGACCCAGGACAGGGCGCCAATCCATCGCTGGGCACACACTCACTCACACAGACACACTCTATATGGGACAATTTGGAGAATTCAATTGACTTGATCCATGTTTTTGGACTGTGGGAGGAAACCGGAGAACCCGGAGGAAACCCACGCGGACACGGGGAGAACATGGAAACTCCACCCAGATGGGGATTCGAACCGGGAATCCCTAGCGCTGAGAGGCGAACGTGCTAACCACTAAGCCACCGTGCCGCCGGATGGATATATATACTTAGATATGTACTATAATACTTTATTGAATCACGTTCCACACACAGAAACTTTCTTCTCACATTCCAAAACCATGGAGCCAAAGTACATTGAATGATCTAAATTGCCCCATTTAGAGTGTGTTTGTGTGTGTGTGTGTGTGCGAGTGAGTGTATCCAGCGATAGATTGGCGCCCTGTCCTGGGTGTATCTTCCCAGCGCCTGAAACGTTCTCCCCTGGATGGGCATGGGGAACCCCCCCCCCGCAACCCTAGTGAAACGAAAATGAATAAATGAATGAATGTCTCAGTTCTAACGGTTTGACGCTGTTCTAACGGTTTGCACTTTCTTATCTGAGTATTATTAACATGCAACAGGAGAACTCATTTCTGGTACGTTGTCTCTGCAGGTGGTTTATGGTATAAAAGAATACGCATGCACCGCCATCGACATGATCGCCCGGAGGACGCGACTGGGTTTCCTGAACGTCCAGGCTGCAGATGAAGCTCTGCCGAAAGTCGTGGAGATCATGGCCAAAGAACTGGGCTGGAACGAGCAGAAGAAGAAAGTACGCCGTTTCGTTTTTACTCCATTGGAATAAAGCAGCAGTGTTTAGTGCACGAAGCCGAAAGGCTTTTGTATAAAAAAAAACAACAGCAAAATGTCAGAACATCGCCATTTATTGTAATCATGTTTGCTTTCCACTACGGGACTCACCTGCACTTTTTGCAAGATTAGGGTTTGAAAACATGGAGCTTTCCTGCACAGCGGAAAGACAAAGGTCCAGCGCAGGTTAAGTAAACGCCTGATAGCTAGGCTATTGTTAACTCCGGTCTAAAATAGATTGACCAGCAGGGAGTGAGAAGCTTAAAATACTCACCCAATTCAAGCAACACAATATCGTTTGGGTGCCATAGCTCGCTTTTACGTAGGTGTCTGAGGGGTATATTCCCGTCTGAGTGTTGGAGTGAGTGTGTGAGACGGTGATAGTGTTGCGCTGGCCTTTTCACATAGATCCAAGATTTCCTGTCCGAACAAAAGATCTAATATTAGCGCCCTTCGCTGGTCTGCTACGATACATTTCAGCTCGCGGGAGTTACACAATCTTACCTCTAGGGAGCAAACAATACAGGTACACCACACCCTTAACAAACACACACACACCACACACACACCACACACACACACCACACACACTCCACAGGGAGTTTTGAATGTTTTTAGATTAGTGGATTTTATTACAGATTCGCATTTCTCTGACAATATATATATATATATATATATGTGTGTGTGTGTGTGTGTGTGTGTGTATATGTATGTATATATATAATATATATAAGATAATGTGTGTGTGTGTGTGTGTGTATATATATATATATATATATATATATATATATATATATATATATATATATATATATATATATATATATATATATATATACGGGCGGCACGGTGGCTTAGTGGTTAGCACGTTCGCCTCTCAGTGCTAGGGATTCCCGGTTCGAATCCCCATCTGGGTGGAGTTTCCATGTTCTCCCCGTGTCTGCGTGGGTTTCCTCCGGGTTCTCCGGTTTCCTCCCACAGTCCAAAAACATGGATCAAGTCAATTGAATTCTCAAAAATTGCCCCATATAGAGTGTGTCTGTGTGAGTGAGTGTGTGCCCAGCGATGGATTGGCGCCCTGTCCTGGGTCTGTCTGCCCAGCGCCCGAGACGTTCTCCCCTGGATGGGCATGGGGAACCCCACCGCGACCCTAATAGAGGATAAAGCGGGAGATAATGAATGAATGAATATATATATACACACACACACACACATTATCTTCCGCTTTATCCTATATTAGGGTTGCGGGGGGTTCCCCATGCCCATCCAGGGGAGAACGTCTCGGGCGCTGGGCAGATATACCCAGGACAGGGCGCCAATGTATCGCTGAGCACACACTCACTCACATGCCCACTCTATATGGGGCAATTTGGAGAATTCAATTGACTTGATCCATGTTTTTGGACTGTGGGAGGAAACCGGAGAACCCGGAGAAAACCCACATGAACACGGGGAGAACATGGAAACTTCACCCTGATTGGGATTCGAACCAGGAATCCCTAGCACTGAGAGGAGAACATCCCAACCACTAAGCCACCGTGCCGCTCATATATATATAGATAGATATGTATTTTTTAAATAATTTTGTATTACATTTGTATAGATTGTATATATCAGTTACAAAGTTTATCTAAAGTACTTTATAATGTAATATTCGTGATTGTAAGGACCTCAACAACACAGACCTTGCATTCCCAGAGGAAAGCTTTATAACCCAAATTTTGATCTTCGATGTCTCAGGAGACTTACTCATGTTTCATTCATTCATTCATTATCTTCTGCTTAATCCTCTACTAAGGTGTGTGTGTGGGGGGGGGCGGGGTCCCCATTCTCATCCAGTGGAGAACACACACACACACAAAAACGCTATTTGGGGCAATTTAGAGTATTGAATCCATGTTTTTGGAACTGTGGGAGGAAACCGGAGAACCCAGAGGAAACCCACACGGACACGGGGAGAACATGAAGACATCCTGCTACCATTCATGCTAACCTCCCAATATATGAGATTTGCTCTCATGTGCTCATGGCAGTTACAGAATGGTTGAAAGTGTAACGTGTGTTATCGCAGGAGGAACTGGAAGAAGCCAGGACGTTTCTCTACCAGGAGATGGGCTACAAAGCTCGATCCGAGCAGCTGGCCAAGACGTCGGAGATCTCGCTGACTCCAGATCAGGTTGCCAGGTGCGCGGTGTGTGAATGCTTTTCATACATGGATTATTTTACACTTTGGTGAAGTATGCTAATGCCATTGGGATTTACAGATATCAGAAGCGCTTCTACAAATTTGACAAAGAGAGTAAAGGTTTTATTACCATGTTGGATGTACAGCAAGCTCTAGAGGTGAGGGGATTTTATTATTATACTGTCTGAAGTTCTGCGTATTAGGATGTTCTATTGCAGTGTGTTTATTTATTTGCCTATGGATAATATAATGATAATTATATGGAACACATTTCAGTTACTTCATGCTACAGTGTGTTATAAGAGCAACACATTCATGGGGCATTCGTTCATAATGCAGTGATTCTCAATTATTTTCTGTTAAGCCCCCCCCTAGGAAGAAGAAAACTTTTGCACCCCCCCCCCCCTCCCCCCCCCCCCCCCGTACATGACAAAATGGGATGAAAAAGTATTTTTACACCACTGTAGTATGATTTGTCTATAAATTTGTTATAAGTACACCTCTTTTATAACAATGTCTCCTTATTAACAATAAAGAAAACAAAAAAGAAAGAAATATAGATCAACTTAGAACAAAGAATAATTTGATTAACTTTTTTTTGTTTTTTAGTTTGTAACAGAAACGAATGAAATCCTTATTTAAACTAGAAACATTTTTGAACTGACTGGCATTTGATACTGAAAATTAAATGATATAAAATCAATAAATAATAATAAATTCAAATTCATCAGCAACATTAATTCAGGAGCACAATTTATTAACACTTTAACTACAAAACAAAAATGAATACAACAATTTGTGCTTTTTTTTCTTTTTTTTTTTTAATCAAAATAAGGAAATCAGAACTAATGTCTACAACGTGCCCGTTCTGCAGCGCACAGCTTTTCTGCAGTAGTTTTCATAAAGAGTTATAATTGCTTGCTGTACGCGTCACGTTTTCGAATAAAAACCGAAGCGGTTATCAGCGTGATTGGGGTGTAATGTCTTTAAGTGACGACTTCATTTATTTGGTTTCATGCTGTCCACTGCCAACATTTAAAGACACAGAAGACACGCCGCTCTTTCTTCGTCTCCACCTCAGTTACTGTGAAACCAAGCGCTACATACACTTTCCTCGTTTTAACTTTCGGTTGACTTTTGTTGCTCTCATTATCTTCGTTTCTCTCCGCGACCTGTTAAATATTTCTCCATGTTGTCTCTTGAGGGTTTGTTCAGTACACTTAATATCACTTGCTCTGTGATTTCTTATGCGCCCCTCCAAGGTTATTTAGTTTGAATTACAGCCAATGGGTATGGAACGCACATTTATGGTTTGTACATCTTTGTAAAAAAACAATTAAAAGCTAATATAATGTTTGTACAGTATCAGTCAAAAGTTTGGACGTGCCCCCTTCTTGCTCCATTATCTATTTCCTCCACTTATCATATAGTTTCAAGTTTATTTGTCATTTGTGCAACATGTTGGGACATTCTGTCATGTGGGGAAATTCTTATGGTGAGACATCGGGATATAAACTCTACATAAAAGATCATTCAAATATACAAAAAAGTTTTTTTCATAAATTAAAGTGACAATAGTAATACTGCAAAGGTAGTGGCTCAGTGTGTAAATAAATAAGGTGACTTAGTATGGCAAAAAATATATAGATGGACGTTGTAGTTTTATAATTACAGACTGTAGTCCATCTGTGTTCTTTGTTGTTGTTAGTGCCCTGTTGGTTCTCTGTTCTCTGTTGGTCAGGAGCATCACAGAACAGGTATCATTTGGGTGGTGGATTGTTTATTGTCAGTTCTGCAGTGACACTGATGTGGTGAGGGTTTTTTTTTATTGTAGTTTCATTTCTTCACCTCAGTGACACTGCTGGGATAGGAATAATGCACCAACCACATAACCCCTGCTCTGTGGTGCTGCTATTGGGGTTCTGACCATTAGAACAGAGTAAAGGGGACGTACACAGTATGTACTGTAGAACACAAACAGCTGAACTACAGTCTGGAAATGTAGAACTACAAAGTCCATCTTTACAGAAGGTGGAACTGAGAACATGGAGAAAAAGTGGAGCAAAAAGGAGGCGTGTCCAAACGTATATGTGTGTATATGTGTATAAGAACCACTATTACTGAGTATATTTATTTGGTGGGTGTGGCTTATTAGATTCTGGAGTTCAGGTCCTGAAAAGGGCCTCCCAGTTGGGCCGGTATACAACGCCTTGAATCCTGAATGGTGTAATAATCCCTGGATTATGATATTTTCCGAATAATGTAAGCTTCTGTTTTTACTTGGTTTTATTTTCCTCCTTTCAGAAACTGAGCGTCCAGATCGATGAGAATTCTCTGCACGAGATCCTCAACGAGGTCGATCTGAATAAAAACGGACAGGTCGAGCTGGACGAGTTCCTACAGGTACGTACGTCCGGCACGGACAGCCAGCGCCGCCTGGACCTCAGCGTTTACATCAGCAGAACGAATCCGAGCTCTTACTGCAACTGTATTTATAGCCGGTAGATCCAGCCGGGCCTCACAAAGCGCTGGCTTTTCTTCCACCGATGGCATTATCGAATGTCCTGCAGGGTGAATGAAGGTGTGGAGGCTTAACCATTTATTGTAGGATTTTGTTATCGTTGGGTTACAAGACGTGAAGCTTTATACGAGCATGGCTCTGCGTATCCGGCGTCCATTAGGATTTTAAAGTTTGGCATCAATTAACGACGAGCAATGAGTAAAAAAAACGTTTTAACAGATAAATACATAATTAGGGCGGCATACTGCATGTTCTCTCAGCGGTTCGAATACCAATTCCATGTTCTCACCCGTGTCCGTCGTGGGTTCCTCCTCCCGGGTTTCCTCTTCGGCCGTTTTCCTCCCACAGTCCAAAAACATGGATCAAGTCAATTAAAGTTCTCCAAATTGCCCCCATATAGAGTGTCTGTGTGAGTGAGTGTGTGCCCAGCGATGGATTTGGCACCCTGTCCCTGGGTCTATCTGCCCAGCGCCCAAGAAGTTCTTCCCTGGATGGGGCATGGGGAACCCCCACCGCGACCCTAATAAGAGGATAATGCGGGAGAACAATGAATGAAATGAAAAAATACAGTTCGAATCCAAACTGGGTGGAGTTTCCCGTTTCCCCGTGTCCGGTGGGTTTTCCCCCGGGTTCTCCCCGGTTTTTTCCCCCAGTCCCAAAAAAATGGAAAGCAATTTGGTTTTCCCCAAAATTTCCCC
>JAFMOC010001351.1:0-24249 GCA_019802505.1 Corydoras sp. C115
TGTGCCCAGCACCCTGTCCTGGGTGTATCCGCCCAGTGCCCGAAACGTTCTCTTTATTTATTTTTTTATTTTATTTTTTGTAAACATCCAGTATTAACACTATGGTCTTTGTTCTATAAATGTACTTTGTAAATTCAGTCAGCTAAATTTAGGAGTTTATATTAGTTTAATGGATTTTACTGATGTAAACATGCAGTACCTGTGTGTATGTTCATTAGAACCCTCTGCTTTAATATGTTCTCGGGTTCTGGTGGGAAGGTGAACCCAATGATTATGAAAACAATGAGGACTGTGGCATCACAAGCTTTCGTTTGGCAAAATCCACCATTTCCACCTGGGCTGATTATCCCTGTGCATTCCCTGTGGTTGGAATCTGTGAGATGTGAGACTTCAATCATACGAACCAAACTGTAAAAACGTTTCTCTGTAATTATGCATTTAATTTTTGTCATTAAAGCATTTATTCCACATCTGCGTTGGGACTGAGAGTATATCAGAGTCATGTGGACGTACGTACAAACAGCATGGGTGTGGCCCCCATCCCTTATTTTCATCCGGCCCATTGGCTGCACATTGACGGGTTTATACAGAGTTTAATAAACTAAACGCCTGACTGAAACAACGGTGTGAGATGTAAAGATCAGAACAAGTTCAAAGGATCCAGTTCCAGTGATGATGTTTATGGTTAAAGAACGGGGAAGAATTAAAAAGCGATGACACGGGGAGGATATTTTGGGGAAGAGAAGAGAGTTATAATAATAATAATAATAATAATAATAATACATTTTATCCTCCGACAGTCCAAAAGCATGGATTCAAGGTCAATTGAATTCTCCAAATTGCCCCATAGTGTGTGTGTGTGATTGAGTGTATAGAAAATATATTGCTCCCTGTCCTGGGTGTGTCTGCCCAGTGCCCGAAACATTCTCCCCTGGATGGGCATGGGGAACCCCCAATAGAGGGATTACAAGATGTGAGCCAGATTAGGGCCAAATGTGGCCCACATGTAAGTAGCAGTGCCAATTCTGCTCCAGATTTGGAGTTCTAGAATGGGAAGAACATGGAATTTAGCCCACATGCTGCATCAGTGGTTCGGGTGTTGGGCTGTCAATCTGAAGGTTGTGGGTTCAAATCCCAGGTCCCCTGAAGTTACAAATGTGGCTTTTTGAGCAAGACCCTTAACCTCCATTGTTCCTTTATATATATATATATATATATATATATATATATATATATATATATATATATATATAGAGAGAGAGAGAGAGAGAGAGAGAGAGAGAGAGAGAGAGAGAGGCTTAGTGGTTTAGCATGTTCTCCTCTCAGCGTTTGAATCCCAATCTGGGTGGAGTTTAAATGTTCTCCCCGTGTCCGAGTGGGTCTCCTCCAGGTTCTCCGGTTTCCTCCCACAGTCCAAAAAAACATGGATCAAGGTCAATTGAATTTTCCAAATTGCCCCATATAGAGTGTGTGAGTGTGTGTCCAGCAACAGATTGCCCCCCCCCCCCCCTGTCCTGGGTGTAACCGCGCAGCGCTCAAAACCTTCTCCCCTGGATGAGCATGGTGAACTCCCCCACCTCCTCCCCCGCGACCCTAATTGAGAATAAAGTGGAAGATAATGGATGGAGGGGGCATTTCTACAAACAACAGCTCACACATCCAGCACCAAAACCACAAGCAAATCATTATCTGAACTCATACAGTATGAGGAACCGGCTCCGCCTCAGCACAGGAACATCAACAAAAACAAAAACCCCCAAAACCGATTTGCTTAATACCTGTAGCCTCGCTCACGGCTGCTCAGAGTTACAGAGAGAGAGAGAGAGAGAGAGAAAGAGAGAGAGAGAGAGAGAGAGAGAGAGAGAGAGAGAGAGAGAGAGAGAGAGAGAGAGAGAGAGAGAGAGAGAGAGAGAGAGAGAGAGAGAGAGAGAGAGAGAGAGAGAAGAGAGAGAGAGAGAGAGAGACTTTTTTTTTTTACTTTTGATGGTCCTTTATTTAAACCAATCAATAGTCATCTTTAATTACAAAAAAAATAATAAATAGGTCAATAATTAAAATAGGATGACTAAAAATAAAATGTACACAACAAAAAAAAAAAAAAAACCCTTGAGTCTAAAGACATTCAAAGAGCGAAGCAAAGCTTCACCTCCTTTACAGAACAAACTGCTTCATCCCAGCACCACACAGCTTTAAAGGCTTCTAGATTTCCCATACTCTTGTAGTAATTAAAATCAATTAAAATTCTGGATTTAACCAGTCTTACAAATGTCTGTGTGACATCACAGTCCAGACTTCCTGCCACCTTGCTCTTGCGGCTGACATAAACAGCCAACTTAGCCTGTCCAAGGATAAAATTAATGAGCTGACACTTGGATCTATTTTTCTTGACATATTTAAAACCAAGAATAAAAGTCTGGAGTGTAAAAGTGATGTTAAAAGACATAAAAACAGTCTTTAAAACATTAAATAGAGGAAACAGCCTAAAACAGTGTGTAAAAGCATGAAAAACAGTTTCCCTCTCTGAACAGAAAGGACACTGTGGTAAAATCTCAGGGTTTAAAACAGAAATAAAAGCGTTAACTGAGATAATACCATGTAAGATTCTCCACTGCAGGTCAGCCACTTTCTTAGCTAACGGTGGTTTATACAGTGCTCTCCATTCAGGCCTCACATCCACATTCAGATTAAAAACATCACGCCATTTAGTGTCAGTCCTATTGTGCAGTTTTTTCTTGTTGAGAAACTTTACACATGCTCTGTACAGCACTTTTCCCGACACTGTGCTCAGTTTCATGTCGGATTATCCTTTACACTCCAGAAAGGTCCCCTCACAGTCCTCCAGGTCGGGCGTGATGGTGACCTCAGGAAAAGGGTCATTCTCTGTAGGGCAGACCACCCCCACTCCGTAGCCCTTCACCTGCTCCCGTTCCTCCGGAGAGAGGGCCGACCTCCAGCCCTGTAGAAGTCGATCCACCAGCCGCAGGGATCTCATTCCTATCCTCGCTGCCGTGTTCTCCGCATCTGCGAGATCGGGACCTGCAGCATCCACCAGATTACGGAGGGTAGTGACTCCGGAGGACAGAAGGATTTTGGTCAGCGCAGGGGTGGCCATCCCCGCCAGGTCTAAACATGTGCCATATATCAATGGTTCTTTCAAAAGCCAGTGCAGAGATAAACCAGTTTGAAAATGTTTTTTAAAAAAAGTCCATATCCTAAAAAGTCCACGATAAAAAACAGGCAGTGCAGCAGTGTCCAGTGTTTTAAAATTCATTAAAAACAAAGCCTTGTCCAGACCCAAATCTCCTGCTACTTTTAGAATCCTGCACGAAACCGCACTCCAAACCAGATCCGCAGGACCAGCAAGGAGTCTTTGAATGAACTGGAGTCGGAAAGCAGCGGTCCTACTGGCCAGGTGGACGAGACCTTGTCCTCCATCCACCTTTGGCAGATATAAAAGTTCTTTTGGGATCCAATGCATGCGATCCCAGAAAAAATCCACTAGCACAGTTTGAAGATTCGCTAGGAGATTCGGAGGGGGGTCCATACATGCCAGTTTGTGCCAGAGTGAGGACGCAGCCAGGTTATTAATAACAAGTACCCTGCCTCGATAAGACATTTGGGGGACTAACCATTTCCACTTTCTAAAGACGACCTTTTACTTTTTCAACTATCCCATCCCAGTTCTTCTCAGTACAGGTACTATGCCCCAAAAACACACCCAGGTATTTAAAACCACCCCTTCTCCACATCAGCCCATCAGGAAGTACAGGTTCTTCACCATCCCACTGCCTAACTAAGACTGCTTCACTTTTTAGCCAGTTTATTTTTGCCGAGGATAAAACCTTAAAATCATTTAAAATCTCATCTAAAATGTCTATATCGGATTGGGTACTTGTTAAAACTACCAAATCATCAGCATAAGCAGAGACACATACTGGAGTAGTACAACCAGGTACAGACAAGCCCGACACACATGCTCTTAGCTTGACCAACAGGGGTTCAATAGCGAGTGAATATATCATTCCAGAGAGAGCACACCCTTGTCTGATGCCCCTTTGAACTTTAAAAGGAGCACATAAACCACTGTTAACTTTTAGTACACTCTCAATATCACTATACAAAACCTTGATCATGGCTATGAAACCAGGGTTGAACCCAAAATTCTTCAGAACTTTCCACAAGTAGCCATGTTCAACCCGGTCAAAAGCCTTTTCCTGGTCTAAAAAAACAAGACCAGTCTTCAAGCCCAACAGCCTGGAGACGTCCAAAACATCCCGAATCAGATATACATTATCAAAGATAGACCTACCAGGCACACAGTACGTCTGGTCCGGGTGTACCACCTGCTCCATCACCTTCCCCAGTCTAGAGGCCAATGCTTTAGAGAGCAGTTTACAGTCTGTGCATAACAGAGAGACAGGGCGCCAGTTCTTCAAGTTGGTCAGGTCTCCTTTTTTAGGCAGCAAGGTTAGGACAGCTCTCCTGCAGCTCAAAGGAAGATTTCCCTTGTGTATACTGCTCTGGAGAACCTCCAAAACATCTTGCCCCATCACTGACCAGAACGCTTTATAGAAGTCTACTGGAAGGCCGTCAATACCAGGTGCCCGGCCATTTTCCATACCCCGTAGGGCGTCATGTAACTCCTCCAGAGACAGCTTAGCATCAAGCCCCTCAGCAGACCGCTGCGTGAGTTTGGTCAAGTTCAGAAAACTTTCCTCCACCTCCTGTGCCTCTGACCACTCGCTCTCATACAGCTTTGAGAAAAAGCTGACTGTCTGCTGGCGAATTTCAGCTGGTTCCGAAAGGAGATCCCCTGATTCAGTTCGCACAGCATGCATCAATCTTTTCTGTCCATTTTTGCGCTCAAGACCAAAGAAGAACTTTGAGGGAGCATCCATTTTAGTCATACACTGAAGCCGAGAGCGGACCAGCGCCCCCTGTACTGTTATACCTAGTAGGTCTGCCAAAGCTGCTGTAACTGCCTACTTGGGCAGTTTGTATTCTTGGTTGGTTTAGAGTTTGTAGAATTGTATAATAGTGTATAATAGAACTTGTGGATAGAACTTCTGTTCTTCTAAGAACATTGACAATGTTCTTTTCCATGGTTACACTGCTAATTACCGCGGTTACCACGTTACAAAGGTTCCAAAGTTAGTTCCAAAGAGTCATTCGGAAAGTTAAGACCAACAGGGTACAGCGTGACCATAGCTCTCCTTAGATATTTCATGCAGCCAATGAGGTTTGTGTTCTGTTAATATACTAATTATGTTTATTACCTTTTCTAGCATTAGAGTGAATTGATATGTAACTACGGTTCTAAATCAAGATGTAAATTCGTGTGATAAAACTAACAAAGGATCAGTCTTAAGATTAATAGTCTACAATATGTAAATAGTTCATTGTATAATTGTTTATTTGATTTATGTTACAGTTCTTACGGTTGGGTGTAAGATTATGTACAAAGTTAAGGTGCATACTCAAGAATAAACCTAATCAGTATTGGAAAGAATATTTGTGCTGTCGACTTTGAATCTGAGGAAGCTACAGCTGCTTTTTTTCGTTTTAGAGCGCTAATATGCTCTTTATTTCCTGTGGTCTCTTGTAATCCCTGGAGTTCCACTATTTCAATCTCCAGAGCTTTAAGAGATCTGGTTATGTCCCTTGTGACATTGAGAGTGTACTGTTGACAGAATATTTTGATCTGTATTTTGGCTATGTCCCACCACTGCTGGAGAGAGGTAAAAGATGTTTTTTGCGATCTAAAAACATCCCAAAAAAAGGTAAAAGACTCCTTAAAATTAGAATCCTCTAAAAGTGCTGTGTTAAAATGCCAGTATGCACTTCTTGGCTTTACATCACACTTACTGATGGTACACACCACCATTGAGTGGTCCGAAAAACCGACAGGTGAAATAAAACACTGTGTAAAAGCAGACAATTGATGACTAAAACCATAAAAGCGATCTAGTCTTGCCAAAGAAAGTGCATTATCCCGACAGTGGGCCCATGTATACTGTTTTTATCTACTATGGAGGTTTCTCCAAATATCACTTAAGTCATGGGCCTCGATCAACTCACATATGCGCTTACGGGAAGCCGAATGCGGTTCCATTTGGTTCCGGTCCATGCTGTCCGCCGTGCAATTAAAATCCCCACCCAGTATTAAAAAGTCGGTGGGATCACAGTTTGCCAATACAGTATTCAAAGTGTCTAAAAACAATATTCTGTCAGCTGCTGCAGTTGGAGTATACACACAAATAAAAACAAATATACAATTTTCAAAACAGGCTCTCACTTTTAAAAGCCTCCCTTTTAAAACTTTCTCTACAGTATAAGAAGCAGGTATAAAATTAGATGAAAACATAATTGCAACTCCCCCAGAATGCGAAGTATTATGCCCCATAACTATAGTACCCCTCCACTCCTTTGCCCACTCAGCAGCATTACCAGCATCACTATGTGTTTCTTGCAGGAAAACAACATCAACCCTCTTCTGTTTAACTAACTCAAAAAGCTTAGCCCTCTTTTCACTTTCCCTTGCACCATTAATATTTAATGTTGCAATTTTAAAACCACCCATTAAAAAGTAAAAAAAGGGTATAAAACACTGTAGAGAAAGTTCAAATCAAACAGAAAAAGAAAAAAAGGATAAAAAAAGAAACGTTTAAGAATCGTCTTCATTTTGAGCTTTGGTAAGGTTTGTCAGTATTCTCTTTAGACGATAAACCTCCAGCTGAGTAAAAGCCCCTTCCCTCCTAAAAAAGCTTAGCATCGTGTGAAAAATGCACCGTATCCGGGAACTGGTCCTCCACCCGTACACCCCACTGCCCTTTAGTGACCTGTAGGAATTTCTTGATCTGTTTTACAGTGTACAGTGTGGGTGTTCTCTCGTCCTGAGAGCAAACTGACCAGCCTGAGTCAGACATGGAGCCCTCACAGTCAGACTCCACTTCCTCCACTACCTTCACCTCTTTTTTGGCCTGTTTTGCCCCCTTCCCATTTGCCTTACACTTTCTTTTGTTTTTTGGAATTTTAAAAACGGCTTCATCTTCCATAAAAACATCAGCTTCCGCTCAGTCTCAGACTCCACTATCATCGCTGGAGCAGAAGTCGGTCCAGAGCAGCTAGGTTGTGCCTCAACATCCAGCTGCTGACCTTCAGGTATCTTTTCCACCACGGGCTCAGCTGAGGAGCGCTCACCCTCAGCCGCCCCCCCTTCATCAACCATCTCAGCCTCATCCCCGACCTCATCACTGCTCTCTGGCAGCGTTTCGGCCTGAGCCGGAACCTCTGCAGCAGGCCCAACGGCAGCCGCAGGGGGAACGACCACCTCGGACCCAGCCGCGTCCGGCACCGGTCCCTCAGCGCCTCCATCCCCACCCTCATCCACCTTCTCAGGACAAGCACGGACGATATGTCCGGCCTTTCCACATTTGAAGCACTTAATCTCAGTGTCAGAAGAAGCATAAATGAGGTACTCAAAATCCTCCACCTTCAGCTTGAAAACCAGGTTCAACTTATCTGCTCCATCTTTTAAAACCATAAAGACCTGTCTTCTGAAAGACACCATCCGTCTCATGGGTTTTACCCCACCACCCAGTCTTTTGACCTCAGAGCACACCCTCCCAAAGCGGGAGAGCTCCTTTTTTAACATTTCACCTTTAATAAACGGGGGGACATTGGACAGTATAATCTTTTTGGCGGGGGAACTCAAGGGCGTCACCGGTATCAATAAGCCATTCAGAGTTATTCCACTCTGAACCAATCCATCCGCTTGCTCTACTGTTTTTACAAAAAGAACGATCGCGCTGTTCATTCGTGATGCGGCGAGAACGTCGTTGTATCCGACAACGCTTCCCACCGCCAAACACACCTCCTCCAAACTCGCCTTACACACGACCCGCACGCCATGCCGGCGCGTCAGACTCTCATACACCTGAGAGTCTACCTGCCCCGCCATGCTCACGCCGCGCACACACACACACACAACAAACTGCACACGGGGTATAACCCCGCACGCTCACACGCACACACACACACACACACACACACACACACACACACACACACACACACACACTTAACCAGCTTCAAAAAAAGAAACTGACCGCTACTAACTCACAAAAAAAGTTTGGCAAAGCGCCAAACGCTCCTCCACACCGGCTCTCCGCTCACGACTCACTCACGCATGCGCACGAGAGAGAGAGAGAGAGAGAGAGAGAGAGAGAGAGAGAGAGAGAGGTTAAACTCAGTGTAGCAGTGAGTTACAGAGATATAGAGGTTAATTACAGCATAGCAGCCTAAAGTCACAGGAACACTTCATAAAAAAAAAAAAATTAATACAGGACTCAAGATGAGCGCTATTTATGATGATATTTACATGATGTCCCAGACAAACGACGATAACAGAATCATCAACATCCAGAAACCAGAGAACTCAGGTACTCCACACACACACTTACATGTATTACATTACATTAACATTTACCAGACGATTTATTCCAAAGCAACTTACAAATGAGAGAACAACTCTTCAGTAGTTAAATAAAATCAAACCTGATCATTATCTGCCTTACAAATTTAATCTTTTTAAGTTGAATGCTTTCCTGTTTTTTTATGTAGCCTGTGGGACATAAGGTCCCGGTGGAGAAAGAAATCAGAGGGGCACTAGGACCTAGCAGGAAGCGCTGCCACTAGACCAATTAACACAAGTATATATTGAGCTCCCTAGCAATCCGAAGCGGGCCAGCATTGGGAGAAGTGTGCTCCGAACGCAAGTCTGGAGTTTCCGACTGTTGTCCTTGCTTGTGGTGTGTGGAATTTACCCACAGGAGAAGTGTGCTTAGAACATCAGTCTGGAGTTTCTGACTGTTGTCCTTGCTTGTGGTGTGTGGGATTCACCCACAGGAGAAGTGTGCTTAGAACGTCTGTCTGGAGTTCCTGACTGTTGTCTTTGCTTGTGGTGTGTGGGATTCACCCACAGGAGAAGTGTGCTTAGAACGCCAGTCTGGAGTTTCCAACTGTTGTCCTTGCTTGTGGTGTGTGGGATTCACCCACAGGAGAAGTGTGCTTAGAACGTCAGTCTGGAGTTCTCTACTGTTGTCTTTGCTTGTGGTGTGTGGGATTAACCCACCGGAGAAGTGTGCTTGGAACATCAGTCTGGAGTTCCCGACTGTTGTCTTTGCTTGTGGTGTGTGGGATTCACCCACAGGAGAAGTGTGCTTAGAACGCCAGTCTGGAGTTTCCAACTGTTGTCCTTGCTTGTGGTGTGTGGGATTCACCCACAGGAGAAGTGTGCTTAGAACGTCAGTCTGGAGTTTCCGACTGTTGTCTTTGCTTGTGGTGTGTGGGATTCACCCACAGGAGAAGTGTGCTTAGAACGCCAGTCTGGAGTTTCCCACTGTGGTTCCTGCTTGTAGTGGGTGGGATTTACCCACAGGAGAAGTGTGCTTAGAGCGCCAGTCTGGAGTTTCCAACTGTTGTCTTTGCTTGTGGTGTGTGGGATTCACAGGATCCGCAGGAGAAATGCTGCATGCAGTGCTGAGGATTTGTTCTGGGTATTCCATCAGTAATATTGGAGAGTGGAGTTACAGGTAACTATGATTTTTAGCAATGTTGGTTAATGCCTGTAGAGCAGGGGTCTCAAAGTGCACGTCTGGCCCGCGAAGCAGTCTTATATGGCCCCTCAAGGGTTAACAAAATAAGCATTAAAAAATTTAAAAAAATAATAAAAAATTATAATAGTCTGGCTTGCAATTTGGTTTAATTATTTATACATTATTATGTCAATTTTTATATTTTATCTGAATTTGTAATGTGGTGTTTGTGTGTTGTCTTTATTTTTGTAAAAATATGCTGCGTTGCCTGGTGATTAGCGCCTGCTGCGTAAGCCCATCCCACTCGTAAGCTGCACGTCTCTACGTGTAACGGGTTGTACTCAGAAACGAAGCCGGAGTCGATGAACAGTATAACAGTCACTGGTGTAGACGTGTCACTGGTGCTAATGAAAGACACAGACTCTAGTAGTGTAGTAATAGGAACTCCGAATCGCTTTACTCTTTTCCACATGTATCGTACATCTCTCGTGTGTCACACCTTTATTCGTCCACCCGCAACGCATACCTTAAGCGTAGTGCCCATGTTACAGCACAACATTTTACAACTGCTTTATTGAAAACAGCGCTCAAACCCCAGTAAACGTACCGATGGTGTAACGCCGCGATGAAGATGATCACTGACTCTCGGGAAACCGAAGTCTCCAGAGAGGTAATCCTCAAAACACAGGCAATATAAAACAAGGTAGCAGGATAGCGCATTACCGAAGATCAGACGCAAACAGCCAACCCAACCGAACAGCGAGATAGAGAGATAAACAGAAAGTAGTAATCAGAACTCTGGAGAAGAACTCCGAGCGCCACCAGTGGCAGGAAGGGGAATAGCAGGTACAGAAGGTAAGGTGGATGTGACACTACTCTACGCATGTGCTCACCATTTCCAGCAAAAATATTTTGTTAGCAAAAATATCACTTTCGAAACTCTCAAAAAATAAAAGAAAAGTTGACTTGGAAAAAAAGTACATATGTGTGTGAAAAACTCTTCTCAACTGTAAAATTTAATAAATTCAAGCACAGATCCAGACTGACCGATGCCCATCTCCAGTCCATCATCAGAGTGTCCACTGCAAACTCACTTAAAGCAAATGTGGCTCATTTGTGTCAGAAGAAGCACTGTCCAGTTTCTGGTAGCAAGCACTGAGCAAACACTGAATGTATTTAAATTACAATATGTGTACATAGTTATTATATAAATAGTTGATTTTCCATTTTCCCGCTGCTTTTTGTTGCAATTCTTTAATCTGGCCCCTCATATAAAACACAGCCTGGTTAGTGGCCCCCAGGTAATTTGAGTTTGAGACCCCTATTGTAGAGTCTATACTGCAACTGCTGCTGCTCCTACAATTCCTACAGCATCATCCAGTGCAGTGGATCGCTGTTTTTGTGTTTTCTATTTTATTTTTGTAGCAATGTGTTCCACATTGTGTATCAGTTCCTCCCCTCCAGCAGACGATACAGATCACTGTACTGTACACCAAACCAACCAGACACTCAAACAGTTTCTTTCCTCACGCCATTACACTTATAAACAGCTTATAAACGCTTCAGCATAAATGCACCTTACCATATTCATTCATTCATTCATTCATTATCTCCCGCTTTATCCTCTAGTAGGGTCACGGTGGGGTTCCCCATGCCCATCCAGTGGAGAACGTCTTGGGCGCTGGGCAGATAGACCCAGGACAGGGCGCCAATCCATCACTGGGCACACACTCACTCATACATACACACTCTATATGGGGCAATTTGGAGAATATAATTGACTTGATCCATGTTTTTGGACTGTGGGAGGAAACCGGAGCACCCGGAGGAAACCCACGCAAACACGGGGAGAACATGTAAACTCCACCCAGATGGGGATTCGAACCGGGAATCCCTAGCGCTGAGAGGCGAACGTGCTAAACACTAAGCCACCGTGCCGCCCACCTTACCATATATATTATATAATATATGTATCATAGGTGGCACAGTGGCTTAGTGGTTAGCACGTTCGCCTCTCAGCCCTCTCAAGTCAATTAAGTTCTCCAAATTGCCCCATATAATGTGTGTATGTGTGCGTGTCTGTGTGAGTGTGTGTCCAGCGATGGATTGGCGCCCTGTCCTGGGTGTATCTGCCCAGCGCCCCTCCACGACCCTAGTATAGGACAAAGCGGAAGATAATGATTGAATGAATGTATCATATGTACAGCAAATTAGTTATTTTTAAATAGATCTGTATAATTTGTAAATACAGTAAATTGTCATTTTACAACCAAATTCCTTGTTTGTGTAACTGTTACCATTGCTGTCTTTCCCCGGGAGGAGGGCGGCTAATGCGGAGGTGTAGCGTTCAGCCGCTCGCGCCTAGTGAGCGCTCCCGGGTACCGACCACGCGGAGAAAAATGCATGCGTCGGTCCACGGAAAACGCTCCCACGGTATACGACCCACGAAGGTGCGCAGCGCCGCAACGTGGTTGAACGCGGAAGGAGAGAAAAAGACACCGGGATAAAAAACAAAATGAGAATTTAATAAAAATTGGTGCTGGGACACCAACGAAAAGGGGGAACAAACAAACAAACATAGGGTATCATAACCACAAAATAAAGACGTGCGTAGAAGATATGGAAAACTCAGAATAAATACAAAAGGAACTAAACACGTGAACAAAACAAACCAATCACCCAACTGAAACAATTAAGGAGGAAGCGAGGGACAGGTGCCACAGGCTGTGACAGTACTGTGACAGTAACATACTTGGCAAAATAAAATTGATTCTGATTAAACAAAGCTATATTCTTAATAATAATGATTTATAATGTGTTTTTACAAAACTATTTACAAAAATATTATACTTAAATTTATTAAAAACTATAAATGTCACAAGCTCCATGCTTATTAAAAGCCCTTTAATAAGTGAACCATCAAAACCAGCAGGTGCTGCATGTGTGGAGTGCAGATGGGTTCTTCTCCAGATTTATTCCATACTGATTTAAAATGTTCTGTAAACGTTCATTCATTCATTATCGGCTGCTTCATCCTCTACTCGGGTTCCTCATGCCCATCCAGGGGAGAACGTTTGGGGCGCTGGGCAGATGCACCCAGAACACTCCATCACCAATCCATCACTGAACACACTCGAGTGTTCACCTGAACACAATGAAGACCTGCGGACAGGTGGAGGTCACGTGCTCGAATTGAGCCAATCAGAAGCCGTCAGTAACGTTGCCTAACTTTGCTGCTGGATGGAGGAAGCGGCGTTTGATTGCTGAGATTCGCTGCTCCAATTTTATTTTAGTTTTTTTTTTTTTTTTTTTTTTTTTTTTTTTACAAACGCGGCACTCAGAACTAGTGACATGTTGATGAAGCCTCGTGAAAGCTTGAAGCTTTCCATTGAAATGGTTCGAGAAAACGTTCACTGTTCAGTGCTGCATGGGCACACAAGCCCCCCCTGCTGGTCAAAACTCTTATTGTCACTTCAACTGTTTGTGACGGACTCTCGGCTGCAGTGTGTAAGCAGAGATTTGCTTTGGTCATCTACTGATTCATGTGCCAGTAGAATTGGAACAGCGATCCCGACGAGGTAGGGTTGCGGTTGATAGTTTAATATGTTGTTATGAAAATAATTAAATGATATTGTGTTTTTTAGAGTCGCGGGCTTTCTCTGCAGTGTCTGGCTGCGGGGTGTGTACAGTATAAAGGAGCGTGGTATTAAAGTTATTTTATTATTGGTGTGGTGTGTAAATTGTAGATTTTGGTTGTAATTTTGAGTTGTTTGGTAGATTGGTGGTTTTCTGTTACGGGCTACATGTATTTGCATGCTTGTGTATACAAGAACACAGGTCTGAATTATTTTTTGCATTTTTTGCATAAAAATTTTGCATTGCTTTGCAATGTATTTTATTCAATTAAAAATCTTATGTATGAAGCTGCTAATTGGTTAAGGTGTAGGTTACAGGAATGACTGTTGCTGTTTTGCCTGTTGTGTGTTTTATTTAATTATTTTGTCTTTTCTCGAAACCCTGGTTTGTTTTGTCACCGTGGAACATGACTGGGAATGACTCCGAGTCTCATTTATCTGCAGGAGTTTGTTACTTGCTTTGAAGTACCGGCTGTCCGAATAGTGTATTATATCTGTGATCTTTTTTCAAGATGGCTGGGTTGGTTTTCTACATTTCGTCATTAGATCAGTTCATGTTCAGTGCTTTTTAAAAACATACACTCCCCTGGCTATTTTTTTATGTTTTTTTTTTTTTTTTTGATCTCAGAACCTGAAATGACAAAGAGGGTGAATCTGCATGTGAGAATGTGAGCAGCTATAGGTGATAAAAATAAACCTTTAATACTGGATATATAACTGGTACTCTGTGCTTAATAATTAGCGCAGTCATGTGTTCCGAGGGATACCGTGTGTAAAAGTGATATTCTTAGAGTTCCACAGTTCTTACCACTCTTGGCTGTGGGTCGTTCGGGTGGCGATATGGTAGCGAGTCGAGTATAATAACATGACAGGGGAGACTGGATGCTGAAGTTTAACAGAACCACTTTTATTCAGAACAACCGGGAAGCTACTCAAAGCTGTAGATCATACGGACTCTCTCTCACTCGTGCACTCTCCCACGCCTAGAGCCTAACGCGCCTCTAGTGGTTATATAGCTCTCTGCATCATTTTAAACATAACATTACGTTAACATTTCCTTTCTACAATTATTATCTATTGTTCTTACATATACTCCCTTGCCCAACAAGAAATGTCCACATTTCTGCATACAACTTAGAGTAAAAGAGAAATAATAAAGAAAAAAAACAAAGTGAGGAGAGAGGAGCAAAAGAAAATATTTAAATAAAAGCAAACAATGAAAAAAAAATAACAATGCATGTCCACAGCACAACAAGAGCAATATAAATTGCACATACAACAAATTAGAGGTCCAACTCTTTATAAATTCCCAACCACTGTATCAACCAAAGAAACTCAGAACAGTTCATAGTCTTTGAGGTGTGCCGGAGCTCTGCGCTGACGGCGTGAGGGGCCTCTGGAATGCACGGCCATGTTTTCCGGAGAGAGTTGTGAGTTGTTTTGTGAGTAACAGGGGGTTGTTCGGGAAGAACATGTGTATTGCAAGTGAGTGTAGAGGGGCCAGGTGAAGAGTGTTGTGTGTCAGTGCCCTGACTAGGAATTTGTGACTGAGTTTCAGGAGCTGCAGCTACCGGGGGCGCTAAAGGCACATCTGTCCATAAGGGACAGCGCAAGGGGCCAGATGGAATACCAGATTTGGGCTGTGACATTTCGATACTCATGCGGCGTGAGCTGGGGATAAACGGTTTGAGCCGATTGTAGTGCAGCACTTTTGGTTGACTCAAAGGCCGGGCCAAATCATGAACTCGGAAGTCAACAGGTAAGGATTGACCCTCTGGAGCTATAGCATCCAGAATTTTGAAAGGACCAATCCAACGGGGAGCGAGTTTGTTATTCCGATTGGCCGGATCATCCACCATTACCAGATCACCTGGTTTGTACGGGCTATATTTCAAACGACGGTTGTAGTACTTCCGCTGGCGTTCTTGTGCTCGGTTCCTGAAAGCTGTGGCAGAATTGTAAGCTTCCTTAAGCCTTGCACGCAGGGAGGCTGCATATGCCGCTGGAGTTAACGCTGTTCCGGAAGACGATGAATCAGATGTGGCAAGTAGGGTGTCTACCGGGACACGCGCTTCCCGTCCATGGGCTAGGTAGAAAGGTGTAAACCCTGTACTGGTGTGAACAGTGGTGTTGTAGGCCAGCGCAACTTGTGGGAGATGATGATCCCACTCAAGTCCCAGGTCAAACAGGTATTTGGAAAGCTCGTCTTTGAGTGTACGGTTGTACCGTTCAACAGCTCCATCACATTGAGCATGGTATGGTGAAGTCCGCAGTTTCTTTATACCCATGAGGCTACAGAGGTGCTTAATAAGATCCGATTCGAACTGTCGGCCCTGATCTGAGTGAAGGGATTCAGGAACACCGTGCTGAGGGATGAACTGTTCAAAGATGCATTTTGCCACAGAAATGGCTGTTTGAGTCTTTAAAGGATAAAGATTAACTAACTTTGTATATAGGTCCATTAAAACTAGCACATAACGGTTTCCCTGGGCTGACATGGGCAGTTCAGTAAGATCGACAGCCACGATTTCTAAGGGCCTACTAGGTGAAATTGAGACAAGTGGGGCCTGAGGACGTGGTACAGGAGAGCATCTGGCTTGACAAGCAGTACACTGTCGGCAATATTCATAGACATCTGAAGACATGTAAGGCCAGTAGAAGGAACGTGATGCCCTATCGAGTGTTTTTGCTGGACCATAGTGTCCTGCTGCAGGGTGGCCATGTGAGTAGTGTAACACTTTGAGAACTAGGGAGCGAGGTATGACCACTTGCTGGATGGTAGAATGAGATGCTGGATAGTGTGTACGCCGGTATAAGAGACCGTCGCATACTGTAAGACGAGAGAACTGAGACCACATCTTGTGTAGAAAAGGAGACGCTTCTCGAAGCTTCCAGATTGGTGGACGCCAGCCGCGCTCCAACCATTCAAGAACCGTAGCAAGGTCAGGATCACTCTGCTGTTTTGCGGTCAAGTCCCAGTCTGTCTGAATACGGACAACGTTCGCTGTGGTGCAAGGTAAATCTGTCTTTTTAGAATGAAAAGATGGACCACGAAATGATGTCTGTTTGAAGTGTTCTGTAATAGTTTGTGTAGCTGATGAAGTCATCAGAGGCTTGAATGGCACCAACGAATGTTCAGCTGACAGTTCAGATGGGCGACGGGACATGGCATCTGCATTAAGATGTTTAGCCCCATCACGATGCACTATTACCCAGTCATGAAGGTCAAGTTCGACAGCCCAACGTGCACGTCTGCCAGTGTGATCCTGATCAAGTGGCAGCTTTTTGAGCCCTACTAATGGCTTGTGGTCTGTGATGATGGTGAATGGATGGAATGTCAAATAGTGACGAAAATGACGAACAGACCAAACAATGGCGTACAGCTCACGGTCAAACGTTGACCACTTCCTCTCTGAGGCTGAGAGTGTGTGACTCGCAAACGCAATAGCATGTTCTTTCCCATCTACCTTTTGGGACAGTACACTGCCAATGGCATGTAGGGAAGCATCCGTGTGTAACAGAAAAGGTGCTGATAAATCGGGAAAGGCTAAGACAGGAGGCGAAGTTAGAGCTCGTTTCAGAGTCTGGAAAGCATCATTGGCCGCCGAGGACCATTCAAAAACCACGCCTTTGTGTGTAAGGCGATGGAGCGGTTCAGCCATGTGGGAGAACTGTCTAATAAATCGCCTATAATAGGAGCAAAGGCCTAAGAAGGCTCTCACCTCAGTAGCTGAACGGGGTATGGGCCACGAAGAAACCTTTTCAATGTTTGAAGGATCAGGTTGGATACCAGTGCTGGAAACATGATGACCTAGGAATGTGACGGATGAGCGAGCTAAGTGACACTTGGATGGCTTCAATTTGAGACCTGCTGTTCGGAACCGTTGGAAAACCTCTCTCAGGTGTTCAAGATGCTGGGAAAAATCAGTGCTGTACACGATTATGTCATCAAGATAAATGAGACAAATATCCCAGTGAAGACCACGTAGAACAAGTTCCATCAAGCGTTGGAAACTCGGAGGTGCATTTGAAATTCCCATAGGCATCATCCGGAAATGAAATAGGCCTGAACCTGTGGAGAATGCGGTTTTCTCTTTGTCACGTGGATGAAGTGGAATTTGCCAGTAGCCAGCAGTAAGGTCAATGGTGCTGAATATTTGGGCACCGGCCAGTCTATCTAATGTGTCGTCAACGCGAGGGAGTGGATGCGAGTCTTTAACTGTGACCGCGTTGAGCCGGCGGTAATCTACGCAAAAGCGGGGGGTGCCATCTTTCTTTCGGACAAGCACCACCGGTGCTGACCACGGACTATGTGACTCTTCAATAATACCATGTTGTAGGAGTTTGTCTATTTCCATTTTAAGTACAGCTTGTGTGGCTGGAGATGCGCGATAAGGTCGTAACTTGATTGGTTTTTCCGCACCTGTGTCAATGCAATGGTGGACAAGATCAGTTCGGCCATAATCGTAAGGATGTGAACTGAAAACGTCGACAAAATCGTGCAGTAGGTTCTCAAGACGTGGTATTTCGTCTTGGGTAAGGCACGTGTTAGACAGGTCAACTGTTGGAGCTGGACTGCTAGGCGTGTTGTATGTATTAACGGCTGACACTAGTGTGTATTCGTCATGAGTGCGACCTGTGATGGAAAACACTTGACCCAGGGGGCATCCTCCAGCTAGCGAAACAGGATCTAACGTTGGATTAACCACTCTGACCAATCCCTGTCCATTACGGACCGTAGTCAGCGTTCTAGCGACTGCTAATGCAGAGGATGGGGGAGGCTGTGGCTCCACAATACCCACGTATGAGGTAGAACTGGGCAGTGTGGCCATACTACTGTTAACTGACACAGTCACTACCATTTCGGATAGAGGAGGAACTGTGACAGGACAGGCAGTGATAGCAGCGCATTGCACTGGGACTAGGTGCAGCATGGGAGCAAAAGGCACTGTGGTGTCATGAAGTTGTATATGTGCGTGAGGAATTGACAGCGTCACATTGTGTTTTGTGAGAAAGTCCCAACCCAGTATGACCAGATGGCTAGAGGAGCGTACAATGTGAAAAACATGGGGTAATGTGATGGCACCAATGTGCACAGGTGCAGTAAGGCAACCTAGTACATCTAGCAGATGACCCGTGACAGATGAGGCAAGGACGAAAGATTTAGTGACAGGCTGAGAGGCTAGTGTAGGAATCATATTACGGCACTCATCAGTAATCAGTGAAAGGACTGAACCTGTATCAATAAGCGCATGCTGTTCAGAGCCAAAGAGTGTGATTGGAATGTAGGGAGTCGGTGATGCATCCATATCAAACTCAGGAACATGGGAATTGACCCCTGAAGTATGAGAAGCTGACGTTTGGGTCACAACACCAGCCTCTAGTAGTTTCCCTGACCATAAGCATGGTAAGAAGTGTCATTTGGTGTGGAAAAGTGAACGTGTCGTGACGGGGAATGATGGTATGTGCGGTGAGGTCTATGTGATACTGGAGAGGGGGAAGTGGCAGGTCTAGTGTGTGTGTATTCTGTATCAGGCGATGGAGAGTGGGAATGTCGAGGCCTAGGACTCCGTTGTGTGTGTGAGGGGTGATAAGTGGAGTGTGAAGGGCGTTCAGGTGAAGGAGAACGACCAGAGTACCCGTCACGATGAAACCTGGAAGGGGAGTAGTCGACCCTCATGGCTTGGTAATTGTTGTGACGGCCTGAAGGAGACTGACGAGATCGTCTTGCAGTTGCAGGGCTGGTGTCACGACTGGAGATGCGCTGATCATCATCGTGGAGCGTCCAGCTGGGTGCACATGGTCTGTGTCGTGGAGGTGGGGATCCACCAGTGTGTGATCGACGCCCTCTGTAGTGATGATGTGACGAGGTAGCGCAACAGTCCACACAGTCGTGCTGTTTGAAGTTGTCTTGTCCATGGTGGTATCCACTTGTGTACGCACGTGTAGCTGAGCAGCATGATGGGTGCATAACGTGAGCACAGCCCGGCAGGCCTCGCTGAAATTCAGTCAATCCGTGATTATGCCCTCTCTCTGCATGTTGCAACTGTGATTGTTTCAAGGCGTGCAGCTCCGTTCTGAGGTCTGCAATAGCTGCCGTTAATTCAGCTACTGCAGATGGTGATGTGGTGGCAGGCTGAGGAGTAACAGTCACAGGCATTACAGGTGTGTGTGTTGCTACTGTTAGAGCTATCTGAGCTCGTTCACACTGAGTCGCCACTTTCAATGCAGCTTCCAGAGTAACTGCACCATGCTCATGGATTTTAAGTTGCAATGATGGATCCAAACCTGTCACAAAACGGCGAAACACCTCACCACTCTGTGCTTCTGGGCCATACAAAGGAAATGCATCAGCTACTAAATTTGTAAGATCAGCAGCATATACTTCAAGAGGCTCTTGTGGTCTGCGAGGGCGTGCATTTATGTGTGTCTGAAAAGTGGCTAAAAACTGGGTTTGCCCAAAAACTGAATTTAGCTTCCTTTTTGCTTGAACATAATCAAACTTCACCTCTGGAGGCAGACTTTGCCAATATGCAAATGCAGGGCCACTGAGTCTTGCTGCTAGTAGTTTTGCTTTTTGTAAATGTGCAGTGGAAACATCCAGTGCGACTTCAAATCGCTGTATCCAGGAGCTGAAAGGTTCCAGCGAGTCTCCAGTGAAGGGAGCAGGCAGCTCAATGCGGAATGGAACGTGTGTATGCGCCGGCTCAGCTGGAGCTGGCGCACGAGGCAGCGGGGGGAGGGGGGGCTGCTCCTCATCCGCCATGGCGCGTTCAAAAAGTCACAAAACAACAGCACGTAGCATTAAATCTCAACCAGTCGATTAAAAGCTAGAGTTCATACAGCACTGTCCATACTCTCCCGAAAATGTTGAAAAACAATACTACCGTTTTGGTACGGGGAAAAAAAAAAAAATCGCCAACCACCGCTGCTACCAGTGTAAAAGTGATATTCTTAGAGTTCCACAGTTCTTACCACTCTTGGCTGTGGGTCGTTCGGGTGGCGATATGGTAGCGAGTCGAGTATAATAACATGACAGGGGAGACTGGATGCTGAAGTTTAACAGAACCACTTTTATTCAGAACAACCGGGAAGCTACTCAAAGCTGTAGATCATACGGACTCTCTCTCACTCGTGCACTCTCCCACGCCTAGAGCCTAACGCGCCTCTAGTGGTTATATAGCTCTCTGCATCATTTTAAACATAACATTACGTTAACATTTCCTTTCTACAATTATTATCTATTGTTCTTACACGTGTAATGTAGACAAACAGCTGAATTGTACAAGATTTACAAAATGACGTGGGCGTGTCTTATTTTCATTATTAAAAGGTGGCAACACTAAATGTGATCCCGTTTGTCCGACTCACAAACATCCACAGAACCAAATAGAGTTACTTTAATGTCCCTAAATTTTTTGTGGTGTTTTTATTTTGGATGAAAGAACCTGATACAACTATTCCATAAAAGTAGAAGACAATATATTGAGAATATATCCCCCCCCCCCCCCACAGACACACATATACATAACATACTGTTATACAGCCATAAGCAGCGCAGTATAAGTTCAGCAACATCTTTTGAAAGTAAATGTGTTTGGTTTGTGTTCTATAAATGTGGATCACGACTTAATGAACATGAGAACATGTGGGTTCCGGGTGGGAACCCGTTGAGAACCCCTGCTCTAAAGTAAATGAAGCACACTATCATCAATCACACTCCCACAACACAACAGTGGAATAAATGCTTTAAGAAGAAAAATGTTTAATACAAAGAAATCATGAAAAGTTCTGTTCTTATGTTCAGTTCAGATAAACATCTCACATCTCACACATTCCATACCTATAGAAGTGACAGGGAATATCATTCCAGCTGGATTCTGATTTGTATAAGTTATAAGTAACAACACATTGTTCATTTTTATAATAATCATCAGGTTGTCCATCCCTCCAGAACCTGAAACACATTAAACAATTATCACATGACTAATTATACATACACAGTCATAACACCAGTATATGTACAGTGGTGTGAAAAAGTGTTTGCCCCCTTCCTCATTTCCTGTTTTTTTGCATGTTTGTCACACTTAAGTGTTTCAGAACATCAAACCAATTTAAACAATAGTCAAGGACAACACAAGTAAACACAAAATGCAATTTGTAAATGAAGGTGTTTATTATTAAAGGAGAAAAACAAAATCCAAACCATCATGGCCCTGTGTGAAAAAGTGATTGCCCCCTTGTTAAAACATACTATAACTGTGGTTTTTAACACCTGAGTTCAATTTCTCTAGCCGCACCCAGGCCTGATTATTGCCACACCTGTTCTCAATCAAGACATCACTTAAATAGGAGCTGCCTGACACAGTAAAGTCCACCAAAAGATCCTTAAATGCTACACATCATGCCGAGATCCAAAGAAATTCAGGAACAATTGAGAAATAAAGTAATTGAGATCTGTCAGTCTGGAAAGGTTATAAAGCCAATTCCAAAGCTTTGGGAATCCAGCGAACCACAGTGAGAGCCATTATCCACAAATGGCGAAGACATGGAATAGCGGTGAACCTTCCCAGGAGTGGCCGGCCGCCCAAAATTACCCCAAGAGCGCAGCGACGACTCATCCAAGAGGTCAAAAAAGACCCCACAACAATGTCCAAAGAACTGCAGGCCTCACTTGCCTCAGTTAAGATCAGCGTTCATGCCTCCACCATCAGAAAAAGACTGGGCAAAAATGGCCTGCATGGCAGAGTTCCAAGAAGAAAACCACTGCTGAGCAAAAAGAACATTAAAGCTTGTCTCAATTTTTCCAAAACACATCTTGATGATCCCCAACACTTTTGGGAAAACATTCTGTGGACCGATGAGACAAAAGTGGAACTCTTTGGAAGGTGTGTGTCCCATTACATCTGGCGTAAAAGGAACACTGCATTTCAGAAAAAGAACATTATACCAACAGTAAAATATGGTGGTGGTAGTGTGATGGTCTGGGGCTGTTTTGCTGCGTCAGGACCTGGAAGAGTTGCTGTGATAAATGGAACTATGAATTCTGCTGTCTACCAAAAGATCCTGAAGGAGAATGTCCGACCATCTGTTCGTGAACTCAAGCTGAAACGAACTTGGGTTCTGCAGCAGGACAATGATCCAAAACACACCAGCAAGTCCACCTCTGAATGGCTGAAGAAAAACAAAATGAAGACTTTGGAGTGGCCTAGCCAAAGTCCTGACCTGAATCCTATTGAGATGTTGTGGTATGACCTTAAAAAGGCCGTTCATGCTCGAAAACCCTTTAATGTAACTGAATTAGAACAATTCTGCAAAGATGAGTGGGCCAAAATTCCTCCAGAACGCTGTAAAAGACTCATTGCAAATTATCGCAAACGCTTGTTTGCAGTTGTTGCTGCTAAGGGTGGCCCAACCAGTTATTAGGTTTAGGGGGGCAATCACTTTTTCACACAGGGCCATGATGGTTTGGATTTTTTTTCTCCTTTAATAATAAAAACCTTCATTTACAAATTGCATTTTGTGTTTACTTGTGTTGTCCTTGACTATTGTTTAAATTGGTTTGATGTCACACTTAAGTGTGACAAACATGCAAAAAAACAGGAAATGAGGAAGGGGCAAACACTTTTTCACACCACTGTATATAATATATAGCAGTTACAATCATTCATTCTTTCATTCATTCATTCAATATCTTCGGCTCAATCTTCTACTAGAGTTGCGGGGGGAGGGGGGGTTGTTTCCCCATGCCTATCCAGGGTAAAACGTTTCAGGCACTGAGCAGATACACCCAGGACAGGGTGCCAATCTGTCACTTGGCACACTCACTAACACTCACACACACACACACAAACAGTACATGGGTAAATTTAGAGCATTCAATTCAACTGTGGGAGGAGACCCTGAGGAGACCCTAGTAGACCCCCCCCCCCCCCCCGTTACCCTCGTAGAGGATTAAGCTGAAGGTAATGAATGTTTTAACAGTTGCAAAAGAGCTCACAAGAACTTTATATTTGTATTTATTTTAACAGCAGCTTAATAAAACTATAAGGTCTGAAAGGGCGTGGCTTAATCTAAATAAAACCCATAAAGAGGTGTTATTAGTCCCGGCGTGTAGTGGAGTACAGCTCCACATCTTTACGTGATTTATTCACAATAATACACAACCTCGAGTGTCTTATTGCTTTAATAAAACACTTACAAACACACTATAATAAAAAAACAGCTCTGATTCAGAAATGCCTTTACTGAAAGCTAAATCGTTAATAATCTGATCTTCCAACACATCATCTAGTCCACTTTATAAAGTGAACACTGATCCAGAATGACTGGTTTCCAGCTTCTTTAACATTCAAACACTGCCATCTAGTGGCCACATTACAGGACACAGTTTATAAAAGACAATAAATCCCCGTTTTATAAAGTTTTCTTTACTCATCTGGTGGTTACTTACGAAGTGGTCAGTGCTGAACCATCTATCCATTTAAATTGTCCCTCCTGATCTACATCAGTCAGACCAATCCAGGCTTCAGATTTAGAGTTCTGATAGATGAACTCCTGGAAGCAGCATGAAAAATACACTTAATATAATTAACTGCTAAACTTATACACAATCCGATTTAAATTAAACTTCTGTATACATGCAAAGAAATACAATAG
The DNA here is from genome assembly GCA_019802505.1 of Corydoras sp. C115. Lineage (NCBI taxonomy): Eukaryota > Metazoa > Chordata > Actinopteri > Siluriformes > Callichthyidae > Corydoras > Corydoras sp. C115. The sequence continues at coordinate 23,891 of JAFMOC010001351.1, forward strand.
TGCTTAAATAGACTTGCTTAAGGACACTTCAGCTGTAGTACTTGCTGGGATTGGGAATCAAATCGAGGACCTTCAGGTCACAAGGCCGGTTCCTCACCCACACGTCTACAGAATGTGCACAAGAAGCTCATGTCCCTGGGATAGGCCTTATACCCCCGGTGACCCTGAGTCCCTCACCTGTTCCTCTCTGCTGTTGATAATCACCAGATCAGCTTTGTTCTCTTTGCAGGTCTCTCTGCTCTCATTCCAGCTTTTCCATTCATCAGTGATCCAGTAAATATTATTATTAAAATACTTTGCTCCTAATATCGGTTTACCTTCATGAGGAAAAAGAAAATCATTGTCTCTGTATTCTGAGG